>OW804100.1:6447480-6959434 GCA_942159475.1 Sthenelais limicola | reverse complement strand
GAATGTTTTTGTGTATACAAATTGAAAGATGTTAGAACTATTTCTTATCGTTTTTTAACAAAATATGTGAAAAATGACTTATTACGCCCCCCAGTGGAAAGGCATCATGTGCCATGGATTTTATTTTTATTTCATTGGATTCCCTGACTTGGAAAACATAGAAATGGACACCAAAATCATTCATTTATGTTAATTAGACTATGATATTATGTGCATTTATAGTCTGGGCGGCCATCTTGGACGCCATCTTGGATTCAAGCATGATAATTTTTTTGAAAAAACTGCAGACATCGATTTTTGAATTCAACTCATTGAATACTACAAAAAAAAGTTTGTCTGCAAAAATTAACATGAATTCCACACGTTAGCCATTTTTTTGACATAAGCAAAACAACCTCAATGTTGATTTGTACCCCAAGTCTTGCATTGACTCAATGTCAGTTATATGCAAGCTATCAACTACAGCATCTTTGGTCATAAGGATGGGCACAAATTGCTGGTCCTTAAAATTTCCACCCAAGTGTTGTAGGGTTGTACGGTCAGGAATATATAAGTCATATGGGCAAAATTATGCAGCATCACTGCATCAGCCGTGGATGCCTACGCTACTGTCTTATTAAGTTTTCCAAACAGAAGTAACCTTGCTCCTGGTATGTTGTATACATAGCGCAAGAACTTCTCAACTGAAGATACCATTATATCTTGGCTGAGGTCCAGTTCGCTCAAAGTAAGTCATGGTTTTCAACACATTGGTTTGTTGTCTGTGGTGAATGCTATGAATGATGTTGTGTCTGGCCTTCTCATGGCATGGAGGGTAAGAAAATGCTAGCAGGAACCATCATGGATATTGTGTATAACCTCATGCACTTGAATGTACTTTTGAAAAACAATGGATGGCATGTGTGTCTGCTTCTTCATGCTCTGCTACCAGAGGACCAAGGTCAAGGAGAATGGTACTTTTGACCTCAGCCACTAATAACAATCTGAGCCAGAGAGAATGTTCTAATACTTTTTCCAATCCAACTCTCTTCCAGCTACATAATCTCTGCATAGTGTTAAAATCTGCTTTAAGATTGATGTTTTTATCCTTTGTCTTTCCCTTTTTCTTGATTTTAAAGATGCAACTGAAAGTAAGGGTATTATTCCTCACAATTAGATCGTTGAAGTTTTCAGGTGTTTTGATCAGCCTCATTGACACAGATGTATCTAGATGTATCTAAAGTCAAAGAGAAGCTGATTTATGTCAGCATTCTCTGATGAAGCTACTTCTCCTGATAAAGCTAATACCTCACTGTCTTGCACAAGGTGTAAACCTTTTGTTATACCTAATTTAATAATCAAAATTAATTAATACAGCATTTCTCTTGGTCGCGCTGCACCTGCCAATTACTGTGTAGGGATTACCTGATGGTGATCCATTCAGGTATTTAACAGGTGCCTCCCGCACCTAAAAGGGAACTTGCCAGTACCTGTTTCACCCGGTACATATCATCTTCATATGGCAATAAACAGTTCATACTCTACCAGTTCTTCAGTCCTTCATGTTACATCCATTATAACACTTTCTCTGAGAGATAGCTGAGAAAATTGGGGAGCAGAATCCTTGAAAGGGCATAATGTGTGATTTTGTGAGTATGCATTGCCTTGAGTCATTGTAGCCTTGTTGTACTCATGTACCTTGTCCCAAGATGTCACTCTTAACCCAGACCTCCACTATGCCAGTACGTTGTATATGTTGGCTGGTTTCAGACAGCTCATTGCTATGTGTAGGCCTCCAAGATGAATGAACAGCCTCTTCTGGAATAATGGAGTATGTCACTTCAGTTCCATCAAGCGACTAAGTAACCATTGTTACAGTATAATACTGGCCAACTTGCTTTGACACATACACGTCTCTGAGTTGCCTCCATGAATATAGCCTTATGTTGGCATATAGTCATGGTCAGAAGAAGGATATTGCATCCAATCAGATTGATGTACTACTTAGGTGCATAAGGCACCATACACATGGCAGTTCTTCAACTATGCTGTGATATACTATAATATGCTATGACAAGTCCTTACAACAATGAGAATATCATGAATGGATTCCCCTGTGCATTACAATCAGTTTGAGGTTTTGTTTTTTGATTTTTTCGACAAGGAAGGAGCCAGATTTCAGCTTG
Source organism: Sthenelais limicola (assembly GCA_942159475.1). Classification (NCBI taxonomy): domain Eukaryota; kingdom Metazoa; phylum Annelida; class Polychaeta; order Phyllodocida; family Sigalionidae; genus Sthenelais; species Sthenelais limicola. The sequence continues at coordinate 6,957,269 of OW804100.1, read as the reverse complement.
GCAACAGTGATTTTTGCACACCCATATTAGCCAGAAAAGTGCTGATGCACCTTTGTACTCAAAAATGCTCCTAGGATTGAGAATTTCTCATCTGTTTCCCAGTCTATACCAATAGTAGACATGGAGAGGTATGCAGGTTTCCTGTGTGAGGATATATGGAAAAAAGGGATCGTCTCGAACAACTACCGATCACATGGATTCAGTACTTCTCGACTCGTCACCAAAAGAATCTTAGCCATGGTGACTATCAAAGTTTGATACTGTGTTAACTGTTAGATTGATCTTAAATTTCAAGGTCTTTGAACATTTGTGTATGCTCTGTGAGAAAAGGTACCATGGGATTTTCTCAGTTCATGGGGCTGCTCCCAGACCCAGACCTCCACTATGCTGCTCCCAGACCTCCCTCCTCTTGTCAATTAAGAGTGTAATTCATGTAACTGTATATCAAACAAATAAAGCACTCGCCAAACATTTAGGCTTTGTATGTATTCATACAACAACAAAAGTTTTATACAAATACTCGCATTTTAAATTTGCAAATGACGGGACTAATGCAGGAGGAAGAGAAGTGACACAATGATTTTTGTGCTATATATCTGGTACCCAAAGCCAGAATCGACTACTGTATCTTGATTATAATGGATGCAGGAGCCTATATATGATGTAAACGTATTTATTTTCGCGCCGCTTCTCCCTCCTCTGTCAACTCCTCCTCTATACAACTTTCTTTTATGTCAACAAAGCACTCTCTCCGAGGGATCTTTACACATAATAAAACATCGATTTTCTCATCTCTTCTCATCTGTGGCACTTTCCTTGTTCTCCTATGCATTTTAGATACATTTAATCACATTCGAAACACGATACAAATTAATTTTTTAAAAAAACAGAACATATGAAGCAATATACTGGTGATACACTAAAGTTCGAATGTATGCAGGATTTGTGTCTTTAGGCAGAAATTTGAGTTCATAAATTTATGCTTCTTCCTGTGTGTGTGTGGGGGGGGGTGGGGGTGGGGGGTGGGGATGGGGGGGGGGGCTTACAAAAAACATCGGATAATAGTTTGACCGCCAAGAAGTGATTGTAGTGATAGGCACTGGCGATATCGGTAAAGAATGACTGATCAACATAAGTACCATTAATGGGTGATAGAATGTTATTAAAGAGATTTGCAATCTGTGAAACACCTCCAACAAATCAGTGAAGAGCGTAAAATCTGTGGAAAACTCAGGATGTGTACAAAAATTATAAGTATTATCGTTTACTGCAGTTGATTTCGACAATTATGTCTGTGTTGAAAAACATCAAAAACTGAGGACAGCCTGCAGAAACGGGTGTATGTATAGTGGTAAGGATCGAAGATTGAAGTGTTGAAGGAAAAGAAGTCCCATTGATACTCAAGTTCCTTTTCAATCATGCTCTTTTCCTTGTTCTCCTATGTGATTTTCTCTTCTCAACACCTTTTCTCCTCCATTCATATCGTTACACTTCAGTAAAATATGTGGTGTTCCCCTACGTCTATCGTCTATCTACGTTTTAACATTGTATTCCATGTTTGGACAAGCCAACAAAACTCTGGCATGTCAAAAAACATCCAACAAGGATGTTTTTTGACCTGCCATAACTTCAGCATTGGTTAACTATTCTTCCATAGTGGATTCAGGATCTGGTGACAACGCTATTCTAATCATTCCTTTTCTTAGTCAAAAAAATGAGTCAAATTGTATACTTGTAAGGATCGAAGATTGAAGAGTTCAAACAAAAGAACCTAATACCAAATACCTCTGCGGACACTACCAACCAAGGCATACATAATATATAGTTAGAAAAGATTTGACCTTTTTGACCTCTTAACGACCTCTTAGTATCACATCCAAGTGTAATACCAGTTTGACTATGTGTTACAGGTTAATTATAAGTGTTCTCCTGCCTGTGACTGGTCCTTGAATGCTTTTCCGTACAGAAGCAATATTGACCAGTGTCCTGAAATGCAATGCATTAACATGCATAAAAGTAAATGCGGCGGAACCCCATCATTCATGCCAAATAAATGTTACTGGGATAGTTTCATGTTATGCTTGGAGTAGAACGGCGGCACGAGAAGATAATTTCAATATTGTTCATGGCAGTTTGAGTAGCCGCAAATCAGACATGTTATGGCTCATATGTAAGTGTATGTCACCCCTGTGTGAATGATTGGGCAAGGCGATTTAGATTCCATGCTTGATCAAGAGAGAGAGACAGAAGAAGAGACAGATAGGCACTTTATGGTCATACCAAGGACCATATTGATTAGATCGGGTAAATGCCTCTTGGTCTTTCAATTTTCTAAATGACTGGGTTTTTATGATATAACAGATACATCATTTAGACTAATGCAATGTTATATTGTAACTTTTAAGACCATTAATGGGTGAGAGAATGTTATTAAGGAGATTTGCAATAACGATTATTGTTGTTTTAATTGGGCCAGAAAGCCTAACATATCAACCATTGATGTTGAAAATTCTTTAAAAACAGGAATATGAGAACAGGAATAAAATACAGCATAAAATATGGGTGAAGTGGCATTATATGATGATGTATGGGAGCCATGATATGACATTCTTATTTGATTTTGACCTTGAAATAGGAAACAAAGTTCAGAAGTGGATTTCTCATGCCTTAACTCATAGACAAACTGGTATTACACTTGGATGTGATACTAACTAATGGTGGCCATATTGTATTTCACCTTGAAATACATCAGTAACTTCGGAAATGGATTCCTCACACTTTAAACATACACAAAAAGGTGCTATTAGATGTAGTCACCACAGGAGCTGAGAGAGATGTGACATAATTTATCCTTTTGGTGGCCATATTGTATTTTGACCTTGAAATTACCTTGAAACTGACATATGAGGTCAAAAGTGGATTCCTTACACCTTAAAACATGGACTAACTGGTAATACACTTGGATATAGTGGGAAAAGGAGCTGAGCTACATGACATTCTAGTATCCCAGTGGCGGTCATATTTGATTTTGACCTTGAAAATGACCTTAAATGACTTAATGACTTGAAAGGGGAAAGTAAAAAGTACCTTAAAACATATGGATATAGTTCTAACAGGTGCTGAAGTGAGATATGACATTCATGCATCCAAATTGGTCAATTGGAATTGGTCAAATCGAAATTAGACCTATATCTTCTAGTTAAGCAAATTTCAAAGACTTGTCACAAAGACCTCTATTTTTATAAATCTTTGCAAACTTCCTCTCAGCTCTAAATCCAAGATGGCCGTAGTCATCTAGTAGACAAATTCCTGGAGGACCATACCGTTAAAAGAGGGGGAAACTATAAACTGTTATATAAACCAGTCCAGGATTTCCATTCTTTCCTTTGTGGCATCCTGCATTGTTCGTAACTTGCCCTTTAATTCTCTTAGAAAGCTGAAGAGGCAAATATTGTTGTTACCGAACAATTTAGTTTTGTAAATATAAAACCTGGCGTCAACTGTACTGTATTCCATATTCTATATTTTTCATCTATACAGGGAATTCCTAGAATCATGAAAACAGCGTTGATATCGTTAGCGATCTCCTCGCCCAATTTTTAAGGCCATGCCAAAAGGTACAGGTTTTTTCAGTCTATGAAGAAGTGGAACAAATCGTCGACGGAGTCGCAATATCTACATAAGTTGGAGGGAACGATCTTCATGCCATTTAAGTGAGAATTACACAGAATCAACCTGGTATTGAAAGGAGTGCAACCTCACATCTCTTGTGCATCTGAAAGGTGCGCGGTACCACATGTCAAACTCTAAGTTAGTAATGTCAATATCTTTCTCTAGGAATTTTTTGTACCACTCGCTATTCCGTTCTTCCTGTGAATAGAGGCATTTTTTGACTGCATTGTAAAACACCTTAGTGGGAGCTATTAAGATATCTACTTCCTCCACTACATGAGTTCGTCCTTCACTACATGAGTTCGTCCGCATAATTATTGACCTCTCCATCATTAACAATTTGAAGCAAACGGTTTGGGATCTTCTTACAGAGGCTCATTTCCTCTAGGAAATTAACACATATATATTGAAATCGCTCTTAATTTCATTTTTATTCTTGACGTCATTATTCTTATTCTTCAACTGTATTAATCATTCTCCTTTTCCAGAGATTGACATTCCTCAAGGTTAATCCATCTATTATTCCATATTTTTTCACACAAGACACTTGTCTTACTTCTAGGCTGCTGAAGCCCATAAAACCTATACCACACCTTGAAAACCTCCGTGTAAAATTCGGAAAAATCAGCATTGGTAAGTTATCTATTACTGCATAAGTTATCTATTACTGCATACTTTCCTGATATTTCGTCCAAGGTATTCCTTGACGAGGGCCTTCCCTTCATTGGATGGGTTATTTATTAACCTTTTGACCCACTTCAATTTGTTCGTGATGAGCTTGGCTGTTATGAAGTTTCAAACCACCGTCACATATATCTCTACGTAGATAATAGTTAGCCACTTTTTTTTCTTTCTTCCACACTAAGTCGCTTACAAGTTTTTATATCTCGCAGATTTGGGCTTCCTCAATAACAATCAAGTTGGCTACGTACATGAAAAGGGGGATAATTAAAACGTTTGCAATTGTAATTCTTCCTTTTAATGAAATGTCTCTCTAACTCATTGGCTTTACTACAACATTAGCTTTCTCAAAGGCAGATTCGAAATTTATGGAGTTTTGTAGCTGTTAAAAGGATAAACTAGGTTACTATGGAAAAGCATTTGTATCCATATAGATACAGTAGCATATTAGGTCATGCTATTGCTAACTTGCATCAGTTAGTTGCTAATCTGCAATTCAGCCTTTCGAAGTGGCACCCTAGTGCGCACAAACTAGCGCTACATCGCTGCAGACTAGTGGGCCCACTGCATGCTAACTTGCATTGAACAAGCTGCACGTTGGGGCTCAGTCTGATGAAGTGGGGCCTAGATCGAAGAGAAGTAGGAAAAGAAAAATGCAAGTTTGCAGAAGCAAAATGCAAGTTAGGAATGGACTGGATGTAAAATTGGTGAGAATTGGGAAAGTTCTAAAATTTTTTCAAAATGAGGAGTAGGACAGAACATGTAAGGACCTATTTCGATGCAGATTAGGAAAAAAAATTCCTATTTCGTATGCAATTCCTATGACCATTTCGAAGGTTTTTTGCAAACTTGCACTCTACATCTCCGAATTGAGGGGGGGATCTATATGGATACAAATGCCTTTCCATAGAATACCCAATATTTTCATCCAATTCGTCAAGTTGATATTTTGACAGACCTGTTGGGTAAGAACCGAATGTTAAATCCTCGGGTTTTTCCAACATTCAGAGTTAGACCAGATACAAGGCTAAATTCATTAATTATTCATTTGAATAAGCTTCAGCGAGCTTTCATTATCCGCCATATCGTCATGTCATCGCCAAATTCTCAACACCACCGAATACTATGCCACTGCATTCAGGATCACGACGAATTCTAGCCGCGAGCCTTTCTACAACAATTTAATGAATGATTATTGTGGTTCAGTGCTTTATGCTAAAAAAAAAGATGGCTGCCATTTTAACCAATAAATGAGTATGAGGTTAATATTTGTTAATAATTATCTGTTTCACCTCATTCAGTGGTTTTGTGATCAAAAAATCAATTGGGATGAATGAAAATTGAATCCAATCGGAATGACAGCGGACAAAACCATGTCTCCATTGCGCATTGCGTAATTACCACGTTTATAAACAGAGCATTTACAGACAATAACACAATGCAGCATCTAAAGCAGAAAATGGTGGTTTTCTTGAATATGATTAGAATGAGTGTATTCATTCTCCATGAATGTTCTTTTAACCTCATTCATCAGTAATATACTTGTGTGGTACTTGTTCAGGGTACTTGGTCAGTAAAACTTCTTTCACCTTTTTTTTGCTATCGAAGTGATGCTTTCTATTCCAATCGGAATGACAATAATCAACATCTGTGTCAAAAGAGCCGTGACTTAGCTACGGCCACGTGCATCCAGCGACCGGGAGCATGCACTGACTTGTGTGCTCCCAGCTTCCAGTGTTATAGATAGGCGTGTAGGAGTAAACAAACCCATTTCTTGGAATAATTACTTCATTTAAACCATTTTCTCCTCAAATCATGCGTTTTAAAGGTGTGCATGGGATAAATGTACAATTGATAACCATTACTGGAAAGAAGAACATGTGAAATGTGTGGAATTCTTTAGATTTCCACGTCCAAATATAGATCTGACCCCAGTGAGCATATTAAAGGTGTGGAAATCTTTAGATTTCCATGTCCAAACCCATTTGACTCCAGTGCTGCTAAGTACATTCCATAGACTTCCATTTGTTTATACTCTCTTAGACAATTACTATTAACTTCTCTTATAACAGGAAACTAGTACTGGTCACTGTTATTACAAGATGCAGCCGATTTTGTTCTTTCTACATGTGGGCCAGCCACTTGTTTTAAGTACTATTAGTAGTTTCAGTTTTAGGATAAGTAAGGTAATCAAGGACCTGCAAATAATCTGAGGCAATTGATGCAATGGCTGACTAAGTGTCTGCATCAATCTTCTTGTTTCTTAATTCTCTCTAACTACTTTCTGATATAAAGAAGCAGCAAGTTCTGATTTTAAGAAGCAAAATTATTTAGCTTTCAAAAAGTCAGCGTTTTTTTTTAAGGCCTTTTCATGCATTTTCATGAAAAAAGAAGTCCTTTTTCAGCTTAAAAACCATGAAGAAGGGTACAATTTCTGATAGGTGGAATGAGCAATATATGTCCTATTATTCCTATATGAGTGCAGGGGCCGGGGGTCTATGGCGAACCCCAGTTCACTGACAGAACTCAACCAGAGATGTTTTTCTCTCTTTGGAAGCAGCTACTTCCCTCCCTTTTAAATATATTTGCAATTTCTTTCCTGAACATTTATACCATTGTTGTCCACTTGCCATATTCCTAATGATTAGGCAATATTCTCTCAAAATCTTGAGAAAATCGAGATTTAAGAGCAGAACACACAAGCCAAACCTATGAACCCAATGGTAGCCCTATGTAAACTGGACGTGCTCCCCGCACGCAGATGCTCCCGTGTCTGACCAAAACCAGATGTGGACTACATAGGGCGATAGGCCTATTCCATCAAACTTCCATCAAAACACTTCAGTAACTCACTTTTTCCACCAGGTAGGTACAATTTGCCATCATCAGATTCATGCCATCATGAAAATGTTTACCACTTAGGCAGCCAAGATAGCTTTATGTCACTTATATTATTTATGTTATTTTTTTATCACTAAAAAGGGTTTAACAATGGAATGTAGATTTGGATGTCCCATTCATGTAACTGTTACTTATTATATGAATAAAAATTCTATATATATTATATGACACCAAGGCAGGATTATATGACACCAAGGCAGGAGATGGTTCGCTTGGAGCAGGTCTAAGGAAAGTGCATAGATACCACTTTGCAACAAGGTTCTCTATTTATGCTTCACCAAGGCACCTTTTGTAGGTGCTATTGCCTCCTTGCGCATTCTTATTCCTAGTCTCTCTCATACACGATTATAACTAATCTCTCCATCGGAAATGTTCAGTCATCTTGAACGTCAGCAAACACATTGGTCATGTGCTGAAACGTCAGTCTTGTCCTGTGAAACATTTGAAGAATCGCAGTGACTTTGATCTATCTGGCCCTTGACTGTTGCAGATGGAGATGATATGAACATTTTTATAACTATTTCTGGTACCAAAGCACACCTGGATATCAACTTCTAGAGTTGTTTGAAGGAGCTCATTCAATTGTCCAATCAAAAGACCAACAACATAAGTGTTGCATGTGCAGGCAAATATAGATCAAATATCCTTTGTTTAAGCCATCATTAGTATGTATGTATTAGTGTATTAGTGCCCTATGGCCCCATTAGTATGTATGTATTAGTTTGTATCAGCTTCCTCATGATTAGATGGTGGTTTGTGAAAACCATTTCCGTTTGCAGAAAGCTCCATTTTTATCCCAGACAGCCAAGGGTCTGTCTTGGCCCAACAGTTAGTTTGGAGAAAGATACATCCAGTACAGCCAATATACTCAAATTGTTCATAGAAGGTTTGTCTACAATATACCTTTACACATTGTGTATGGCTTACATAAATGATGTTACCCATCATTCAAAAATGACTAAAAAAGGCATTATCACTAAAAAAGGGTTTAACAAGTATCCAGCATCATATGAACAGACAGCACAAGGGAGACAAATCCATTTTACTCATCATAAATACTTAACCACACCACACCCAAAAAGTTCACTTTCATAATCCAATAAATAATATGAGTAGAAAGTCAATTCTTGCACCAAAATGTTCCATTTATGATGGGGAATCATAATCAAAAGGCCTTGAGTAAACAAATATATCCTATTTTTCATATTATAATAATATACCTGTAAATTTCTCAAGATTGTTGATACCATTTTCCAGCATTTTGTGGTCATTTTCTATCAGATTAAAAATTATGTTAGTTACTATCATACACCTGTCCAAGGGAATCATAAATGGATTTCCTTGGTATTTAGGAGCATCTACAACCACCAGTTCAAAGCGCCCCCCTCCCCTCCCTCGAAAAGGCACTGATCCAACAATTATACAAATTTGGAGTACTATGTTCCTATGATGAGGTGAGGAGGTTTCGCATATCTGCTGCCTGTGCAGCAAGGCAGGTCACTGACAGAGGGCTGGTACATACGTCGATGGAAGGTGCTGGGCTAGTACAGGTTATCGCTGATAACTTTGATGCAAACATATCCAGCCAAAATGGGTTACAGTCAACTCATGCCCTTGCAATGCTTTTGACACAGACTAATGCAAGTATGGAAAGAAATGCCCCAATGGAAGAGATGATACGTATCAAAAAAGAAGAAATGGCCAAAGGGTTTGATGACGTGCAGCGATACCAGGGCCCAAAAAAAACAGACATGCCAGGCTACAAAAGTGGACCCCACTCTGAAAGTTCTTGCAATGCAAGCAGTATCAAGTCAGAGGGCCTATGAAAGGGATTTTGATTTTCTCAGGATGGTTACCATGGAGGAAGGAAGGTTGTCCAGAGTGGAATGGATTTAGTAATTCATTGAATAGAGATGAGGGGCATGCTGCCAAGTGCCCGACCAACTGTGTCTACACTCCATTGCTCAATATAAAGCCCTCAGACCAAGATACAATGCTCACTGCCATGGTAGAAGCTGCGAAACTAACTAAGGAGACTGGGCAGGATATTGTGGAACTGACATGTGACCAACAGCTATATAAAGTAGCAGTAAATAGAGTATGGGTCGATTTCAAAACTTTGTATTACGTCTGGGTGGGATACTTCCTTACTTCCTCATGGCTGAGACAGGATTATCTGATGTACTGGATGCAGCTTTCGGTGGAGTATCCCAGATGCTTTGGGGGAAGAAATATCCACAAATAGGAGCAGGACAACTAAACTTTGGGTTGATTCCCTGATAAAACCTGTGTTGCTAATGATGCTGTTTAGCAGAGCAGAAAAGGAAGGTGATTGGCCTCTCCACTTGATGGCGGTAAAAGAAATAATTCCATATTTTTTCGCTGCTGGCCACCACAATTATGCCCGACAGGGCTGTATTATCTTCGATCAATCCAAGCACTGCCAAATGATGTACTTGACAGATTCCCCAAGGGAGAACATGTGACACGTCATAATCCAGGTACATGGAATGGAATATGGACAGACATGATGATTGAGACTACATTCATGAGATATGGGAAGGGACCAAGTGGAATGATTGGCCAAGTGGAATGATTAAGCCAAAAACTCTGACCACTTGGGCATTAAGCCTACATATTTGCAATGTATTAGCAAATGATAACACATGACCTGGTGGTCATGTGTTATCATTTGCTAATACAGAAAGGTATATATCCCCTCAACACAAGGAAGAACTCAAAGGCCGCATCAAAGCTGATGCAAATGATCGTCTCAAAATCAAAGAGAAATTGGAAATAGCAATTAATCCTCTTGATCCCTCCAGCCATCCAAATTGTGAATGGCTGAATTGGAAATCAAGAAACTGATAAAAAGATATGAGGACTCATGGCCAGGTGGCTTCCATGATGCCATTTCCAAAGAGGTGCAAACAATGACCATCATGAAAAAACACATCCAAGTGAAGGTGTATGACACAAATCTGATATACTCAAGAATCATAGGTCTGCACTAGAAGATGTTTTCAAGTATGAACTAGCACCATTGGCCATTATTGTCAAATAAATGAATTTAGTATTAATTTAGCTTGTTTAATTGATTGATGAAAGTATGCATGTAGTTTGTACATACTTTAGGGAGCATTTTGGTGCAAGAATTGTCTTCCTACTCTTAATATTTATTGAATTATGAGCTGAAACATGATAATGGTTCTTTTGGGAGCATTTTGGGGTCATGGTGGCCATCTTGAATTTCTCAAAACCCTCAAGGGTTTGGATTCTCCAGGGTCCAAAGGTATAAAATCAGTAAAAAACCATTGTGGGACCTTTAGAGCCGGGTTCACCCCCTTGGCTGCTGGACTAAAGTGTTTTAACCAATCCTAAACATTGCTAATACAACATTGCACTGTGTGAATGAAGGGAAGAAAGGGAGAGCAGCAAGGCAATATTGAGGTCAAATTATTTGGAACATGTGGGGGATTGGTGTATTTTATTGTGTTTTTTCCCCAGCTCTTAGAGGCCAAGCTCAGGAAAGAGATTGTTGGCCAGCTCCTCACCATCTGCATGACCAATGTGAGTTCTGGACTTTGGGTTTGACAACTTATTGACAAGAAGTATTGAGGAATTGATTCTGTTGGCTGATCTTTTTTTGAGGAATAAAAACACACTCCCAAACTAATTATATAGGGGTACTTAGAAGGGGTAACAACTAACTGTAGCAAGGGTACAGGTATGTACGGGTACCTAGAAGGGGTGAGAACTACCTGTATTAAGGTTACAGGTACATAGGGGTACTTCAAAGGGGTGAGAACTATCTGTAGTAAGGGTACAGGTATGTAGGGGTACTTGAAAGGGGTATGAACTACCTGTAGTAAGAGTACAGGTATATAGGAAGGGGTGATAACTACCTGTAGTAAGGGTACAGGTATATAGGGGTACTGAGGAGGGGTAGGAACTATCTGTAGTAAGAGCACAGGTATATAGGGGTACTGAGAAGGGGTGAGAATTACCTGTAGTAAGATTACAGGTATATAGGGGTACTTGAAAGGGGTATGAACTACCTGTAGTAAGGTTACAGGTATATAGGGGTACTTGAAAGGGGTATGAACTACCTGTAGTAAGAGTACAGGTATATAGGGGTACTTAGAAGGGCTGAGAATTACCTGTAGTAAGAGTAGAGGTATATAGGGGTACTGAGAAGGGGTATGAACTATCTGTAGTAAGGTTACAGGTATATAGGGGTACATAGAAGGGGTGAGAATTACCTGTAGTAAGAGTACAGGTATATAGGGGTACTTGAAAGGGGTATGAACTACCTGTAATAGGAGTACAGGTACATAGGGGTATTGACAAGGGGTATGAACTCTCTGTAGTAAGAGTACAGGTATATAGGGGTACTTAGAAGGGGTGAGAATTACCTGTAGTAAGAGTACAGGTATATAGGGGTACTTAAAAGGGGTAAGAACTACCTGTAGTAAGGTTACAGGTATATAGGGGTACTTCAAAGGTGTGAGAATTACCTGTAGTAAGGGTACAGGTATATAGGGGTACTTAGAAGGGGTGAGAATTACCTGTAGTTAGAGTACAGGTATATAGGGGTACTTAGAAGGGGTATGAACTACCTGTAGTAAGAGTACAGGTATATAGGGGTATTTAGAAGGGGTATGAACTATCTATAGTAAGAGTACAGGTATATAGGGGGACCTAGAAGGGGTAACAACTACCTGTAGCAAGGGTACAGGTATGTAGGGGTACTTAGAAGGGGTAACAACTACCTGTAGCAAGGGTACAGGTATGTAGGGGTACTTGAAAGGGGTATGAACTACCTGTAGTAAGAGTACAGGTATATAGGAAGGGGTGATAACTACCTGTAGTAAGGGTACAGGTATATAGGGGTACTTAGGAGGGGTAAGAACTACCTGTAGTAAGAGTGCAGGTATATAGGCGTACTTGAAAGGGGTAAAGACTATCTGTAGTAAGAGTACAGGTATGAAGGGGTACTTGAAAGGGGTATAAACTATCTGTAGTAAGAGTACAGGTATGTAGGGGTACTTAGAAGGGGTAATAACTACCTGTAGTAAGGTTGAAGGTATATAGGGTTATTTGAAAGGGTGAAGAACTATGCGTAGTAAGGGTACAGGTATGTAGGGGTACTTCAACGGGGTGAGAACTATTTGTAGTAAGGGTACAGGTATATAGGGGTACTTCAAAGGGCTATAAACTATCTGTAGTAAGGTTACAGGTATATAGGGGTACTTAGGAGGGGTCAGAACTACCAGTAGTAAGAGTACAGGTATATAGGGGTAGTTGAAAGGGGTATAGACTATCTGTAGTAAGAGTACAGGTATGTACGGGTACCTAGAAGGGGTGAGAACTACCTGTATTAAGGTTACAGGTACATAGGGGTACTTCAAAGGGGTGAGAACTATCTGTAGTAAGGGTACAGGTATATAGGGGTACTTTAAAGGGGTATAAACTATCTGTAGTAAGGGTACAGGTATATAGGGGTACTTAGAAGGGGTATGCACTACCTGTAGTAAGAGTACAGGTATATAGAGGTACTTAGAAGGGGTATGAACTATCTGTAGTAAGCCTACAGGAATACAGGGGTACTTGAAAGTGGTATGAACTATCTGTAGTAAGGTTACAGGTATATAGGGGTACTTAGAAGGGGTGAGAATTACCTGTAGTAAGAGTACAGGTATATAGGGGTACTTAGAAGGGGTAATAACTTTCTGTAGTAAGGTTACAGGTATATAGCGTTACTTGAAAGGGTGAAAAACTATGTGTAGTAAGGGTACAGGTATATAGGGGTAGTTGAAAGGGGCATGAACTACCTGTAGTAAGAGAACAGGTATATAGGAAGGGGTGATAACTACCTGTAGTAAGGGTACAGGTATATAAGGGGACTTAGGAGGGGTAAGAACTACCTGTAGTAAGAGTACAGGTATATAGGGGTACTGAGAAAGGGTATGAACTATCTGTAGTAAGGTTACAGGTATATAGGGGTACTTAGAAGGGATGAGTAAGTATGTAAGTTAGGTAGGGTAAGTTAGGTAGGGTAAGAATTACCTGTAGTATGAGTACAGATATATAGGGGTACTTCAAAAGGGTATAGACTATCTGTAGCAAGGGTACAGGTATATAGGGGTACTTAGAAGGGATGAGAACTACCTGTAGTAAGGGTACAGGTATAAAGGGGTACTTGAAAGGGGTATGAACTACCTGTAGTAAGAGTACAGGTATATAGGGGTACTTAGAAGGGGCATGAACTACCTGTAGTAAGAGTACAGGTATAGAGGAAGGGGTTATAACTACCTATTGTAAGGGTACAGGTATATAGGGGTACTTAGGAAGGGTAGGAATTACCTGTAGTAAGAGTACAGATATATAGGGGTACTTCAAAAGGGTATGAACTATCTGTAGTAAGGTTACAGGTATATAGGGGTACTAAGAAGAGGTGAGAATTACCTGTAGTAAGAGTACAGGTATATAGGGGTACTTGAAAAGGGTATGAACTACCTGTAGTAAGGATACAGGTATATAGGGGTACTGAGAAGGGGTATGAACTATCTGTAGTGAGGTTACAGGTATATAGGGGTACTTAGAGGGGGTGAGAATTCCCTGTAGTAAGAGTACAGGTATATAGGGATACTTGAAAGGGGTATGAACTACCTGTAGTAATGTTACAGGTATATAGGGGTACTTAGAAGCGGTGAGAACTTCCTGTAGTAAGGGTTAAGGTATAAAGGGGTACTTAGTTGGGGTGAGAATTACCTGTAGTAAGAGTACAGGTATATAGGGGTACTTAGAAGGTGTATGAACTATCTGTAGTAAGGTAACAGGTATATAGGGGTACTTAGAAGGGGTGTAAATTACCTGTAGTAAAAGTACAGGTATATAGGGTACTTAGAAGGGGTATGAACTACCTCTAGTAAGAGTACAGGTATATAGGTTGTAATTCAAATGGGTTAGAACTATCTGTAGTAAGGGTACAGGTATATAGGGGTACTTCAAATGGGTATAAACTTTCTGTAGTAAGGGTACAGGTATATAGGGGTACTTAGAAGGAGTAAGAACTACCTGTAGTAAGAGTACAGGTATATAGGGGTACTTAAAAGGGGTATGAACTGTCTGTAGTAAGAATACAGTTATATCGGGGTACTTAGAAGGGGTGAGAATTACCTGTAGTAAGAGTACAGGTATATAGGGGTACTTAGAAGGGGTGAGAATTACCTGTAGTAAGAGTACAGGTATATAGGGGTACTTAGAAGGGGTATGAACTATCTGTAGTAAGGTAACAGGTATACAGGATTACATGAAAGGGGTATGAACTATCTGTAGTAAGAGTACAGGTATGTAGGGGTACTTAGAAGGGGTAAGAACTATCTGTAGTAAGAGTACAGGTATGTAGGGGTACTTAGAAGGGGTGAGAACTTTCTGTAGTAAAGGTACATCTATATAGGGGTACTTGAAAGGGGTATAAATTATCAGTAGCTATGGACAGCAAGGTATATATCGGATGATCCTTCGGAAATAAGAAGGGGTGAGAAGGGGCACAAACCTGTGGTTAGAATAGAGGTATATAGGGGTTACTTAGAAGGGGTGCGAATTACCTGCAGTAAGGTAACAGGTATATAGGGGTACTGATAAGGGGTGAGAACTACCTGTAGTAAGAGTACAGGTATATAGGGGTACTTAGAAGGGGTGCGAATTACCTGTAGTAAGAGTACAGGTATATAGGGATACTTGAAAGGGGTATGAACTACCTGTAGTAAGGTTATAGGTATATAGGGGTACTTAGGAGGGGTAAGAATTACCTGTAGTAAGATATATATACGGTATATAGGGGTACTTGAAAGGGGTATAGACTATCTGTAGTAAGAGTACAGGCATGAATGGGTACTTGAAATGGGTATAAACTATCTGTGGTAGAGTTCAGGTATGTAGGGGTACTTAGAAGGGGGGAGAACTACCTGTAGTCAGGTTACAGGTATATGGAGGTACTGCAAAAGGGTATAAACTATCTGTAGTAAGGGTACACGTATATAGGGGTACTTAGAAGGGGTGGGAGCAACCAGTAGTAAGGGTACAGGTATAAAGGGGTACTTAGAAGGGGTGAGAATTACCTGTAGTAAGAGTATAGGTATATAGGGGTACTTAGAAGGGGTGACAGCAACCTGTAGTTAGGGTATAGGTATAAATGGGTACTTACAAGGGGGGAGAACCACCTGTAGTAAGGTTACAGGTATATGGAGGTACTGCAAAAGGGTATAAACTATCTGTAGTAAGGGTACAGGTATATAGGGGTACTTAGAAGGAGTGAGAACTACCTGTAGTAAGAGTACAGGTATATAGGGGTACTTCAAAGGGGTATAGACTATCTGAAGTAAGAGTACACATATGAAGGGGTACTTGAAAGGGGTATAAACTATCTGTCGTAAGGTTAGAGGTATATAGGGTTACTTGAAAGGGGTATAAACTATCTGTAGTAAGAGTACACGTGTGTAGTGGTACTTAGAAGGGGTAATAACTTTCTGTAGTAAGGTTACAGGTATATAGCGGTATTTAGAAGGGGTGAGAATTACCTGTAGTAAGAGTACAGGTATATAGGGGTACCGGGAAGGGGTGAGAATTACCTGTAGTAAGAGTACAGGTATATAGGGGTACTTAGAAGGGGTATGAACTACCTGTAGTAAGAGTACAGGTATATAGGGATATTTAGAAGGGGTACAAACTATCTGTAATAAGAGTACAGGTATATAGGGGTACTTAGAAGGGGTAACAACTAACTGTAGCAAGGGTACAGGTATGTACGGGTACCTAGAAGGGGTGAGAACTACCTGTATTAAGGTTACAGGTACATAGGGGTACTTCAAAGGGGTGAGAACTATCTGTAGTAAGGGTACAGGTATGTAGGGGTACTTGAAAGGGGTATGAACTACCTGTAGTAAGAGTACAGGTATATAGGAAGGGGTGATAACTACCTGTAGTAAGGGTACAGGTATATAGGGGTACTGAGGAGGGGTAGGAACTATCTGTAGTAAGAGCACAGGTATATAGGGGTACTGAGAAGGGGTGAGAATTACCTGTAGTAAGATTACAGGTATATAGGGGTACTTGAAAGGGGTATGAACTACCTGTAGTAAGGTTACAGGTATATAGGGGTACTTGAAAGGGGTATGAACTACCTGTAGTAAGAGTACAGGTATATAGGGGTACTTAGAAGGGCTGAGAATTACCTGTAGTAAGAGTAGAGGTATATAGGGGTACTGAGAAGGGGTATGAACTATCTGTAGTAAGGTTACAGGTATATAGGGGTACATAGAAGGGGTGAGAATTACCTGTAGCAAGAGTACAGGTATATAGGGGTACTTGAAAGGGGTATGAACTACCTGTAATAGGAGTACAGGTACATAGGGGTATTGACAAGGGGTATGAACTCTCTGTAGTAAGAGTACAGGTATATAGGGGTACTTAGAAGGGGTGAGAATTACCTGTAGTAAGAGTACAGGTATATAGGGGTACTTAAAAGGGGTAAGAACTACCTCTAGTAAGGTTACAGGTATATAGGGGTACTTCAAAGGTGTGAGAATTACCTGTAGTAAGGGTACAGGTATATAGGGGTACTTAGAAGGGGTGAGAATTACCTGTAGTTAGAGTACAGGTATATAGGGGTACTTAGAAGGGGTATGAACTACCTGTAGTAAGAGTACAGGTATATAGGGGTATTTAGAAGGGGTATGAACTATCTATAGTAAGAGTACAGGTATATAGGGGGACCTAGAAGGGGTAACAACTACCTGTAGCAAGGGTACAGGTATGTAGGGGTACTTAGAAGGGGTAACAACTACCTGTAGCAAGGGTACAGGTATGTAGGGGTACTTGAAAGGGGTATGAACTACCTGTAGTAAGAGTACAGGTATATAGGAAGGGGTGATAACTACCTGTAGTAAGGGTACAGGTATATAGGGGTACTTAGGAGGGGTAAGAACTACCTGTAGTAAGAGTGCAGGTATATAGGCGTACTTGAAAGGGGTAAAGACTATCTGTAGTAAGAGTACAGGTATGAAGGGGTACTTGAAAGGGGTATAAACTATCTGTAGTAAGAGTACAGGTATGTAGGGGTACTTAGAAGGGGTAATAACTACCTGTAGTAAGGTTGAAGGTATATAGGGTTATTTGAAAGGGTGAAGAACTATGCGTAGTAAGGGTACAGGTATGTAGGGGTACTTCAACGGGGTGAGAACTATTTGTAGTAAGGGTACAGGTATATAGGGGTACTTCAAAGGGCTATAAACTATCTGTAGTAAGGTTACAGGTATATAGGGGTACTTAGGAGGGGTCAGAACTACCAGTAGTAAGAGTACAGGTATATAGGGGTAGTTGAAAGGGGTATAGACTATCTGTAGTAAGAGTACAGGTATGTACGGGTACCTAGAAGGGGTGAGAACTACCTGTATTAAGGTTACAGGTACATAGGGGTACTTCAAAGGGGTGAGAACTATCTGTAGTAAGGGTACAGGTATATAGGGGTACTTTAAAGGGGTATAAACTATCTGTAGTAAGGGTACAGGTATATAGGGGTACTTAGAAGGGGTATGCACTACCTGTAGTAAGAGTACAGGTATATAGAGGTACTTAGAAGGGGTATGAACTATCTGTAGTAAGCCTACAGGAATACAGGGGTACTTGAAAGTGGTATGAACTATCTGTAGTAAGGTTACAGGTATATAGGGGTACTTAGAAGGGGTGAGAATTACCTGTAGTAAGAGTACAGGTATATAGGGGTACTTAGAAGGGGTAATAACTTTCTGTAGTAAGGTTACAGGTATATAGCGTTACTTGAAAGGGTGAAAAACTATGTGTAGTAAGGGTACAGGTATATAGGGGTACTTGAAAGGGGCATGAACTACCTGTAGTAAGAGTACAGGTATATAGGAAGGGGTGATAACTACCTGTAGTAAGGGTACAGGTATATAAGGGGACTTAGGAGGGGTAAGAACTACCTGTAGTAAGAGTACAGGTATATAGGGGTACTGAGAAAGGGTATGAACTATCTGTAGTAAGGTTACAGGTATATAGGGGTACTTAGAAGGGATGAGTAAGTATGTAAGTTAGGTAGGGTAAGTTAGGTAGGGTAAGAATTACCTGTAGTATGAGTACAGATATATAGGGGTACTTCAAAAGGGTATAGACTATCTGTAGCAAGGGTACAGGTATATAGGGGTACTTAGAAGGGATGAGAACTACCTGTAGTAAGGGTACAGGTATAAAGGGGTACTTGAAAGGGGTATGAACTACCTGTAGTAAGAGTACAGGTATATAGGGGTACTTAGAAGGGGCATGAACTACCTGTAGTAAGAGTACAGGTATAGAGGAAGGGGTTATAACTACCTATTGTAAGGGTACAGGTATATAGGGGTACTTAGGAAGGGTAGGAATTACCTGTAGTAAGAGTACAGATATATAGGGGTACTTCAAAAGGGTATGAACTATCTGTAGTAAGGTTACAGGTATATAGGGGTACTAAGAAGAGGTGAGAATTACCTGTAGTAAGAGTACAGGTATATAGGGGTACTTGAAAAGGGTATGAACTACCTGTAGTAAGGATACAGGTATATAGGGGTACTGAGAAGGGGTATGAACTATCTGTAGTGAGGTTACAGGTATATAGGGGTACTTAGAGGGGGTGAGAATTCCCTGTAGTAAGAGTACAGGTATATAGGGATACTTGAAAGGGGTATGAACTACCTGTAGTAAGGTTACAGGTATATAGGGGTACTTAGAAGCGGTGAGAACTTCCTGTAGTAAGGGTTAAGGTATAAAGGGGTACTTAGTTGGGGTGAGAATTACCTGTAGTAAGAGTACAGGTATATAGGGGTACTTAGAAGGTGTATGAACTATCTGTAGTAAGGTAACAGGTATATAGGGGTACTTAGAAGGGGTGTAAATTACCTGTAGTAAAAGTACAGGTATATAGGGTACTTAGAAGGGGTATGAACTACCTCTAGTAAGAGTACAGGTATATAGGTTGTAATTCAAATGGGTTAGAACTATCTGTAGTAAGGGTACAGGTATATAGGGGTACTTCAAATGGGTATAAACTTTCTGTAGTAAGGGTACAGGTATATAGGGGTACTTAGAAGGAGTAAGAACTACCTGTAGTAAGAGTACAGGTATATAGGGGTACTTAAAAGGGGTATGAACTGTCTGTAGTAAGAATACAGTTATATCGGGGTACTTAGAAGGGGTGAGAATTACCTGTAGTAAGAGTACAGGTATATAGGGGTACTTAGAAGGGGTGAGAATTACCTGTAGTAAGAGTACAGGTATATAGGGGTACTTAGAAGGGGTATGAACTATCTGTAGTAAGGTAACAGGTATACAGGATTACATGAAAGGGGTATGAACTATCTGTAGTAAGAGTACAGGTATGTAGGGGTACTTAGAAGGGGTAAGAACTATCTGTAGTAAGAGTACAGGTATGTAGGGGTACTTAGAAGGGGTGAGAACTTTCTGTAGTAAAGGTACATCTATATAGGGGTACTTGAAAGGGGTATAAATTATCAGTAGCTATGGACAGCAAGGTATATATCGGATGATCCTTCGGAAATAAGAAGGGGTGAGAAGGGGCACAAACCTGTGGTTAGAATAGAGGTATATAGGGGTTACTTAGAAGGGGTGCGAATTACCTGCAGTAAGGTAACAGGTATATAGGGGTACTGATAAGGGGTGAGAACTACCTGTAGTAAGAGTACAGGTATATAGGGGTACTTAGAAGGGGTGCGAATTACCTGTAGTAAGAGTACAGGTATATAGGGATACTTGAAAGGGGTATGAACTACCTGTAGTAAGGTTATAGGTATATAGGGGTACTTAGGAGGGGTAAGAATTACCTGTAGTAAGATATATATACGGTATATAGGGGTACTTGAAAGGGGTATAGACTATCTGTAGTAAGAGTACAGGCATGAATGGGTACTTGAAATGGGTATAAACTATCTGTGGTAGAGTTCAGGTATGTAGGGGTACTTAGAAGGGGGGAGAACTACCTGTAGTCAGGTTACAGGTATATGGAGGTACTGCAAAAGGGTATAAACTATCTGTAGTAAGGGTACACGTATATAGGGGTACTTAGAAGGGGTGGGAGCAACCAGTAGTAAGGGTACAGGTATAAAGGGGTACTTAGAAGGGGTGAGAATTACCTGTAGTAAGAGTATAGGTATATAGGGGTACTTAGAAGGGGTGACAGCAACCTGTAGTTAGGGTATAGGTATAAATGGGTACTTACAAGGGGGGAGAACCACCTGTAGTAAGGTTACAGGTATATGGAGGTACTGCAAAAGGGTATAAACTATCTGTAGTAAGGGTACAGGTATATAGGGGTACTTAGAAGGAGTGAGAACTACCTGTAGTAAGAGTACAGGTATATAGGGGTACTTCAAAGGGGTATAGACTATCTGAAGTAAGAGTACACATATGAAGGGGTACTTGAAAGGGGTATAAACTATCTGTCGTAAGGTTAGAGGTATATAGGGTTACTTGAAAGGGGTATAAACTATCTGTAGTAAGAGTACACGTGTGTAGTGGTACTTAGAAGGGGTAATAACTTTCTGTAGTAAGGTTACAGGTATATAGGGGTATTTAGAAGGGGTGAGAATTACCTGTAGTAAGAGTACAGGTATATAGGGGTACCGGGAAGGGGTGAGAATTACCTGTAGTAAGAGTACAGGTATATAGGGGTACTTAGAAGGGGTATGAACTACCTGTAGTAAGAGTACAGGTATATAGGGATATTTAGAAGGGGTACAAACTATCTGTAATAAGAGTACAGGTATATAGGGGTACTTAGAAGGGGTAACAACTAACTGTAGCAAGGGTACAGGTATGTACGGGTACCTAGAAGGGGTGAGAACTACCTGTATTAAGGTTACAGGTACATAGGGGTACTTCAAAGGGGTGAGAACTATCTGTAGTAAGGGTACAGGTATGTAGGGGTACTTGAAAGGGGTATGAACTACCTGTAGTAAGAGTACAGGTATATAGGAAGGGGTGATAACTACCTGTAGTAAGGGTACAGGTATATAGGGGTACTGAGGAGGGGTAGGAACTATCTGTAGTAAGAGCACAGGTATATAGGGGTACTGAGAAGGGGTGAGAATTACCTGTAGTAAGATTACAGGTATATAGGGGTACTTGAAAGGGGTATGAACTACCTGTAGTAAGGTTACAGGTATATAGGGGTACTTGAAAGGGGTATGAACTACCTGTAGTAAGAGTACAGGTATATAGGGGTACTTAGAAGGGCTGAGAATTACCTGTAGTAAGAGTAGAGGTATATAGGGGTACTGAGAAGGGGTATGAACTATCTGTAGTAAGGTTACAGGTATATAGGGGTACATAGAAGGGGTGAGAATTACCTGTAGCAAGAGTACAGGTATATAGGGGTACTTGAAAGGGGTATGAACTACCTGTAATAGGAGTACAGGTACATAGGGGTATTGACAAGGGGTATGAACTCTCTGTAGTAAGAGTACAGGTATATAGGGGTACTTAGAAGGGGTGAGAATTACCTGTAGTAAGAGTACAGGTATATAGGGGTACTTAAAAGGGGTAAGAACTACCTCTAGTAAGGTTACAGGTATATAGGGGTACTTCAAAGGTGTGAGAATTACCTGTAGTAAGGGTACAGGTATATAGGGGTACTTAGAAGGGGTGAGAATTACCTGTAGTTAGAGTACAGGTATATAGGGGTACTTAGAAGGGGTATGAACTACCTGTAGTAAGAGTACAGGTATATAGGGGTATTTAGAAGGGGTATGAACTATCTATAGTAAGAGTACAGGTATATAGGGGGACCTAGAAGGGGTAACAACTACCTGTAGCAAGGGTACAGGTATGTAGGGGTACTTAGAAGGGGTAACAACTACCTGTAGCAAGGGTACAGGTATGTAGGGGTACTTGAAAGGGGTATGAACTACCTGTAGTAAGAGTACAGGTATATAGGAAGGGGTGATAACTACCTGTAGTAAGGGTACAGGTATATAGGGGTACTTAGGAGGGGTAAGAACTACCTGTAGTAAGAGTGCAGGTATATAGGCGTACTTGAAAGGGGTAAAGACTATCTGTAGTAAGAGTACAGGTATGAAGGGGTACTTGAAAGGGGTATAAACTATCTGTAGTAAGAGTACAGGTATGTAGGGGTACTTAGAAGGGGTAATAACTACCTGTAGTAAGGTTGAAGGTATATAGGGTTATTTGAAAGGGTGAAGAACTATGCGTAGTAAGGGTACAGGTATGTAGGGGTACTTCAACGGGGTGAGAACTATTTGTAGTAAGGGTACAGGTATATAGGGGTACTTCAAAGGGCTATAAACTATCTGTAGTAAGGTTACAGGTATATAGGGGTACTTAGGAGGGGTCAGAACTACCAGTAGTAAGAGTACAGGTATATAGGGGTAGTTGAAAGGGGTATAGACTATCTGTAGTAAGAGTACAGGTATGTACGGGTACCTAGAAGGGGTGAGAACTACCTGTATTAAGGTTACAGGTACATAGGGGTACTTCAAAGGGGTGAGAACTATCTGTAGTAAGGGTACAGGTATATAGGGGTACTTTAAAGGGGTATAAACTATCTGTAGTAAGGGTACAGGTATATAGGGGTACTTAGAAGGGGTATGAACTATCTGTAGTAAGCCTACAGGAATACAGGGGTACTTGAAAGTGGTATGAACTATCTGTAGTAAGGTTACAGGTATATAGGGGTACTTAGAAGGGGTGAGAATTACCTGTAGTAAGAGTACAGGTATATAGGGGTACTTAGAAGGGGTAACAACTACCTGTAGTAAGGGTACAGGTATATAGGGGTACTTAGAAGGGGTATGAACTACCTGTAGTAAGAGTACAGGTATATAGAGGTACTTAGAAGGGGTATGAACTATCTGTAGTAAGCCTACAGGAATACAGGGGTACTTGAAAGTGGTATGAACTATCTGTAGTAAGGTTACAGGTATATAGGGGTACTTAGAAGGGGTGAGAATTACCTGTAGTAAGAGTACAGGTATATAGGGGTACTTAGAAGGGGTAATAACTTTCTGTAGTAAGGTTACAGGTATATAGCGTTACTTGAAAGGGTGAAAAACTATGTGTAGTAAGGGTACAGGTATATAGGGGTACTTGAAAGGGGCATGAACTACCTGTAGTAAGAGTACAGGTATATAGGAAGGGGTGATAACTACCTGTAGTAAGGGTACAGGTATATAAGGGGACTTAGGAGGGGTAAGAACTACCTGTAGTAAGAGTACAGGTATATAGGGGTACTGAGAAAGGGTATGAACTATCTGTAGTAAGGTTACAGGTATATAGGGGTACTTAGAAGGGATGAGTAAGTATGTAAGTTAGGTAGGGTAAGTTAGGTAGGGTAAGAATTACCTGTAGTATGAGTACAGATATATAGGGGTACTTCAAAAGGGTATAGACTATCTGTAGCAAGGGTACAGGTATATAGGGGTACTTAGAAGGGATGAGAACTACCTGTAGTAAGGGTACAGGTATAAAGGGGTACTTGAAAGGGGTATGAACTACCTGTAGTAAGAGTACAGGTATATAGGGGTACTTAGAAGGGGCATGAACTACCTGTAGTAAGAGTACAGGTATAGAGGAAGGGGTTATAACTACCTATTGTAAGGGTACAGGTATATAGGGGTACTTAGGAAGGGTAGGAATTACCTGTAGTAAGAGTACAGATATATAGGGGTACTTCAAAAGGGTATGAACTATCTGTAGTAAGGTTACAGGTATATAGGGGTACTAAGAAGAGGTGAGAATTACCTGTAGTAAGAGTACAGGTATATAGGGGTACTTGAAAAGGGTATGAACTACCTGTAGTAAGGATACAGGTATATAGGGGTACTGAGAAGGGGTATGAACTATCTGTAGTGAGGTTACAGGTATATAGGGGTACTTAGAGGGGGTGAGAATTCCCTGTAGTAAGAGTACAGGTATATAGGGATACTTGAAAGGGGTATGAACTACCTGTAGTAATGTTACAGGTATATAGGGGTACTTAGAAGCGGTGAGAACTTCCTGTAGTAAGGGTTAAGGTATAAAGGGGTACTTAGTTGGGGTGAGAATTACCTGTAGTAAGAGTACAGGTATATAGGGGTACTTAGAAGGTGTATGAACTATCTGTAGTAAGGTAACAGGTATATAGGGGTACTTAGAAGGGGTGTAAATTACCTGTAGTAAAAGTACAGGTATATAGGGTACTTAGAAGGGGTATGAACTACCTCTAGTAAGAGTACAGGTATATAGGTTGTAATTCAAATGGGTTAGAACTATCTGTAGTAAGGGTACAGGTATATAGGGGTACTTCAAATGGGTATAAACTTTCTGTAGTAAGGGTACAGGTATATAGGGGTACTTAGAAGGAGTAAGAACTACCTGTAGTAAGAGTACAGGTATATAGGGGTACTTAAAAGGGGTATGAACTGTCTGTAGTAAGAATACAGTTATATCGGGGTACTTAGAAGGGGTGAGAATTACCTGTAGTAAGAGTACAGGTATATAGGGGTACTTAGAAGGGGTGAGAATTACCTGTAGTAAGAGTACAGGTATATAGGGGTACTTAGAAGGGGTATGAACTATCTGTAGTAAGGTAACAGGTATACAGGATTACATGAAAGGGGTATGAACTATCTGTAGTAAGAGTACAGGTATGTAGGGGTACTTAGAAGGGGTAAGAACTATCTGTAGTAAGAGTACAGGTATGTAGGGGTACTTAGAAGGGGTGAGAACTTTCTGTAGTAAAGGTACATCTATATAGGGGTACTTGAAAGGGGTATAAATTATCAGTAGCTATGGACAGCAAGGTATATATCGGATGATCCTTCGGAAATAAGAAGGGGTGAGAAGGGGCACAAACCTGTGGTTAGAATAGAGGTATATAGGGGTTACTTAGAAGGGGTGCGAATTACCTGCAGTAAGGTAACAGGTATATAGGGGTACTGATAAGGGGTGAGAACTACCTGTAGTAAGAGTACAGGTATATAGGGGTACTTAGAAGGGGTGCGAATTACCTGTAGTAAGAGTACAGGTATATAGGGATACTTGAAAGGGGTATGAACTACCTGTAGTAAGGTTATAGGTATATAGGGGTACTTAGGAGGGGTAAGAATTACCTGTAGTAAGATATATATACGGTATATAGGGGTACTTGAAAGGGGTATAGACTATCTGTAGTAAGAGTACAGGCATGAATGGGTACTTGAAATGGGTATAAACTATCTGTGGTAGAGTTCAGGTATGTAGGGGTACTTAGAAGGGGGGAGAACTACCTGTAGTCAGGTTACAGGTATATGGAGGTACTGCAAAAGGGTATAAACTATCTGTAGTAAGGGTACACGTATATAGGGGTACTTAGAAGGGGTGGGAGCAACCAGTAGTAAGGGTACAGGTATAAAGGGGTACTTAGAAGGGGTGAGAATTACCTG
Source organism: Sthenelais limicola (assembly GCA_942159475.1). Taxonomy (NCBI): domain Eukaryota; kingdom Metazoa; phylum Annelida; class Polychaeta; order Phyllodocida; family Sigalionidae; genus Sthenelais; species Sthenelais limicola. Next base: position 6,931,524 of record OW804100.1, on the reverse strand, counting down.
TAGTAAGAGTATAGGTATATAGGGGTACTTAGAACGGGTGACAGCAACCTGTAGTTAGGGTATAGGTATAAATGGGTACTTACAAGGGGGGAGAACCACCTGTAGTAAGGTTACAGGTATATGGAGGTACTGCAAAAGGGTATAAACTATCTGTAGTAAGGGTACAGGTATATAGGGGTACTTAGAAGGAGTGAGAACTACCTGTAGTAAGAGTACAGGTATATAGGGGTACTTCAAAGGGGTATAGACTATCTGAAGTAAGAGTACACATATGAAGGGGTACTTGAAAGGGGTATAAACTATCTGTCGTAAGGTTAGAGGTATATAGGGTTACTTGAAAGGGGTATAAACTATCTGTAGTAAGAGTACACGTGTGTAGTGGTACTTAGAAGGGGTAATAACTTTCTGTAGTAAGGTTACAGGTATATAGGGGTATTTAGAAGGGGTGAGAATTACCTGTAGTAAGAGTACAGGTATATAGGGGTACCGGGAAGGGGTGAGAATTACCTGTAGTAAGAGTACAGGTATATAGGGGTACTTAGAAGGGGTATGAACTACCTGTAGTAAGAGTACAGGTATATAGGGATATTTAGAAGGGGTACAAACTATCTGTAATAAGAGTACAGGTATATAGGGGTACTTAGAAGGGGTAACAACTAACTGTAGCAAGGGTACAGGTATGTACGGGTACCTAGAAGGGGTGAGAACTACCTGTATTAAGGTTACAGGTACATAGGGGTACTTCAAAGGGGTGAGAACTATCTGTAGTAAGGGTACAGGTATGTAGGGGTACTTGAAAGGGGTATGAACTACCTGTAGTAAGAGTACAGGTATATAGGAAGGGGTGATAACTACCTGTAGTAAGGGTACAGGTATATAGGGGTACTGAGGAGGGGTAGGAACTATCTGTAGTAAGAGCACAGGTATATAGGGGTACTGAGAAGGGGTGAGAATTACCTGTAGTAAGATTACAGGTATATAGGGGTACTTGAAAGGGGTATGAACTACCTGTAGTAAGGTTACAGGTATATAGGGGTACTTGAAAGGGGTATGAACTACCTGTAGTAAGAGTACAGGTATATAGGGGTACTTAGAAGGGGTGAGAATTACCTGTAGTAAGAGTAGAGGTATATAGGGGTACTGAGAAGGGGTATGAACTATCTGTAGTAAGGTTACAGGTATATAGGGGTACATAGAAGGGGTGAGAATTACCTGTAGTAAGAGTACAGGTATATAGGGGTACTTGAAAGGGGTATGAACTACCTGTAATAGGAGTACAGGTACATAGGGGTATTGACAAGGGGTATGAACTCTCTGTAGTAAGAGTACAGGTATATAGGGGTACTTAGAAGGGGTGAGAATTACCTGTAGTAAGAGTACAGGTATATAGGGGTACTTAAAAGGGGTAAGAACTACCTGTAGTAAGGTTACAGGTATATAGGGGTACTTCAAAGGTGTGAGAATTACCTGTAGTAAGGGTACAGGTATATAGGGGTACTTAGAAGGGGTGAGAATTACCTGTAGTTAGAGTACAGGTATATAGGGGTACTTAGAAGGGGTATGAACTACCTGTAGTAAGAGTACAGGTATATAGGGGTATTTAGAAGGGGTATGAACTATCTATAGTAAGAGTACAGGTATATAGGGGGACCTAGAAGGGGTAACAACTACCTGTAGCAAGGGTACAGGTATGTAGGGGTACTTAGAAGGGGTAACAACTACCTGTAGCAAGGGTACAGGTATGTAGGGGTACTTGAAAGGGGTATGAACTACCTGTTTTAAGAGTACAGGTATATAGGAAGGGGTGATAACTACCTGTAGTAAGGGTACAGGTATATAGGGGTACTTAGGAGGGGTAAGAACTACCTGTAGTAAGAGTGCAGGTATATAGGCGTACTTGAAAGGGGTAAAGACTATCTGTAGTAAGAGTACAGGTATGAAGGGGTACTTGAAAGGGGTATAAACTATCTGTAGTAAGAGTACAGGTATGTAGGGGTACTTAGAAGGGGTAATAACTACCTGTAGTAAGGTTGAAGGTATATAGGGTTATTTGAAAGGGTGAAGAACTATGCGTAGTAAGGGTACAGGTATGTAGGGGTACTTCAACGGGGTGAGAACTATTTGTAGTAAGGGTACAGGTATATAGGGGTACTTCAAAGGGCTATAAACTATCTGTAGTAAGGTTACAGGTATATAGGGGTACTTAGGAGGGGTCAGAACTACCAGTAGTAAGAGTACAGGTATATAGGGGTAGTTGAAAGGGGTATAGACTATCTGTAGTAAGAGTACAGGTATGTACGGGTACCTAGAAGGGGTGAGAACTACCTGTATTAAGGTTACAGGTACATAGGGGTACTTCAAAGGGGTGAGAACTATCTGTAGTAAGGGTACAGGTATATAGGGGTACTTTAAAGGGGTATAAACTATCTGTAGTAAGGGTACAGGTATATAGGGGTACTTAGAAGGGGTATGCACTACCTGTAGTAAGAGTACAGGTATATAGAGGTACTTAGAAGGGGTATGAACTATCTGTAGTAAGCCTACAGGAATACAGGGGTACTTGAAAGTGGTATGAACTATCTGTAGTAAGGTTACAGGTATATAGGGGTACTTAGAAGGGGTGAGAATTACCTGTAGTAAGAGTACAGGTATATAGGGGTACTTAGAAGGGGTATGAACTACTTGTAGTAAGAGTAAAGGTATATAGGGGTACTTAGAAGGGGTATGAACTATCTGTAGTAAGGTAACAGGTATACAGGGGTACTTGAAAGGGGTATGAACTATCTGTAGTAAGAGCACAGGTATATAGGGGTACTGAGAAGGGGTGAGAATTACCTGTAGTACGAGTTCAGGTATATAGGGGTACTGAGGAGGGGTAGGAACTATCTGTAGTAAGAGCACAGGTATATAGGGGTACTGAGAAGGGGTGAGAATTACCTGTAGTAAGATTACAGGTATATAGGGGTACTTGAAAGGGGTATGAACTACCTGTAGTAAGGTTCATAAAGATAAATTTTTGTCTTCGAGGTGCTGATCTTTAAGACTTAGTGGGTATGCTAAGTCCAAAAGATGGGCTTCCCTTCGAATATATAATGGGGCTAGTTTTAAATCTCTTTGTTGTTTGTCAACATTGGTGTATTTATTAAGTTTTAAGATAATTCTAATTGCAGAATTCTGCATAGTCTGAACATTTTTCAGCAAATCTTCCGAGGCCAACATGTAAATGATGTCACCGTATTCAAGGATGGGGCGTTCAGGCGTTATAGACCATAAGGAGCATTTCCTTAGGCACACTGTGACTTAACCTAGCAAGAGACTTTAGTTTTGTTTTTGCAAGATTGATTTTCGATTTTATGTGATCCGCAAACGTCAGTTTGTCATCGATCCTTAATCCCAGGTAAGTATACGAATTCGTCCTCTCTAGGACCTGATCTCCTATATTAAAGGCCATCGTTAAAGGGGTTTTCTTTTGAGTCACAACCATAGTTTTGCTTTTTTTAACATTAAGCGATATCTTATTCCTTCTAGACCAGATTTGAACATTATCTAATCCAAGTTGTAACTCATCTAAACCATTAGACCCGTTTTTACAAGAAAGGCGATTGTAAATAATAGTATCATCTGCAAATAGTTGCATACGGGATGATGTAATAACTTCGTGAAGATCATTAATATAGGCCAGAAATAAAAGCGGCCCTAGGGAAGTGCCCTGTGGAACACCCCATGTGACCAGTTTCTTAGTGGACATCCCTTCATTAATAACTACTCTTTGGTACCTTTGGCTCAGATAATCCCGAACCCAATTTAATGCTTGGCCCCCAATACCCATTTTTTTCAGTTTAAGAAGTATCGAATGGTCAACGGTATCGAATGCCTTCCTGAAATCCAGGAAGGCCAATACTGTTCCATCTTTTTCATTAAGGTTGGTGAAAACGTCATTGAAAACCCAATGATGGGCATCTGATATAGATCTCCCTTGCCTGAACCCATACTGATGTTGGTAGAAAAGATTATTTGACTCGAAAAACCCCATTAGTTGATTGCCAACTATTTTTTCCAGCACTTTTGCTGGGAACTGTATGCACTCATGGGCCTGTAATTGGTAGGTTCAGACATTACCCCATCTTTGAAGATATGGGTGTCATTTGCAGTTTTAAAGTCAGAGGGGGATTTGTTGGTCCTCAATGAGAGGTTACAAAGATGAGTGAATTGTTTTGAGAGTCCTAATAGGCAGGGTTTCAGAACTTTAGACTTAATCATGTCAATAATCATTGACTTAATCATGTTGACAACCGTGTTTTCGGATACCTCCAAAAATTGAAAGTCCAATGGGATCGGAGGATTGGGGATCCGCAATGGACTTCCGAGAGTGGGCATTCCTCCGTGACAGGCTCAATTTTACTAGCTAGGTCAGGGCCCACTGTCACATTAAAATCATTAAACCTGTCAGGGACGTTGCCCGACTCCACAAGAGTTCCATTAGCATTTTTAAGTTTCACTACGTTATGTTTTTTTGTTTTTTCTGGGGATATAATGTCGCGGAGATTGTCCCACAACTTTCTAGTGTCCCCTTTATTAAGAGTCAGTTGTTCTCTAATGTAATTATTCTTCATCTGGATTACTTTTGAGTTATGAAGGTTCCTGTATTTTCTGGCCTCTTCTCACAATTCTGGGTCAGAGGTCTTCTTAGCTTTAGCTTTCCCTTTGTCGACACATTTTTACTAATTCATTTTTGTACCATGGGGGTCTTTCTTTAACTCTCTTAAAATGCTTAACAGGGGAAACGTTGTCCAGATAAAACACAATCCTATCTAAAATTGTTTTCCAACAATCATCAACATCATTAAGACCATATTAGTCGGTCCATTCAAGGTTTCTAAGAATCTCTACAAGTATTATCGTGTCTAGGTTCTTTAAAGACCTGGCCTGGTGTGTACATTTGCATTGCGTTCCTTTTTCCTCAACACATATATAGGTGGTCGCTGGTGTTATTTTCAATTTCACCCATATCTAAGATAAATTTACAGTTTGTATATATTTGATCAATAAGACTAGACATCTAGATGTCTTATTCGTGATCCTCGTTGAGTTTTGTATTTCTGGGGTGAGTCCATATTTTGCTGCTGTGAGTTTCAACTCTTCTACACTCTTATTAGTTTTATCATTATGGTTGAGGTTAAAGTCACCAAGTAAGTACAGTTCTCTTTGTTGGCCTAGGCTTACAATGACATTATTTAAGTGTTCTAACAAAGAAACATTGCCATTACTTCAGAGTTGGATACCGGTTCTCCCATCGTGGATTCAAGATATGCTGATCTGGTGTCTAAACTAACACGCCTATAGTTAAGAAGTCAACAAAGGGGTGTGTCTGTGACGAGATTGTTATTGTTTTGATTTGAACTTTCAAGCAAGCGCAGCGTGGCTATTCCACTATCAGCTCTCACAGCATGTAGGGAGAATTTATTTCGGTATGGCGGGAGAATTTAAGTAATTTGAGCATCTGGCCCGTTGTTTACTCTTCACACCAAACCGTAAGCCTAACTACCAATAGTTCATTATTATTTAAATTCAGCGGTATCTTGCTCTTTTTCTTTCTTTACTCTTGCTCTTGTTTGTCTATAGATGGATGTTGACAATTTGATGCACTCCAGCACATAACAGAGGCACATGTGAATTTGACTGGGCCAAAAAGAACTTTCCATAAATATGTAGTATATCTATAATAACTTATTATTAAAATACAGAGGTATCGTGCTCTTTTGTTCCATCTTTTTTGTCTATGAGTATTTACAACTTTTTGAACAATAATAATAGAGGCACATCTGAATTTGACTGGGCCAAAAAGATGATATGATAACTCATTGAAATACAGAGGTATCTGCTTTTGTTCCATTAGTCTAGTTGCTCTTTTTTGTCTATGAGTGCTTAGATTCAAAGAACTTTCCATAAAGTACTATGTTGAATGTGTAGAAAAACTTATTGAATTACTGAGGTATCTTGCTATTTTGTTCCATGATAATTCTTTGCTCATTGTCGTCTGTGTGTATTTACAGCTTGTTGCACTTCAACACATATATAGGCCTGTTGTATTAAGCCTGAAAGATTTATCCATGAACTATTATGTAGAATACATAGAATAACTTGTTATTGAAATACTATGGCATCATTCTCATTTTGTTCTTTTACTCTTTCCTCTTGTTTGTCTATGAGTATTCCCAATTTGTTGTATTTGAGCCCATAATAGACACCTGCGCATTAGACTTGGCCAAAAGAACTTTCCATGAAGTACTATGTTAAATATGTAGAATAAAATATTGAAATACAGAGATACGTATCTTGCTCTTTTGTTCCATTAGTCTTTGCTCCTTTTTGTCTATGAGTACTTACAACGTTCAACTCATAATAGAGGCACATGTGAATTTGACTGGGCCAGACCATATTCCCGTCATTTAAAGGATTACCCCTTCCCCCTTCTACCCTAGACTCCCCCCCCCAAATATGAAGACAGCGAAGAAGACTAGCAATCCCGACATACCACTTGACAGGGTGACTTAAAGCATTATTCCACCCTGCCCTGTTTCCTGCCCTCCGAACCACCTTAAACCCTCCTTCTACCCTACTTGGAAAAAGATGGGGCAGAAATTGTACATTAGGTGGAAGTATATGGAGGGGCTTCATCCGACCATTAACACGTCAGGAGACTGGTACAAAATATGATTCGCCCTGTGAATTATAGTAAAGAAATGTTAATTCTGGAACGATCCAGAATGAGTAAACTTAATAATTTTGAAGCTAACAAAAAATATATATATACTGATATGGAAACTCATACTAGCATGGGCTTGAAAGACAGGAGAGAAGACCAAATGTTGGTCGCCGTCTGAGCGACCTGTCAGAAGAACTGTTGATACAATGCGTCCACTAGACTGTAGATATGCATGTATATACTTTAAGATCGATATTGGGTGAATGTATACTAGAAGTCCTTTGGCATATATGTGAGTGGATATCTCTAAGTTGGTCTATGTATGATCCTCTAATATAAGCACAGTAAGAAAGACACAACAGTTTCAATTCCATAAAGGTTCTGTTCTTTTAATATGTCTAGCTCATATATATATCATATCAAATTATCAATAGTCATGCGTACAGGTGAAGAGGTGGAGTCTGGCTTACAATCTATATTCATAAGTATGTACGGTCCCTCCCCCCATGTGTATCTATTACTCCCACTGACCTGATATGACTTATCTCTGGACTATAGGTCTGAATACTGTGTGATAGATAATTCCACTCCATCACACTGTCTACCACACAGACAAGTGACCCATTTCAACTCACACAGATGTTATTGCTATTATTCAATTCAATCAAGGTCATCGGTGGGTGTATGCCTGTCAGAAGAAGACAGTTCTTCTGACAGGCACACACCCACCGATGACCTTGATTGAATCGTCATCACCTAGAATTGTCCGAGGGTATTTGGGCCTGATGTTTCAGGAAACCTTCACTTCACTTTGAGAACCATCCAAGTTAGTGTAGAAAGACGGAGCGTGGTTAGTCTAAGTTAGTCATGCAATTCTAGAGCTGGAGATACACCCCAGATACATCATAGATACACCCCAGATAAACCACAGATACAACCAAGATACATCACACATACACCCCAGATACACCATAGATACACCATAGATACAACCAAGATACACCCCAGATACACCATAGATACACGATAGATATACCACATATACACCCCAGATAAACCATAGATACACCCTAAATATCCCCCAGAAACACCATAGATACACCACAGATACACCACAGATACACCACAGATACATTACAGATACACCATACATACATTCCAGATACATGCCAGATTCACCTACATACACCCCAGATACACCCCAGATACACCCCAGACACACCCCAGACACACCCCAGATACACGCCAGATACACCCTAGATACACCCAAGATACTCCCTAGATACACCCTGGATCCACCCCAGATCGAACCCGGATACACCCTAGATACACCATAGATACACAACAAATACACCACAGATACACCACAGATACATTACAGATACACCCCAGATACACCACAGATACACCACAGATACATTACAGATACACCCCAGATACACCACAGACACACCACAGATACATCCCAGATACACCATAGATATACCACAGATACACCACAGATACACCATAGATACACCATAGATACACCATAGATACACCCCAGATACACCATATCCTCCAGATACACCATAGATCCACCATAGAAACACCCCAGATACACCACAGATACACCATAGATACACCCCAGATACACCAGGATACACCAGGATACACCCCAGATACACCCCAGATACACCATAGATACACCATAGATACACCATAGACACACCCCAGATACACCCGAGATACACCACAGATACACCCCAGATACACCCCAGATACACCGTAGATACACCACACATACACCATAGATACACCACAGATACACCATAGATTCACCCTAGATACACCCTGGATACACCATAGATACACCCCGGATACACCATAGATACACCCAAGATACACCCTATATACACTCCAGATCCACCCCAGATCCACCCCAGATCCACCCCTAGATACACCACAGATACACCATAGATACACAACAGATAGACCACAGATACACCACAAATACATTACAGATACACCCCAGATACACCCCTATATACACCACAGATACACCATAGCTACACCACAGATACACCACAGATACACCACAGATACACCCCGGATACACCACAGATACACCATAGATACACCACACATACACCACAGATACACTCCAGATACACCACAGATACAGGCCACAAACACCCAAGAGACACCCTAGATACACCCTAGATACATCCCACATCCACCCCAGATCCACCCCGGATACACCATAGATACACCATAGATACACCATAGATACACCACAGATACACCATAGATACACCACAGATACACCATAGATACCCCCCAGATACACCATAGATACACCCCAGACATACCATAGACACACGACAGATGAACCTATGATACACCCCAGATACACCCTACACACACCCCAGATACACCCCAGATACACCCCAGATACACCCCAGATACACCAGGATACACCATAGATACACCCCAGATACACCCAAGATACACCAGGATACACCCCAGATACACCATAGATACACCTGAGATATACCCCAGATACACCCCAGATACATCACAGATACATCCCAGATACACCCCAGATACACCCCAGATACACCAGGATACACCATAGATACACCCGAGATACACCCCAGATACACCACAGATACACCCCAAATACACCCCAGATACCACACAGATACACCACAGATACACCCCAGACATACCATAGACACACGACAGATGAACCTATGATACACCCCAGATACACCCTACACACACCCCAGATACACCCCAGATACACCAGGATACACCATAGATACACCCCAGATACACCCAAGATACACCAGGATACACCCCAGATACACCATAGATACACCATAGATACACCATAGATACACCCCAGATACACCCCAGATACACCACAGATACATCCCAGATACACCCCAAATACACCACAGATACCACACAGATACACCCCAGATACACCAGGATACACCATAGATACACCCCAGATACACCCCAGATACACCCCAGATACACCCCAGATACACCCCAAATACACCACAGATACCACACAGATACACCACAGATACACCCCAAATATACCACAGATACACGCCAGATACACCCTAGATACACCCCAGATACACCCCAGATACACCCTAGATACACCCCAGATACACCATAGATACACCATAGATACACCACAGATACACCACAGATACACCACAGATACACCCCAAATACACCCCAGATACACCCCAGATACATCCCAGATACACCCCAAATACACCACAGATACCACACAGATACACCCCAGATACACCAGGATACACCATAGATACACCCGAGATACACCCCAGATACACCACAGATACACCCCAGATACACCACAGATACACCCCAAATACACCACAGATACCACACAGATACACCACAGATACCTCAGATGTTGTGTATGGTGTATCACCACAGATACACCATATATACCCAAGATACACCCCAGATGCACCATGGATACACCACTGATACACCATGGATACACCCCGGATACACCATAGATACACCCAAGATACACCCCAGATACACCCTAGATACACCATAGATACACCCCACATACACCCCAAATACACCATAGATACACCATAGATACACCACAGATACACCATGGATACACCCCCGATTCACCACAGATACACCCCAAATACACCATAGATACACCATAGATACACCCCAGATACACCCCAGATACACCATACATACACCACAGATACACCACAGATACACTACAGTTATACCCCAGATACACCCCAAATACACCATAGCTTCACCCCAGATATACCGTAGATACACCCTAGATACACCACAGATCCACCATAGATACACCCCAGATACACCATAGATACACCATAGATACACCATAGATACACCCCAGATACAACCCAGATACACCCCAGATACACCTTAGATACATCATTGATACACCCCAGATACACCATAGATACACCCCAGGTACACCATAGATACACCCCAGATACACCATAGATACACCACAGATACACCATAGATACACCACAGATAAACCATAGATACACCACAGATACACCATAGATGCACCATAGATACACCCCTGATACACCACAGATACACCATAGATACATCATAGATAACCCCCATATACACATTAGATACACGATAGATACACTACAGATACATCATAGATATACCACAGATACACCACCGATACACCACCGATACACCATAGATACGCCCCAGATACACCCCAGATACACCCCAGATACACCATAGATACACCATAGATACACCCCTGATACACCACAGATACACCATAGATACATCATAGATAACCCCCATATACACATTAGATACACGATAGATACACTACAGATACATCATAGATATACCACAGATACACCACAGATACACCACCGATACACCATAGATACGCCCCAGATACACCCCAGATACACCCCAGATACACCATAGATACACCATAGATACACCCCTGATACACCACAGATACACCATAGATACATCATAGATAACCCCCATATACACATTAGATACACGATAGATACACTACAGATACATCATAGATATACCACAGATACACCACAGATACACCACAGATAAACCATAGATACACCCCAGATACACCACAGATACACCCCAGATACACCCCAGATACACCATAGATACACCACAGATACACCATAGATACACCACAGATAAACCATAGATACACCACAGATACACCAGATATACACCATAGATACACCCCTGATACACCACAGATAGGTACACCACAGATACATCATAGATATACCACAGATACACCACAGATAAACCATAGATACACCATAGATACACCCCAGATACACCATAGATACACCATAGATACACCCCTGATACACCACAGATACACCATAGATACATCATAGATAACCCCCATATACACATTAGATACACGATAGATACACTACAGATACATCATAGATATACCCCAGATACACCACAGATACACCCCAGATAAACCATAGATACACCATAGATACACCCCAGATACACCATAGATACACCACAGATACACCATAGATACACCACAGATAAACCATAGATACACCACAGATACACCAGATATACACCATAGATGCACCATAGATACACCCCTGATACACCACAGATAGGTACACCACAGATACATCATAGATATACCACAGATACACCACAGATAAACCATAGATACACCATAGATACACCACAGATACATCATAGATACACCACAGATACCCCATAGATACACCATAGATACACCATAGATACACCACAGATACACCACAGATACACCACAAATAAACCATAGATACACCACAGATACACCCCATATAAACCATAGATACACCACAGATACACCATAGATACAATATACAATATACAAATATACCAAATATGTAGAAATATGCCCAATAATATATATAACATCGTCAAGGAAATGTAGGGAGCAAGGGATCTATTTCATTTAGTCAACTAAGTAAGGTATTGTGATCTGAAATGTTGTAAAAGGAATTCAGGAAAAAAATGTCTAAAGAGCTGACATAAAAAAAGATCAGTTATTGTTCTTCTGATTAAAAACGCAGGTGAAACAAAGAGCAAGATAAAACTAGATAAAGGCAGAAAAACAGGCCAAACTAGTTCCAAGATATAATTATAACGCATTAGAATATATGTGCCCATACAACATCATGTGGCAAGGACGGCAGCAAGGGATCTCTTTCATTTATCAACTAAGTAGGGGATAGGGATCTGTAGTGCTGGTACCTCTAGGGACTCCAAGAAGTCATAGGGCCAGGTGCACACCTGAGATTACAGTGTATGTATATATGAGCTAGTTGACGCCCTTACACATACAGTTCATGGTCTTATCAAGGATCATCATTTCAGTCCAAGGTAAACCATCTTACGATTAAATTAATCAGACAAATGGACAGAAAAGAGATATGATTTACCTCACTGAAGTTTACCTTTCTTTTTAAAAAAAACGGGAGGGGGAGGGGGAAATCGGTTGCTTTACACCCTGTTTTGACACCATACCTTTCGCAATTTTGGTTCCATTAAAAGCTCAGCTTGTGGTCAGATGTCATCAAGTATTTTCACAGACCTTTGTATCATAGTAGCTGAACAAATGCTATATTGAAAATTCCGTAGAAACAGGAACTTTCCACTTGTCCATCAACACAGCAGTGGACAGAAAACCATGGAATCCAACAATGAATATATACCCGTGAGTCCATGTCAAGGTTAAAACTGATTTCCGAAATGACTATATATATATATCTTCATTGTACTTGACTTCTCGTGAAATGGTTTGATTTATCGACTTTCCAAACAAATAAAAAATTGAAATAAAGAAAGCAATTGTAAGTCCCATACCAAAATTTTAAAAAATGTGAAAGAACCGAGTGACACACATCCTATCTCTTAAACCCATACAGGTGGTAAGTTGTTTTGAAAATGAATTAGCTAATGTCAATTTGCTGATGTTTATTTGCATATATTACAAGTAACTATAGCGATTTGCTTATTGAACTCTCATTGAGAGGATAGTGCTTAATCGATCCACCAGGGGGCGCCACCTGTACGCGCATATGTATTTTATTCATATAAATATGACCCATAGCTGATTAACATTTAATTGAAATTATAATTGTCTACTACGATTTTCTGTAATATTTCGGATATCTTGAGAATTATTATCTGTACGATATAATGCTATCAATAAACAAACAAAGGATACTCCCCTGCGATCAGTGACCACAGGGAATGAGGATCAGAGGTAGGAAATTGTACCACCTTCATTCTAGGATCAGTCTACAGCAGAATGTTCCTGATTTGTAATGTTTAGATGTACGATGAGGAGAAATACATATTTGCAGCCAATCTCTGTATTACATTGTCTGTGTCAATAGTTTAAGAAATCAGGTGTGAATACAAACAATATTCTCTCAATACATAGTAGTTAGAAAAGGTACTACATGTACTATCATATAACTGAGTATCTCAGTGAATGTACAACAACCTTGTAAAACTGTTGAATCATAAGATATTTACGTTCATAAAGATAAGTGAAATAACAAAAACGGCTGCAGCTGCTATAGCTAAATCCAATCTTTTGTCATTATTCTTTATAGCCTGTTTGTGTTATAGTCCATTGAACAAAAGTCACATTGATATACTTCAAAAGAGCGTTGCGCACATGGTTGGATACTGAAGTCAAGCTAGAATGCAGATTTTCAGCAGATTTTTTTGTATTTATTTTGCCATTACTTATTAAAATGTAATCAAATATAACAGATTTATGCAGTAAATTATTTTAATAAACATATTCAATTGTTTCTTTTAATTTTGCAACTCATTTATATGCGCTAGTACTATTATCGTTAGAGAACTATATTCATTCCATATCAGCCCGAGGTTTGAGATATCGCCGTCGTATTGGCCTCAGGACTGAGTTTCCCTCTCAGTGCTAAGTCAATGGGCCGTAACACATTCATGGGTGAAATAAGTTATTGAATTCAACCAACACTGAATATTATCATTGTAAAATTGCTCATTCAGATGTACATACGTATATATGTAAAAGGCTGGTCAGAAAAAGACAAGCAGATGCACCCCACCTTAAAGTGACACATGCCACTGAGCTCCCGATTTGGGGAAAGTTTGCCTGAATTTCAACTATGTTCTAGATTAGTATATTTGTAATGTATACCCGGGAGCATTAATGTAGAAATTACATATATTGTGTGTATTTAAGAGTTTAAAACTCCAATTTCGTAGGGTGCTGGAGTCACCCTACCCAACTGCCAGACAGTTAGGGAAGGTCCCAGACGCCTCTTATCTTAATGAGAGTTAAGTGATACCAGCTGGATGGGACAGGGTAGATATATGTCACTCTGTAACTCCTGCCTCGCTCCTACTTCACCATGCACTGAGGGCAGCACTTAATGGTCCAGAAGAGTAGGCGGCTGCTAGTCGGCGCTCTGCGAATGTAATTTAGATATATTTAGGCCGTTTTTTCTTGAAACATTATTATGGATATTTTGTTTTTCAAATCGCCAGCCTTCCCCGTCCCCCAGCACCCAGTGCAAAAGCCACCCTCCGTCCCCGCCTCCGTCCCGTCCCGGCCGTGTATTGACATCACTACACGGCCAACCAAGTATAGGATGAAAAAAAAAGATGGCAGGACCAGGCGAGGTGCGAGCCCCCAACCTTCTCGTCTGCAGTCCGTTGCTCTAGCCACTGAGCTACGGAATTGGTAGTAGCAGAGAGGTTGAACTTTGCTAGTGATATGAGTAGGGCCAACCCATGCGTAGTGGTGAAAAGTGGCCGAAATCGTTTGTTCTAAAAGTGTGCGGACGTCGGCCTTGTAATAGCAGTAGTATTAGAGGAGGGGTAAGCGGATGGCGGGACTGGAATTGTTCGTCACATGTGTTTTTAAAAAGTTAGATGCAATATGCCGGCAAGCTCTCTCCTATGTTGCCCCAACCGGGAACGGTAGGTGCGACTGCCCCAAATCTCAGGAGAGTTCCCGAGACGGCAACATAGGTGCCGCCACTGAGGTCGCTAGAAGTCAAGTTACTTCTCTCTCAGATTTGAATTCCTCAATGGAATCTCTGCCACATTCTTCGTTAACAAATATCAATTAATCTAAGGAATACATAGAGTTGGTATTCCACACAAATGTTCTTACTTGTGCAGGTAATCGAAAACTACAAACATATTTCTAAATGGTATATAGTCAAATAGTGTCCATAGCCACTTTAAGGGACTTAATAATGTGTCCATAAGCAAACGTTATTATCAGGGTGTTTAGAAATTTAATCCTAGGTAGGTAAAATATAGAACCACTCACTCTCCTCATGGGCCAAATAGTCTGGTGCAATAAAATGCAATGCGATTGACTGAAGAACATCTTCTGATTACATCAGCAGAGTTTAGAAAAATGTAAATCTTCGATTAATGCCTCCCTCATTGAATACTTCCCTTGACTACTCAGTAATTGTTGCCGGTCCCGAGGGAAATACACTTTTGTGATCATGTGCGTTCAGATTGTTCAAATTATGTCAGGACTACACTGGCTAAAGATTTGCAATCTAAATTTTGATCATTAATGCAAGTTTCTCCGAGTGGGGAAGAAACGAAATATTTTGGTTGCAACATGTGCATAAGTAATATTCATTGTTCTTCTATTCAGTATTTCAACCTAGGTATCAAATACTCTGCATTAGCAAATTTGCTCAGTTATAGTTGAAAATATATCTCATCATCAAGAGTTCTGCCCTAGAATCTGTTTCATTGGGATATAACCATTTTGCGTCAAAGTCTTTTTATGATTTCATGATTTTCTTTTTGGGTCATGAATTTTAAAGTCTGTTCTCGCCAGGAATCATGATCTCTTCGATCATAGAGTGCGTAAGTATCATGGCGGTGGGGCGCGAATTAACGAAAATTAGTCGCGTAGTTGTACCGATGTGTGGACCGGAAGTAAACAATCCCCATAGAGTTGGCATTGGGGCGATAGATAATCGCTCTTTACATCGCCCCTGTAAAGGTTTAATGATTATGGAGGCTATAGTTGAAATCGTTTGCCTCTAGAGATGGATATGTGTGAGTTAGAATTCATAAAACTATATGATCGTTGAAAGAACAGAGATTTAATATCGCGGTAATGTTGGGGCTATGGGACCTTCGCGCGACATGTCCACATGACGTCATGAAACTGCTACAGTAGCGTGACTCAAAAAATCGCCGCGGTGAACTACTTACGTGCCCTATTGTTGTAAGCGATCATTTGAAAAAGAACAACCTGTACTCAACTGTGTGTTGACTGTTAAAGCTGTGGTTTTGAGTTGTTCCCACTATAATCTTCCTTTTCTTTTTCTTTCACACTAGAATCTTCCAGACAACACGTCACGAGCTCATGAACGAATCTGTGAACGAATGCCTGACCTCAAGGTTTGGGACGGGTGCGCTGTCCTCTGTAACATTCCTGTTAAAATAAATATTAAATGATTAGTGATACATTCAGTTCATATGTGGAGACCTAACTATAAACCTGTTTTGGGAAGAGTATGTGAGAAACATTGCATACAAATTTATTCAGTAGTTTAATAATTTAAAACATTATGTTTAAGTATATTTCTGAGTATGTGTCTGTCTATATGATCTAGACAATGCACGATACGCTGATATGACACTATCATAATTAAGCTTAACTGAATAATGCCTGACTGCAAATAATTAAACAAGATAATAGTCGTAATTTTAACAGTCTTTTAAAGGACCTCTCGGCCCCATCGGGTCGGATACAGTCTTACAGTCTAACAGTTGTGGTGGATCTGTTGGCTTAGAGGAATATTATCTGTTGTCTCTAATTACTCTTGATATTATGAAATATTATTCCTATGAGAAGGTCGTGAGAGATTTGAAATGATGGATAAATGAATCAATAAACAGATTTATCATTTAGCATTCCTTCATTTTAGAAGTATATTATCTGTTGCAGTTTGAACTAATTACTCATGAGCTGCATGAATTATATTATTTCTATGAGAAGGTGATTGACGTTTCTGACTTTTTGATTGACGTTTCTGACTTTTTGATTGACTTTTTGACTTTAGATTGACTATTTTGACTTTTGATTGACTATTTCGACTTTTGATTGACTATTTCGACTTTTGATTGACTATTTCGACTTTCTGACTGACCTTTCTGACTTTTTGATTGACTATTCTGACTTTTTGATTAACTATTTTGACTTTTCTGACTTTTCGATTGATATTTTGACTTTCTGATTGACTTTTCGAACTTTCTGATTGACCTTTTGGACTTATGATTGACTATTCTGACTCAACAATTGACTTTTCGACTGACTATTTCGACTGGTCCCAGTCCCAGTCCCAGTCCCAGTCCCAGTCCCAGTCCCAGTCCCAGTCCCAGTCCCAGTCCCAGTCCCATTTCTTGCTCACTGATTGACTTTTCTGACTTTATGATTGACTATTTTGACTTTCCGATTGACTATTTGACTTTTCTGACTTTATGGTTGACTTTTAGAAATAGTCAATCAAAAAGTCAGAATTGTCAATCAAAAAGTCAATCATAAAGTCAGAAAAGTCAATCGAAAAGTCAAAATAATCAACCATAAAGTCAATCATACAGTCAGAAAAGTCAATCGAAAAGTCAAATAGTCAACAGTTAAGTCAAAATAGTCAATCATATAGTCGATCGTTAAGTCAGAATAGTCGAGGGTAAAGTCAGAATAGTCAATTGTAAAGTCAGAATAGTCGATCGTAAGGTCAGAAAACTAAATCGAAAAGTCGAACTAGTCAATCGAAAAGTGGAAATAGTCAATCGAAAAGTGGAAATAGTCAATCGAAAAGTGGAAATAGTTGATCGACTAGGTCTAGAATCATGAAATCAATGGAAAATACTGAAATAATAATTTCATTCTAATGCTTGAATTAGTTCCCGAATAATAATATATCCTTGCTGACCAAACAGCTTTCCAAACCTTATTTTCTTTCTTTGAGCTATATAAATGTGACAACATTAAAGTAAATATTATAATATTCTCATAAACAGTACATAAGATCCAATAGAGTATGGAAGCCATTTTAAACATCCCCCCTCCACTGTGTCTGGAATCTGTGAATAATTTTGATGACCTACTGATATTTACAGCTGATCAGGATTATTTTTAACAGATATTATCAAATTCTACCAAACTTATGAACGAAATTTCTCAAAGAGAAAAACATTTTTGACTCTTGATATTTCAGACAAACAATCTCAATATACTTGTGTATCATACTGACTAGTTCCTGAACAATAATATCAAGGTTATAATATAGAAATAAATAATTTTGAAAAATGTAATGACACTTCGCTATAGCCTAGGCCTATGTGAATCAAACCCATCGAACCTTGCAATAATTACACAATATTACAGATTCTAAGTTCATGTATAGACAAATCAACATGACATATCATTCAACGAGGCTCATAAGAGTTTATATTGAGTGATACTAGCCTATATATTAGCAGATTTCTCACGATTCCAACCATATTTGTTCATTTTTTAACATGTTGATGTTCCTAACAGAATTACGTAGGTTGGTTTTGAGTGAAACACCTAGTGCACTAGGTGTCTCTAGGTGAACAACCAAACATGTTCTAGTGCACACGCTGTTGCACCCAGAGCCCACTCGGGTGGGTTGGCTGGGGAGCTCTGGTGAATTGGTCGCGCATGTGCACTTCATAACAACAACTTGGCGGGGGTACATTATCGCTCAATACATAGAGTTATCTAACTAGGATATAACATAAATCTTACATTAAAATCGTACCAAATGATGTCTTTTAAGTATATTGTCAATATTCAATGTGATGGTGGTCATGACACATCTTAAATATGGGACACATGCCATGCGTTCAATGTTATGTTATCCACTTGGTGACTCTCAGTGCACCAACTTGCGTTCAGGTGACTGGTGGATGGCGCATGGGTGTTGGTGTCTTCCTGTTCACCTAGAGCTCCCCTCCGAGTTTCACCCGAAACCGACCGTAGTTGATTTGAAGCACACACACACACACAAGCCTGTTGCTGTCAGTTCGACCAGCTTAAGAATGTGTAATGATTATATGTACAGACGTTCTCGAGGCAAACAGAACTGACATAGGCTTGGAAATCGAAAGAAATGAAGCATATCGAATTAAATCTAACCAACCTTTTTATTAGTATATCTTTTAGTTTATCTTCTGCCGATCGCACATGCTTTGAGCAAACCCGGTGCGGCCGCCATTTTTCCGATGGGCGCTGACACGATAATTTGTATAATCTGCGTAAATCAGTCATGTCGACTTCAAATACTATCCCAAACTATTGTATATGAACATATTAACATGTGGCGATATTCCTTTCGGTGGAAATATCACAATTTCACCACCTCGTCGGAAGCCATGCTTCTGCCGCCATGTTTATTTTCTGGTCATGTACACAAGGGGCCTTGTGAGGCTTAGTGCGCCGATCGCTTATAGCAATGATAATAAGAAAAACAATATATGACACGGAAGCCATAATGATTAACCATCGACTGAATATAAATGACTGAACGTCTAATCTAACCTTGTTTTCAACCTCATATGCCAGGATTATTGTGTAAAATCATTCAAAGCGCTCAGAAAGCAGTTTTATTTTCTTGGCTGGTTACGGTAGGGACGGTAGGGACGGTGGCCGCCATCTTGTTTTTGTATTGCCGGCCGAGCGCGGAGGCTTAAATATGGTGAATACACCATCGACTGAATATAACGGCATAAAGGTTTAAAGTGGCTTTGGACACTATTTGACTATATATCATTTAGAAATATGTTTGTAGTTTTCGATTACCTGCACAAGTAAGAACATTTGTGTGGAATACCAACTCTATATATTTCTTAGATTAATTGATATTTGTTAACGAAGAATGTGGCAGAGATTCCATTGAGGAATTCAAATCTGAGAGAGAAGTAACTTGACCATTAAGTGCTGCCCTCAGTGCATGGTGAAGTAGGAGCGAGGCAGGAGTTACATAGTGACATATCTACCCTGTCCCATCCAGCTGGTATCACTTAACTCTCATTAAGATAAGAGGCGTCTGGGACCTTCCCTAACTGTCTGGCAGTTGGGTAGGGTGACTCCAGCACCCTACGAAATTGGAGTTTTAAACTCTTAAATACACACAATATATGTAATTTCTACATTAATGCTCCCGGGTATACATTACAAATATACTAATCTAGAACATAGTTGAATTCAGGCAAACTTTCCCCAAATCGGGAGCTCAGTGGCATGTGTCACTTTAAGTTTAGCATATAGTTCACGTTATATGCAAGAATTATTCTGATATAGACTTCGAATCGCTCAGAAACTCGTTTAAATTTTTGCCAACTGAGAATCGCCAACTGAGAATCGCGCATGCGCATACACTACGTCATTGCCCATATATGGATGGCGCATGCCATATATGGGTCATGCCTTGCCATATATGGGTCACACGTCACACGCCTTGCCATATATGGGTAATAAACAAACGCACGCGCAGAGTCCCAAAGTTTTCTGAGTAGCGTGGTGGTATATCTCAGGGAGGCGATCTAATAGTTATATACAGTCAAACATAATGGTAGTCTAATATCCTCCCCTCGAAATAAATAAGCTGCTAACCTGAGTCATCACCAGCCTCAGTCCGTCCGTCCGTCCGTCCGTCCAGTGTTTGGTGGGAGCAGTGCCTCTCCCTCTGTTCACATCCCATTTTTTCCATCCTTATACTGCATGCTTCCAGGATGGGCGGTCTAAAAAGATAGCAAAATAACAACTTCTTGAGTTTTGCCATAGATGAAAGTTTGATAATAAACAAGCATTTCAGGGATACTAACATGTAAAGCTCAACACAAATTTATTCAACTCGGGAGAATGCGATATTTCATTTGGTTTTTTTTTCTCCTGAACTCTGAATAATTGTTATGTTAAACCATGCTCGTTTCTGTTTTATTTTAATGTGTGACCCTTAGCATAGCATAGTGAGAACCCCTTTTCATTGGCAGGGTTTGATATAGCATATATATAGTTATCCGTCATGGACCTGCAAGTCTGACGGCGCTCTCATGGCTGGGATGGGGATGCCTCGATGAATAATCACCCAAATATAGATACACAGGACTGTAAGTGACTGTGGAGTGCTCTGGTGTATTGGTGGAATGGGGAGTTAATGGCCATATCATGCCTGACCCACACCCCAAACATGGAATCGAACATCCAGGGCTTAGTGAGTTTTTAGTACATACTTCCGCCACAGGGAGTCGCGTGCGGAAGCCACACCTTCAGGGTTCAACTCCACACTGCAGACTGGGCTATTGCCGGGTTAGATCCGTGGATCCCCAAACCGTCATCAGTAAAACCACAAAAGAGTTGGAGTTCTAGTGGCAGCGGAACACCAGATCGGATGCTTTTTGTGTGGTGAGTGCCTTAGGATTGTGGGTTTATTGATTGTAATTGATCGGTGATGATTACAGTAGCTTTTCTTGATCTTTAGCAGAGATCGAAACTTTTGTCAGGCTGGCCTGGATCCAGAAAAATCTGGATCTGGGAGAGCAAATGGCGGGTAATGATTGAGAAGACATTTCTGATGGTGTGGTTCATTGTGTTTTTACAGGTTTCTTCTGCTGCCCCTCCTCTGTGAGGTGGGCTTTGGGCAACACATACTCCGAAACAATTTCGGAGCCAATCTGATTAATATGGGAAGGAAATTATATGCCACGGCGGAGTTACATACCGTGGAGTATCGTGTTGTACACGGCATGGTATCCCCGGTAGAACCAGATCTAGCCACCTACCTGGGAACCGACGAGATAGGAATAAACGCGACATTATTGGCTTGGGAGATTAATAATACTTATTCTAATAACCTGGAATTTTCTAACCAAATTAGG
The DNA here is from genome assembly GCA_942159475.1 of Sthenelais limicola. Lineage (NCBI taxonomy): Eukaryota > Metazoa > Annelida > Polychaeta > Phyllodocida > Sigalionidae > Sthenelais > Sthenelais limicola. The sequence goes on along the minus strand of OW804100.1, from coordinate 6,909,290 downwards.
AATGCCATATCCCTTATACCCTGTGTGAATTTGCGTGTTAAAAGGAGGGGCATTCAACCAATCGGCGTTTTTGATGAACTTAGGTTTCGGTACAGCCCCCCAACCACAGATAAATTTTTTAAAGGCGAATCATTTGACTTTAATTCATGGACAAGTTCAGGACAGAATGAGCGACCAACAGCGGGATGCTGTTGTCGTGAGGCTTATCAAAAATAGTAATGCTTTTGTAAAATTCATCCAAAATGATATGGTAGCAATACAGCAAATTTTACTTAACATGACCACTGAAACATGGGATTTTGTAAGGAACGTATCAGTGTTATTTGACAAATTTAAGAACTACACTGAGGATATAGATGATTCACAGGGCCATCTCTTGCAGGCGGTATTGGACTTGAGTGTTCAGTCAGCCTATAAGGAAGATGCTCAGGTGATATTAAATTCTGTAAATGATTTATTAGAAGGAAAATTCCCCATGATATTGGGAGCAAAATTTAATGTCGAATCGACGGTTGTTGAATGACTAGAAAGAGTTAGGGAGAAATACCCTGACGCACAACTATTAGGGGACTGGAAAGATAGGATTGGCGTACATCACCTGAGGAGAGTGCAGGATTGTTTGGTTTTTAACATACAAGTGCCTGTTGCTTGCGAGGCAGAGTATTTCAGTTTGTAAAAACCAGAATATTTCCCAGTGCCCCTGCACGTGCATGCAAACATTTCAACTGGATACACTTTAATGTCTGATGTTAATGAATATTTGGGAATGAATAGTAATATGAATAGTAACAAAATATGTTTTGATCTCACAGAATGGAATGGAAGCATGTACAGAATTTGGATCTGATGTGATTTGTAATAGAGGAATAGTCCAAAGTGTGTCGATCATCCATCTTGTCTCTTGAGCTTGTATTTTGATCGAGCAGAAGGGGTACATAGACAATGTAGAATCGATTCATTCTTGAGTAAACCCCTCCCTCAATATTACACGTTTGTAGAGCCAGATAGACACATTTTAATTGGGTATGGTCCCAGGATAACGGTTCTGTGCGACAATACCACACAAGAATTGGAGATTCCAAAGTTTGCAATCATCAAAATTCCTTGTGGCTGCGATTTGCAGTTGCAAGAAGTCAAAATTTTAACAGCAAAAGGGATGTGTAAAGAGGAACAAACCCATAGCGTAATACATGCAGGCTTTAATATAAATTTGGCATACGCATTCAAAATAGATATAAGACGTTTTAAGGGGGGTTCTCTAATGGGGGCATTGGTAAAGTTACACCTACCAACTGCCACGGATATAAGAAATAGATTAAAAGGGGTTCCCCAAGAAATAATAGAAAATGGGATTAATTTGCAAAGAATGGCTCAGGACTTGGTGGATGAAGATAATAAATATATTTCCCTTTGGAACCAGGTTACCCAGGCATTTGTGCATGCTGCCCCAAAACCCGTAATGCATTATACTTCTCTCTTTTTGTCCTCACTGGCATGCATTTTTTGCATATACTTATATTACAGAATCTCCAGACTAACACTAATTATGTTGACGATTCATCAGGGTGTGAGGGCCTTTAATTTTACGGCGATGGAGGTGCAGCATATTGAGATGGCACCGCGGCCAGAGGCCACAGAAGTTTCAGAGGACCAGGGAATGGCTTATTTACTAGACAGTATTCACCAAGCAGCATCTCGTCATGGCCTGGGGTGGCTGAGTGTATTGATCATCTGTATATTGATACTCTATGTACTGATAAAGGTCGGAAGGTTAGTCCTGAGATTTGTTCGCAGCCGGCGAAAGGTCCTGCCTTATGTCGAGCCAAGGGACAAGTGCCCTTGGGTGCAGTTGAGACTACAGGCGGCGGACACCATAGTCATACTACCACTCACGCAGGTGGCGACGGCTATGAACGCCCTACAGACCATTGATCCACCACAACTGCGACGTTTGACGGTTGGAGGGCGCTTCTGTATAGTGGAAATACAGCTCAGATGGGCTGGGCCTCTCAGGTATTCAGTGGACGGGAGATGGACGGCTTTGAGGATGTCAACATCATGCCGGATCCAGAGGCGTATTAAGTCAAAAGTAAGGACATAATTAACCACGAGAAGGCCCACACCGCCATTCTCTTTCGTAGACCGGGGGGCAAGCCTCTACAGGTGGCATGGCCGGCCCAAAAGCGAGGAGAACTGGTTCATGGCCAGTTGACTGCCGAAATGGGGTAGGTTTTTTTTACACTTGAATAACCATACGGGAATGAGAACCGACTTGCAAGAGGGCATAGACAATACCTGCGGATAATATTATCTAAAAGGGTGTTAGAAAGTAGAACATTTTCTTTTTGGATTATTTTAAAACGCTCAGTACAGTGGTTTGGGGTATGAGAGGAATATGTGACTCACTATAGCCTAATAGAACTGCTTTTAACAATGATTATTCTGGGTGGTCACTCCGATGCCATTGTGTTTTGTTTTTAGGAGTCAGGAGTTTTTAGACAACTCCCTAATATGTGTCTCTCTTTTCTGTTTTGTCTATATTTTGTCTCTCTACTGTGTTGTAGAGGACGATAAATCGGGATTACAAGACCGCTATCAACATCGCAGGAAGTTCTTGTGACCCACTTGTGTTCTCGGGCGTCAGACCTTACATGCTGACAAATACTAGGGACTGGCACTCCAAATTGTAGTAAGGTTTTCTTTATGATGTATTATGATTGTATGCTCATGTCGTCTATTTACACCTTTGTGAAGTAGTTAGAAAAGGTCACTCTTTTTCAAGACATTCAGATCAAAACAATATTTTGATCAAGAAGTAGTGTATTTGGGGTGCGTGACTTTAGGGATGGATATTGATTAGGACAAAATTTATGGAAAAGAAGGATGGGCACAAAGGTAGATATTATAGGGTTTCCTTTGATGAGGCTACTCCTACCTAGGTTTGGTCCTGTATAAATGTATATGTTATCTAAAGTTATTTGGGCGAAAGTGACGCGTAACAGAGTTTGAAACGAGTTGTACGAGTGAAATTGTGAGTTACGAATTATTGTTTATGTGATTATTTCACGTACAGCGAGATGGGCTTCGGACCAGACCTTTGGGACGAAATTATACATTTTTTTTTCTTTGTTTAGGGGTTAGTAGACATGAATCTGACATGTCAATCGATCACAGTTTTTACGGGCTTTTTGCACTTAGGAATTTAAGATAGTTTTTCGACACACAGTTTCGTTATTGTCTAGTCATAATTATACAGTATTAAACCTTTTAAAAGGGGCTGGAGTGATGTATTTCAGAGGACCAGGGAATGGCTTATTTACTAGACAGTATTCACCAAGCAGCATCTCGTCATGGCCCGGGGTGGCTGAGTGTATTGCTCATCTGTATATTGATACTCTATGTACTGATAAAGGTCGGAAGGTTAGTCCTGAGATTTGTTCGCAGACGGCGAAAGGTCCTGCCTTATGTCGAGCCAAGGGACAAGTGCCCTTGGGTGCAGTTGAGACTACAGGCGGCGGACACCATAGTCATACTACCACTCACGCAGGTGGTGACGGCTATGAACGCCCTACAGACCATTGATCCACCACAACTGCGACGTTTGACGGTTGGAGGGCGCTTCTGTATAGTGGAAATACAGCTCAGATGGGCTGGGCCTCTCAGGTATTCAGTGGACGGGAGATGGACGGCTTTGAGGATGTCAACATCATGCCGGATCCAGAGGCATATTAAGTCAAAAGTAAGGACATAATTAACCACGAGAAGGCCCACACCGCCATTCTCTTTCGTAGACCGGGGGGCAAGCCTCTACAGGTGGCATGGCCGGCCCAAAAGCGAGGAGAACTGGTTCATGGCCAGTTGACTGCCGAAATGGGGTAGGTTTTTTTTACACTTGAATAACCATACGGGAATGAGAACCGACTTGCAAGAGGGCATAGACAATACCTGCGGATAATATTATCTAAAAGGGTATTAGAAAGTAGAACATTTTCTTTTTGGATTATTTTAAAACGCTCAGTACAGTGGTTTGGGGTATGAGAGGAATCTGTGACTCACTATAGCCTAGTAGAACTGCTTTTAACAATGATTATTCTGGGTGGTCACTCCGATGCCATTGTGTTTTGTTTTTAGGAGTCAGGAGTTTTTAGACAACTCCCTAATATGTGTCTCTCTTTTCTGTTTTGTCTATATTTTGTCTCTCTACTGTGTTGTAGAGGACGATAAATCGGGATTACAAGACCGCTATCAACATCGCGGGAAGTTCTTGTGACCCACTTGTGTTCTCGGGCGTCAGACCTTACATGCTGACAAATACTAGGGACTGGCACTCCAAATTGTAGTAAGGTTTTCTTTATGATGTATTATGATTGTATGCTCATGTCGTCTATTTACACCTTTGTGAAGTAGTTAGAAAAGGTCACTCTTTTTCAAGACATTCAGATCAAAACAATATTTTGATCAAGAAGTAGTGTATTTGGGGTGCGTGACTTTAGGGATGGATATTGATTAGGACAAAATTTATGGAAAAGAAGGATGGGCACAAAGGTAGATATTATAGGGTTTCCTTTGATGAGGCTACTCCTACCTAGGTTTGGTCCTGTATAAATGTATATGTTATCTAAAGTTATTTGGGCGAAAGTGACGCGTAACAGAGTTTGAAACGAGTTGTACGAGTGAAATTGTGAGTTACGAATTATTGTTTATGTGATTATTTCACGTACAGCGAGATGGGCTTCGGACCAGACCTTTGGGACGAAATTATACATTTTTTTTTCTTTGTTTAGGGGTTAGTAGACATGAATCTGACATGTCAATCGATCACAGTTTTTACGGGCTTTTTGCACTTAGGAATTTAAGATAGTTTTTCGACACACAGTTTCGTTATTGTCTAGTCATAATTATACAGTATTAAACCTTTTAAAAGGGGCCGGAGTGATGTATTTCCTTTGGGAAGTAAGACAAAATATTTTCATGGTGAATAGGTAGGTGCGGTGTGTTTTGAGGGACTTCCTAGGATAAAGAGAGACTAGGGGATCTAGGTAAACAGACAGTTTTTGTAAAGTATTTGGCGAAATTCTTGCACCTCCTCCCTGCTACTCCTACCTAGCCGGAAATCCGACGGATCTAAACTATGTCGCTGGTATATATATTTTTGCCTGAAAAGGAAAGTACATCCTATATTTTGTATTTTTTGTGGACAGCTGAGGCTGTGATCATGGCAAGTGCAATCTATAAGTGAGAGGTGCGTACTTTAGGATTAACTCATGATTTTGGTGTTCCAGCATTTTTCGTTATGCTTCCAAATTAATCCAGGTTTGAAATTCCTAGCTCCCTTGGGGCTCACTAGAGCTCGCTGAAAATTAAAACATGTCAATACAATAGTTCACTCCAGGTAATCATGGAGTATTCCTCAACAAAAAGTTCCATCCAGGTTGACATGGATTCCTTTGAAACAATTCCTGAAAGAGAAACACACAATAGTAGATTTACTTTCAGTGAGAAGCAGTGAAGAATCCATGAAAACCATTTTTGAAGCCCACGAGATGAAATTGTTGTGCGCGTAGCTTCGGATCTTTATGCTATTGGACGGTGCGTCGGGCCAGGGTGAATATATTTAGCTAGTAGTTGTATGCATTAGAATATACTCGGACTTCTGGGTCTTGCTTCTCATGATGTTCAATACAGTACAGTATTTAAGAGATGGTCGGCTATATTGAATAGAGAGTCATGGTGGTATATAGTAGTTGTAGGTTTCCGGTATGAACAATACAACACGAAGAGTTTTAGTACGCCACTACTTGTGTATTGTATCCTATCCTGTACATAGATGCTAGGTTGATAATCCCTTCCCATGGTAGTATATATATCGAGCCATATGAGAGATCTTATGGGACTCCTTCCCTAGACTCTAGAGTGGATGTTACTTTTACTCATTGTTACTTCTATTGTCTCTTATGGGACTCTTATTAGACTCTCTTCATATAACATGTTCCCCGTATATATACCCAGGTGGTGAGTGTCGGGTATCCCCATTGGTGGACCCTTTATCCTATGATACCTTCCCTCCCTCTGGCCCCTCCCATTCCCTTAGCGCATGCCTTAGTCAAAGTCAAATATCCTACCCTACTACCCATTCCACTGCCCTCTTGTGTTAACCACGGTTACTACAAAATCCAACCAATTCTGAAGTAGCGTGGTGCTGATGTTATCTTGATAGATAGGCAAAGGTGAATGTCTACGGGCGAAAACGGCGGTAGCTCCTGCTAGACCAGTGCCGCAACCTCTACTGAGGAGCGCTAGCGGTGACTGGCTAAGTGTACCCTAGTGGGAATGACGGAACTAACCAGGTGAAGGTTGACGAGAAATATGCATTTTTAATAATTTTTTAGCTCAGATTTAGGTTTTTCATTCAAAATGAGGAAATAAATTGTGCTTCAGAACAAAAAACAATGTCGTATGGAGAAAAGATGAGCAAAATCTCGGAAGGTATCATGGAATTCTTTGAGGCATTCCTGTGAGCATTCTTTGGAACACTGAATCCGTGGTGAATGCCAGTCGTTTTCTCAGTATTTTTGGAAATATTTAGGAAAATAATTATGTTGGATCTATCTTTGCATTAAAATGAACGTTTTTATCGATTCAAATTTTCGAAAATCAGTGATTTCACGCAAAATTATAGTCGGGACTCGGAGATCCTATGTTAAAGAGGGGTGATGAGATTCCAAGATGGCGGAACAAATTTGGTACATGACGCCAACGATTTTGCCATCGAATATTGTCGAAATTAGATAAGGACTTGGTCGGCTATAGGTGATTTCGGATCATACTAGGGTAAGTTAGGGACCTTTGCCTGGAAATTTAGAAAAGGTTAAATTTGCAGGCTACGACGTTAGTTGCGCCCATAGGATTTGCACTGCAAATGGCTAAAACGATTTCTGTGAGCCTTGTGGCTTGAAAGTGGATGGTAACTGATGAGGCATTCATTGTTTGTTTGATAAAGGTTTCAACATAAATTCACTTTGGCTTGTGTATTTTGCGTGTATTTTGATGTTTTTTGGAAATGATATTTGACCTTGGCGGCCATATTGGAAGCCCTATTCGGTGGCTACTGTCAAGCAGATAACGATATCTGTGTGGGGGTCGAGATTTCTTGATATTAGATTAGATTAGAAAACTTTTTATTGGGCATCCGAGGATGCTGTTGAAGGAAGGGGAGATCTCTCCAGCATATGGGAGGTTTTCCGCCCCTTCAGGTATTACAGTTTTCTTTGTAGAGTAACAATATATTAACGCTCATGGACTAAGAAATATTGTTTCCTTTTGTATAATTTGAATATATATTAACTAAGTTGGGTAGTTAGTACAGACTAGCCCACAATATGAAGTTAGCATGATCGTTTGGCGAGGTGACAGTGATAAAAGACATGGGTGTCATCGATTTTGTTGGAAACTTCCCTGTCGAATTTGGAACATTTTCTAAATTTATTTTAAGCAGAATGTTGTTTCTTTCAGTTAACGAGTTAGTCTATGTGATGTAAAATGTCGGCATAAAGGCTTAGTTTGTACTAGCTGGCCACAGTATTGGAGATTTTCATCAGATTTTCGGTTTGTAGAATTTGATAAATTAAGTCGTAATAGGTGAAAATGTGGAAGAAAATGGCCGTCAGCGATCGTGGTAGAGGAGAATCAGCAGTATATCTGTACCTCTGTATGTAGTAGACTTTTTCGTATATGTGTAACCCTAATTGGGGAATACGTAGATGGTCAGCCATTTTTTCTCTTCAAAATTTAGGGAAGATGCCGATTGCTACACATTTTTCAAGGTTGTTCCTGCAAATGTTTGTATGTATGGTGCTTAAGACTTGGGCTATTTTGGAGAATGTATATTGTATCTCCAGAATTATGGTATTTCTCATATTTATAGATTATTTTCTACATAGAGACGTTGAATCTCATAGGGTTCCAGGCTTGATTACAGGTCTTGGATACGACTTCTGGGTCGGTTTCGAGTGAAACACCTAGTGCACTAGGTGCCTCTAGGTGAGCAAGCGAACATGTTCCAGTGCACTCGCTGGTGCACCGAGAGACCACTCGGGTGGGTTGGCTGGGGAGCGCTGGTGAACTTGTCACGCATGCGCACTTCACAACAACAACTCGGCGGGGATATATTATCGCTCAATACATGAGTTATCTAAACCAGAATATAACATGAATCTTACATTAATATTGTACCAAATCATGTCTTTTAAGTATATTTTCAATATTAAATGTGATCGTGGTCATGACACATCTTAAGTATGGGACACATGTCATGCCTCCAATGTTATGATATCCGCTCGGTGACTCTCAGTGCACCAACTTGCATTCGGGTGACTGGTGGATGGCGCATGGGTGTTGGCGTTTTCCTGTCCACCAAGAGCCTCCCTCAGTGTGTCACTCGAAACCGACCCTGTAGTGTTGTCATAGAGTGGTCTGGTATGATTATTTGGTTGTCAAAGATTCAAAGAACTTGACTTAACAAATTTATTTTTAAAATTTAGTCTTAAATAGTATTGAAATTTCTGGAAGTATTAACGGTCGGCAGCTCCCTAGTTGGATCGTAGATTTTATTAAGAATAAGTTTTCAACGGTTTAGTAAAGTTATGAAGTAGATAAAGTCAAGAGGATGTTTAGGACAACACAACACTTACAGGTCATATACAGTTTTATTAACATTATTATTAGGTACTTGTATTTACAGTAGGATTGGTAATTTTGTTAGATGATTTTGTTGTTTCTTTACTTCGATGTAACACAAAACCTTGTTGCATTTATTGTCTGGAGAGCACATATTATTATTATATAAATAAGGTGGCTGGGATGACATTTCGCGTACCCCCTGTATGTCATGAAATTTGGATGTAAAATTGTCTCAGATTTTAGATTACATTTAGGATTAAGAGAATGTTAAGCGAAAAATTTAAAATTAAGATTTTTTTTTAGTTATTAAAATTTTAATTCTTTGATACTATTTCACGAAGTTTAGATATTGAAGTTTGATCGAAAATCTTCCCCGATCTTTCATCTCAGGGGGGAGGTGGGGCATATGTCATGTCAGCCCGCTAGCATGCATCTGGAGAAGGGGGAGCCACGAGTACCTTCAGAATGAGTGCTGCCTCTCCAGACCTGTGTAGGAGTTATAAAATCATATTGAGTACGGTATAGCTACTGTGTGGACTTGTTTCTTCAGTCTCTCTGTACCTTACTCATTACTTTCTTCATAACCTCCATTATCATTGATGTGTATTCATCATAGTTAACTGATAAGCTAGACACGAGGACTTATCAAAACCAGGGCCAGAGTCGGACGGATAGTTACCTAGGTGGAAAACCATCTGCTCAGCCTACCAAGGCAGTTGAGACTGTTCGGACTCAGCCTTCTTCTGATCCGAATACGACTCCTGCTTTGACCGTGGTGTCCAGTCGAGCTGGTGGGATGTTTGAAGTTGACGATCAACAGATCAATTTCCTCACCGATCTCCTGGACCAGTTTAAGTCCCAGCCTCCACAGCCTCAGCGAACTGTGGCTCTGGCTGCGCTGGGCCGAGCCCCTCTTGATGATGGAGGTGATGTGCTGGGTGATGGGAGCATGATGAAAGGTATGTTCTCCACACCCGACAAACCCTCCTCTCAGGACAGGCCCGTATGGAGATGCAAAGATGGACTGATTCGGTGAAACGCACAAGATGTTGATGACTGGACCGCCCCTTCACCCCTTGAAGCCACTTCGGACACCGTTCGGATGCCCTGGATCCTGGATTGCAACCTTGGTGTGAGGCGCTGACCACTTGACCACTGACCACTGACCACTTTTGATGCAATGTGAACATGAACTCCTTTTCCAAAGTATTAATTTCTGTTTAACAGAAATTATTGTTTGCTAGGTAGTGAGGACACAAAATGCTCCTGCTTGTCAAACGAGAAGAGGATTTCATAAAATTTTTCTTACTTCAGTGATTGTTTTCATTAGTTAGGACACAAATGCTCCTATTTGTCGTATAACCTGAGGTTTTCATAAGATTTATTTATTGTTCATTGTAGTGAGGACACTTTATGCTCCTACGTATAGACATTTCAACTTTTCTTATACCCTGTCGAGTTTTAAAATATGTTTTCAAACTCTTAAAAGAAAAAAGGGGGTATTGTGGTGTTATTGGGTTTTACTAGAGCTAGCCTCTAGGTGCTGTCCGCTGTGGGTCAGCTCATCCGAACCTCCCCAGTGGGCAGTACTGGTCTGCGGGACATTTTAGTCTGTATTACTCTTCATCTGTTTGCATTTTATGTCTGTACAGCAAGTATAGCTGTTGTTGCTTAAGTAACAGCAACCTGGGTTTAACCGTATTATTCTAGCTGTATTGAATGTATTCCTTCTTACAGTAGCTTATGAGTTACTTCTTCTTGAGTGTTTTGTATGTTTACTTGAACCTGCATGTTACCTTAGACACCAGTGTTCGAGGGTTGCCTGGCTGGCCAGGAGACCCAAGAATCTCAGACTTCGGTAGGATTATGTGAACTGATGCTCGGCTTACATCTCCTCTTGAATAAACCCTTGTGAACAGGTAGCGACTGCCTTTTGTTCCTTTTGTTTAATCATATTGGATAGTTCGGACGGTTGAGGGATACATACCTGCGAAGATCACTACAATATCACATGTGTTTTTCATGATGAGATGGTTTATGCTAAAATTGGCCAAGTAAATGATCTAAAATCTGTTAACACACACTAAGCATATATATAATTTATGGACTAGCATGAGTAAAATTGTCTCTATAAGAAAGATAAATCAAGGAGGCCGATTAAATTTTCTTTTGATAGAATCACTTGGTACTACTGGCCAAAGAGAAAATAGTGCGAAGGGACTTAGCTGCTTCTTTATCATTGTCATTTGGTCCTGTGTATAACTTCACAGCTCCGGATCTTCTGGACCCGTGATGCATGATGGCCTTCAAGGGCACGCCAGCCTTGCTACATAGGGCCGCTCCTGAGCAGCACATCGAATGAACTGAGAATGTGGCGCTCGCTGCTCTTGGACCCACATGATTCCAGCGCTGTCTTGGCTGCCTTTACCACCACATGAGGTGAGAAGGGGGTGTCTGTGTCAGGATCGAGGAATATGGGGGCTTTGTCTGAAGCTTGGACCATTTTCATGGCTTCTACCGTACATGCATATGGACATAGTCGGGGATCTCTACTTTTGAAGAGTTGTAAGACATGAGGTTTGGAAGGATTAATCGTTTTAGAAGACATCATGTAGACGTACATGATGTTGTGATCGAACTTTAAGTGATGTCTTAAGATGAGGTGTTGAGGGGTCAAGGTAGATAAGAAATTACTCTGTCGAACAAATGTGAATAAGTAGAATACCAGGGAGTCTGCGATGATTATACCCCTTTTCCCATGGGACCTTAGATTAATTATCATGTGATCTCTTCTTGTGACACGAAAGGGGCTCTGTTTGGTATGTGAGTAGAAATCTTGGCTTCAGCTTTCAGCATGGCTTTTAACACTTTATTATCCAAAGCTGAGACTGAGTGAGACCTGTCTCCGAGGAAAGTCTTAGCTGTGGAGATATAGTTGCGTATGGTCTGGGGGGACTTGAAGGAGTTTGATAGGAACTTTACATACATCGCCAAGTCCAGGTCTGAGGGGTTCTTCCAGTCTCTATGATACGCTATCATAAATGAAAGGTAACATCTCACCTGGGTGGCTCTGTTCATGTTCATCCCATTGGCATATGTGTTTGTGTACGTCCCCACCATCAACTTGTAGAGTCTTGTTTCAGCGATTTCTGTAATTACAAAAGTTCATTTAATAAATTCATCAGTCCAACATTTTCCACCTCTGTGATAGCCATCTCGGCTACCAGTCTCTGGGACTTATTCTCCATGCTCGGGTCGAAGCTTCTCCGGCTCAGAGCATCAGCCAGTATAAGTGTTTCGCCCGGGGCATGCCTAATCGTGATGGAGATACCGCAAGCAACTCCAAACATGGTGAGCTCCCTGCTGCATTTCACCAGCATGGGGTCTCTAGTCTTAGTAACCTTAGAATGCTCAATACGCCCCTTTCGTCCCTTTCGCCCCTTTCGTCCAACCACCATATCAACACCTAAACGTAGGGTTTCTGCGGACGGATTACTAAAGGCCACAGTCGCCGTAGCGTCAGCCGAGATATATGAATCAAGGCATCCCACAGTGTAATCCCTTAGAAAACTCTGGTCCGGCTCAAACATCAACCCTGTTGACGAATCCGAGCAACCGCGAACATCAATCTTAACTAGCGTAGCTGAATAAGCATGAAGGACCACCGCTTTCCGAAGTGTTACCTGCCTTCCATCACCTACTTCACTAGTCGTAATCATATTCACAGAGGGACCCAATTGCTTTGGCGGATCACCACGCCAGTGATGCATCATCACAACGTCTTCTCCATCATTCAAAGACAATTTCCCTGACCAGCACACATAACATTGATGCACAAGATTGAAGTCCTGCGCCAAGATTCCGGACTCCGGGCCAGATAAACCCGACACTACCAGACACGTTAACATGTACGTCCGTTTCCCTAACGTCAATGGGAACAGAGCGCTACCATGCACAGTAATCTGTGAATCATTTCCCATCGTGCACACCAACCGGCACGGAACCAGTGGCGGCGGCCGACGCAGGGAGTCATAGAACGTCTTTGTCACAAGGCTAGTGGTAGCGCCTGGGTCCCAAAGGAAATCGCCAACATCCCCATTCACCGATACTGAAGCGTACCATCTATCCGCAATATATGGATCACGGAGCTTCAACACCCTCTGGTCATCTACGGAAACTTTCTGAATACTCGCATCCGTGATGGGACCTGACTCCACTATCACCAAATGCCCCGACTCAGCTTGGTAACCTGTCTTACCTCCTGATCACACTGGAAGCAACCAGTTCGCTTTACACCTTTCTTCCAGTTAAACTTTGACTGTTTACCGGAAAACTTCTGCTTAGACTGTCCTACCCAGGACCGTAGAGCCTGGACGACTGCTTCAGGGACATCTTCGCCACATGAGTCTTCCGCAACAGGTTCGGCAGCTGTAGCTTGCACGGAAACCTTTGGGTTTTTCTTCTTCATGTCTGGACCAGCGGTGGTAAATGTACTTATAGAGGCAACACTGCCACTCTCCAAGTAACAACTCTCCCACACCTCCGCCCAGTGAATGGCTCTCAAGAGATCTTTCGGCTGTTTCAGGCGAACCCAATCAGCCATATCATGATTCGTCACTCCCTGTAGGAATACACGGAGCGAGACCGACCTCAACGTGTTATCCAAGGGACCAAAAGCACGTCACCCTTTCCGAGCAACATCATTAGTCTAAAAAAAAGTCTAACTGACTGGTTCGGAGTCTGGCGGGAATTATAGAATTCTGCCTGTTTCCTAGGTTTAGACTTCTCACCAAAGTTTGTTTCCATATGGTCGACAAACTGTACAAGAGTCAAATTCTCCGGCAAATCTCCCATTTCCGCCAGTTGCCTCCTGGAACCACAGATTAACTGTCATAACAACCCTTCGGGGCTCCAGTTGTGCGCGGTAGCAATAACTTTCATTTCCGCCCAGTATATCCTCCACGAAATAACACCATCCCACAACCTGGGTACAGATACTTTCGGAGCAATACTTTCCCGGGTCGAAGATTGCTTGTAATCAAAATCATCATCTGACTCATCTGGTCCTGTATACTCAAGCCTTGGACAAGAGAACGATCTTTCCGATGAGACCTACTAGATCGACTATCTTTCCCACCGTCATCATCGGAGTCATCGGAGTCACTATCACCCTTGGAAAGCTTCTTCCGGGTTTTAGTACTGGACAACTCCTCAGCAGCACTCCTATGAGCTTTGAAGTCAGAGCGCATTTTACGGAATTCATGACGGAGTTCATCCTCAGTCAAGTCTGCCGGCGACCGACGCCACTGATTGAAAGCACTACCCGCTCCAACGTCCACACGGTGCACTGAACCATCACCTTCATAAGCAAAAGTTCCTTCATCTTCGGGTTACCTGTTCCTTATGGGGACCCAATAGTCCTTTCATCGGACCAAAGGTACCAAAGGTATCCGCATCAATAGTCAGTTTTGAAGGCTTGACCATAGTAGTCTTCGCCAGAGATTTGACCAAACCAGCCTTCGACGGAGACTGTGCCTGTAGCGGCAATGGAATCCACCGCTGCCTCAGCCATCTGATCGGGTCTATCAGCCAATCTCCAAACCTCTGCACAACGCAGTCCTGTTTCACCAATCTTATCTGGCTCTTGCCGATAGTCCAAAAGTATCTAGTCTTTCCAGTAACAAAGACCTACGAACAGGCCGGTACTGCCCAGGCTGATGTCTTGTGTTGGAAACATTGGAATGAGATTTCCCTTGTTCTTGGGGAACGTGATGTACCTTCCTCTGCACATGCTGAGAAGTTTTGCGTACCACGCCTGGCTTGGCCAATTTGGAGCTACCACCAATGCTGTCGCCTTTTCTGTCACGATTCTTTGCAGGCACCTTGTTACGAGGCTGAAAGGAGAAAAAATATAGCACAACTTGAATTCATTCCAATTCAATGTGAAAGCATCAACATGGAAACATAACGGATCTGGTTTTTTCACTTCATAATTCAGATGAGAGGGAAATAAATCTATGTCAGGGGTTCCGAATTGTTCACAAATTTCCTAAAAAATTTCATTCGACAAACTCCATTGGGTATTGTCAGTAAACACTCTGCTTGCCTTGTTGGCTTGCACATTTCTCACCCCCGGGATATGGCTAGCTACTATCCAATTTTCCCTAGATTTTGCCAAATTCTTTGAGCGATCATATTGCATTTGCTTGATCTCATGCCACCTAATTTGTTTATGTAACAAACTGTTGTACTATTGTCTGAGAGAACCAAAATCTTTTCCTTTGACGTGTCCCTCATGAGACTATTCAGTCCATTTAGTACTGCTTGCATTTCCAGCACATTGATATGGTGTCCCAACCACTCTTGACTCCATCTAAACCCAGTCGTTAATTCACCTCGAACTGAACCCTCACCCTTGGAGGCTTGCGTCTGTGACTAACTTTACCGTAGGCCCTGCTGATCTGATTTTCCTCACAGCCAACTGAACTTTATCGTACCACCAGTTTAGTTCCACCCAGCCTTTTCAAGAAATGGACATCGAACCATCAAATCCTAACCTTCCCACCCCCCTCAGGGCGAAAATCTTCTCTACTTCTAGCTGTTTATAATGTGCTAAAGCATAATCAAACCCTTTTGTCAAGTCTACCATGACTCCAATCGTTTGGGCAACTTTCCTGATTTTATGTTTATCAGAGGTTCTTAACTCGTCAATAAGGCCTTTGAGCTTATCAATTTTTTCTTGAGTAGGTCTCACCGACATCTCTTATGAATCTAATTGATACCCCAAGAAAACTATTTTCTGGACTGGTGTTGTTTGAGATTTTTGATATTGAATCCCAATTTCGAAAGAATTTCTTCAACTCTGGAAATACCCTGTCTGCATGTCTCTGCATCTTTACCAAGGACCAGGCAATCATCTATATAAATGATGCACTGGATTCCTTCTCGACGTAAAAACGCAAACACAGGTTTCAGAATTTTAGAAAAAATTCTGGGAGCTGGGGAAAGTCCGAAGGGCATAACATTACTATATTACTATATATTTCTCCCTCAGTCCTACAGAATAATAGGCTTCTTTCAAGTCTAATGAGGCTCCTGAAGCAAGTCAATAGCTGTTTCTAAATTGTCCATCTTAAAATGTTCTTTACGAATGAACCTGTTCAGAATTGTGAGGTCTGTGATCAATCTCCTTTCCACCCCCCCCCCCCCCCCCCCCCCCACCCCACCCCGGCTTTAGCCGAAGAAAAACATTCGAGATAAATCTAGCCTGATAGGCCTGAATTTCATCCACTACCCCTTTAGCAATGAGCTTGTCTACTTCACTTTGTAATGCTGTCTCTTGTTCTAGATTCATGTGCTATTCTCTAGGAATTGAAAATTGGACCGGGGTATCGACAAAGTCCAGAGAAATCCCTCTAACTTGTTCTAACACCCAGTCATCCTTGCAAATTTCTTCCCAAAAGGCTATGTTATTAGCAATATTACCCGGAATACAAGGTACATTAGGAAAGTTTAAGGACTCAATCACCGGTAAACAATTATTATCAATAATATTTGTCTTACCTTCAAAGGAAGTTACTCTTTTGGTGTGGATTTATTGGATTGGTTCTTCAAAAAGGTTTTCTTCCCTTTAAAACCTTTCTTCTTCCCTTTGAAGTTTCCCTTGCCCTGAGAGTTCTTAGAGTTTTTCCCTTTGAAACCCTTCTTATTGGACCAGCCAGCTTAGCTGATATCCTCAATTCTCTTAGCCAGTTTAGAAACATGCTCGCCCTCCTTAAGGGCAGCTTCCAGATTGTCAGCGAGCACATATTTTGGTCCTGGGGGATTAGCATCGTTCGCCAAAGATTTATATTCAGGGGGAAGTAGGTCAGGAATAGCTTCTCTCCTATCTTTCACAAGCTTGTAACAAATGAAATAGTTACTCATAGTGAACACTTCTGCAAGCTTTTTCATCGTGGTTCTAACCCATGGTAACTGTCCTGGCACGTCAAATTATTTGATATCATTCGCAGCAATCACAACCCCACACAAGATTTTCATAAACACCTGTCATCGTGCTCCTTGGCGTCGTGGGGAAGAGTATCCCTGATTTTGGAATTAAGCTCATAAACCTGGAGGTAATCCATATTACTTGGCCGCAAGAATAAGTCCATATGTGGTGCGCGGCTATGGATTAGCTTTGCTGAACCAGAGCCGCGCCCACGCGCGTCTCAAGCGGGTGTCGCTTTGAGATCCTTGGTTATGTAAGTTGTGTACTGGTGCTAGCTGCGCGGGTCGCGGTTGTGGTCTTAGTCACCAACAGAGGTCGTGCTGTGTTGTGTATCTGTATTTTCAAACTTTTTATTGCTGTATGTTGTACTTATCTTATGTATGTCTTGTACTTACATGTTATACACCCTTTTGTATTTGCATGTTATTATCATGTACTGCTTTCTTTATGTATGTCGGTTGTTGTCGTCACAAGCTGTGATATTTGGCAACCCGGGTGTGGATAAGAGTATATAAACGTTGAGTGCTGGCGAGGTCCATTAGATCCTGTTGTTGTTGTTGTCTTTGATTAGATAGATTAAGTTCCCATAGTCGCTTAAGGCTGTCGATCGGACATTACACATACTCTTTTTAAGACCTTCTGAAGATAAAGTAGCCATAGCTCTTTTCACAAAAAATTTCTTAATATCTTCATGTACCGGTTCTATCATCGCACTCAATTTCAATAGTTAACTCCTCCCAAAAGGAAGTGAAACTACTCGGAGTTGAAACCATGAATGTTCTGGGAAGAACCCGATGGTCCCCCTCCCCAAAGGTGTTGACGATGTTTTAGAAATTTTGAATGAAGAGAAATCACTGTATGAACTTACTCTGGCTACCGAGCTATCGGATTCCCTGCTGATCGGGTTCACTATCCGAATCCACAGTTTCCTTTTGAGCTTTCAGTTCACTTTCAAACCCATCCATGCGGTTTGAAATACCATCCAGTTTAGCATTGATCCCAGAGATGATTTTCAACAATTGAGCTGTCACATTATCGCTCGAGTCCTTTGCATCAGATCTGCTATGTTTAGGGCTCCTGGATCTTGATCTTGACCTTGAACAAGACCTTGTGTGCCTCGTGCTGTCTTTCGAACGACTGCTGTGACTGCCGTGTTCCGAAGACCGATCAGATCTGTGTCCTGAGCTATGATGTTCTGAACCGGACTCAGAATGTTCCTTGGAACAGTCAGAAGAATCACTCCCTTTCTTGTTAGGTACAGAGACCTTACTAGAGATATAGACTTTCCTCTTGTCCGGTTCTTCGTCTGAACTCCTCTTAGACAGGTTGTGCACCGACTTGGTTTTGACCTCGTGGACCTTTCCTGTGCCAGACGACGTCATGGCGAGGCTTTCAAACTTTTTCAATAAAGAACGAATTAAAGGCCACAGAACCCAATCTTTCTGTAGAAAACGGTTCTTAAACAAAAGATCTTGGCTTTTGTTAACTATCAGAAAGGCGGTCGTGCTTTTTAATCACCAATCTATCCAAAAAACGAAGACTGGCGTGGCTTTCGTGTTTCGCATCCCCAGAATGGTGATTAAAAGTGACGTCATATCCGAATGCGCAGGCGCATCACCGCGGGACTTCCGTCTGGAGACGGAGATGCAAAGCATAACTTAGAAACCTGAAACATACCCCATCCATACTCGGCCAAGGTCAGTTCTCCCAGAGTTGTCTTATTACGTTTTTTTTGCCCTGAGTAACATGTGAGTGTGCAAAGTGAAGCTTACCCTTGTTTGTTGTAGCTAGGGGGTTGAAACTTGCTGTGAGGATACGAGATATCTTCCTTTGCAAGTCCTCATCTTCTTGGGCCTCGTCAAAACTCATGGCAGGGTCATGTAGGCTCCATGCTGGTCTGCGGTCCAAGCTAGAAGATGTGTTGTGGCCATTGTTGCGTGAGGCATGCAGCCCAAGTGATTTGGCTCTTGGTGAAGAAGTGGTTCTTAGTGGAGAGCGTGGCTTGGGTGTACCATGTTCACCTTCCAGGTCCTTCTCCGGTTCAGTTACTGGCTGCCCTGGCTTGCCAATGGCTTGTAGTCAGGCTTTAATCTCACCCAGCTCATCCCTTATTGATAAATATCTTTCTCATTGTCTTCCACTGTGCATTTGGTTTCAATCTTTTTTGGTGGTGATTTAGCCCTCCTTCCCCCTTCCTGCTCCAACTGCTAGGTCCCGAATGGCCGTCTTAGCTGGTGCCCGTAGTCATGTGACCACTACTCAGGTAGCCCTCTGCTGACCACCGTCCACTGTGAGAATTACTGTTTTCCACTAGGTGGCCTCCCACCTCCAAAATTAATCGCAATCATTATTACGTGTAATATAATCATATTTTTCATGAGGTAGTTGAAGAAAGAAGCTTTTCCTTGATATGTGAAATACTTTGTATTTTAACGGTAAATATATAGTATTGGAGGCGAATATGTTGTTCAAAGAAATTAGCAGCGAGTTAACAGTTTTAGAGTATATATACGAAAACGTACATTCTTAAATCTTGTATTGTGATTGGTTATATAATATTATTTTGCAGTTAGGATAGTTTTGAAAAAATTGAAACATCTGCTTGGCAATTGTTACATACTGACCATAGAAGGATAGATAGAGCTTTCAAAGATTTCATGATTTATCCCAAGATTTTATTGCCGATGCACATTATTCCTATCCCAGAATATTGCCTTCCTGACACAACATTTTACTGAATTAGATTCGAGATGTTGAGATCAATCCAAAACAAGGCGAAAACAGAACATGGGGTGTGTGAGGTTGGTTTTGGTTTATTAGGGGTCCGACGTTTAGGTCAACATACGACCTTTATCAAGGGTGGGTCTGAATTTTACTGAATTCTTTCTTTCACTTTTGTATATTTGGCATTCTAATTCTAATTCTAAATCTATTGCAATAAAGAATTCTTGAATTGAATTGAATAATAATTTGGAGAGTAGCTGCAGATGTCCGGTCTCACATCCTCAAAAAACATATTAATTGTTTTAGTCTCTTGACAAGATCTCTTACTTATCAACAATAGGATATATACTATTTTCAGCAAACCCCTGAGCCCCCCGCCCCCCTACACACACACCACTCTCCTTCCCTGAAGATGTTCGAGTATCAGATTCTGTCAATCTCCATATACAGCAGCTGGTTCTACCATGATCCGATTGGCAGATTAGTTATTATGAGTACCGTTCGTATGATCCTCTAATAAACGCCGGGATTGAAATAGCCACCAAATATCTCTTGAAGCTAAGTTCTCAGTTACTTTCGCTACTCAGGGTTTTGCGCCAACCAATAACTTATTTTAATCTTATCATATAAATCATCCCACCGCCGAAATTTCCTTTGAACCTGAACCCATACTAAATCAGCTTTCCACAATTGTTAACTTCTGTTTGGCATCTTTCAGAATCCAGGCTCCCTTTGGAGAAAAACCTGCTATTGTGTATGTTAGATCTCACAGAATTGTGGAAATGAAGTTGGCAGGTTATTCCACAGAACAATATTTATAGTAATGTTGTTATTATATTCAGTCAAAAGAAATACAGTCTAATCTCAAAATCTTCAGGGATACCCTTTATGCCTACTTCTATTCTTAAACATTGTCTTATGGCAATAGCTAATGAAATTGCATACTTGTTTGATAAATCATTAGAAACTGGTATAATTCCTGACTTTTTAAAGGAGGCCACTATAATACTTCTTTATTTAAGCAGGCTCAAAGATGTAGCCTGGAATTATAGGTCAATATCGGTTATAGTGTTACCTACTAAAATTCTTGAAAATGTGATATTAATAATATATTATTAATAATAACCAATATGTAGAGATGGCCTTTTTAGATTTTAAAAAGGCGTTCGACATGGTGAATCATGGAATTCTTATAAAGAAACTAGAAGCATATATGGTATAAAAATGATTCTATAAAATAGTTTAAAAATTATTTACTTAAAAAATCTCCCATTTACTTCTTATAGCTAACCATCATACCAGGAATTATGCATACTCCTTATACTCCCTTATTATTATTAGGACTTATATTAGTAGATTAATATATCATTTATGTACTGATTATGAGAAGTAGAGAGGAACACAGATAGATGTGTGGTAACGTTTAGATGAGAGAACCAACTAACATTTATTAAGGGCGGACAGGAAACAAAGTTGTTTGGGTTTATTGGTGTGCATTGGGCGTTGTGTATTTATGACAATAGGTGGCGGGTCAAATCTCGGTGTCCCGTCCAGCGGTAGGCGCGGTCGGCGCTATATAGCACTATATGTTAACAATGGTCTTGAAGCATTTCAGTGGTTTTCCAGACCCCTAATGACAGCACCAGTGACTTATTAAACTAGTTTTACATGCATATTTTGTATCAGTCACCTTTCTTTTAAACTTTTACTTTCTATTCCCAGAATCCCAGTAGGCCCATTAAATGCATAATTATATGCTGTGAGTGGAATATGTCAAAGTCACCAGATCTAATATAGAGATATAATAAGAGGTTTGTACAGACAACTCCAAAGGGGCTCAATCGTCTTTTGTTTTGTTGGGAGTTTATGAAATGGTATCAAGTTGTGTCTGCCGATCAGCAGTCATATCTCATCCGTTTATGTAATTATACAGGGTTTGCCATTAACGTTTTATGAGGTCTACGATGGTATTGAATAACATCGGCAGTCCAGGGTTCTAACCAGGATTTTTTCTCAGAGTGGCGCAAGTCGGCGATCCCAGCCCTTTTGCGGGGGGTATGGGGGTATGGGGGTATGGGGGGGGGGGGTTCTCCCCCCAGAAAATTTTGGACTCATACTTTTTGTTTTCTCAGCTATTTATAGCTGAGAAAACAAATGAGTCACTATGAAATGTGCCAATCACTGATACTGCATCTACATCTTGATAACTTGGTTAACTGTCTGTGAGGTGTTTAAGCTTAGATGTGACATCAGGCGAG
Organism: Sthenelais limicola; assembly: GCA_942159475.1. Lineage (NCBI taxonomy): Eukaryota > Metazoa > Annelida > Polychaeta > Phyllodocida > Sigalionidae > Sthenelais > Sthenelais limicola. The sequence continues at coordinate 6,887,639 of OW804100.1, read as the reverse complement.
GATGCCATATCTAATCCTTTCAATCAGTCATAGATTTCACACCTAGATGTTATTGAAGGCTGATTGACAGCCTTTCTAGGTTTAGCCAAGGGAGTTGATTGGCTGTTAGTTAGATGCTTCTCCAACCATGATAGGTCTGCAGAAGGCCCTCCCACCTCCCACACCATCCCTCTGCCCACCACCCCCCTCACCTGCCTCAGGTGCTCAAATGGACACTGCCAAACACATTTTCTAAATTTTAAAAGTAAGTTACCAACTATTTAGCCTAGCCTAGCTTACTACTTTTTATACGACCCAACTTTTTTTTTACTACTATTTTTTTTTTCGACCAACTTTTTTTAACATTTTTCCGACCAACTATTTTTTAACAATTTTTTTTCTAGACAACTTTTTACGACAAACTTTTTTTACGACAAACTTTTTTGAATGACAATTTTTTTCCGATCCAACTATTTTTTAACCTTTTTTTTTTCGACCAATTTTTTTTCGACCAACTTTTTTTTAACGACCAACTTCTTTTTAACGACCAACTTTTTTTTTAACGACAATTTTTCCGACTAACTTTTTTTTAATGATAATTTTTTTTTCGACCAGCTTTTTTTTAACGACCAACTTTTTTTCCGACCAACTATTTTTCAACGATAATTTTTTTTCGACCAGCTTTTTTTACAACCAACTTTTTTTTTTACAGCCCTGGCTATTGCAGAGTTATTCATTATTGGTTACAGTTACTGAAGTGGAAATAAAAGTCAAGTGTATATAAACCCTAGTCTAGTTGACATTTGTATGTCTTTTGTGCCATATTAGATTTTACCATCTGGTCTGTGAGGACTAGTGGAAACTCAGGAGGACTAGTGGATCTTAGATGTTGTTTACAATGAGGTGGTCCAGCATTCTAAATAGACAGGTGTCTAGGTAGGTCTTCTGCCTGACATCGGACATAAGTAATTGAGGCTGAGAAATCGTTTCCATTGGAAACGCCAGGTATATAAATTAAGTTGACACTAATTGTAATATTAAATAGATAAACCAAACTTAACTTGATAATTTCTTAACTTAGTACTTGTTAAATGGTGCATTTTGGTGAAATTTGTGACGAATACATATACTTTATAACACTTGTATTTGAAGGCCATTTTACAAAATCAGGCTCTAAATCTTTAGGAAAACATCAAACTATTAATCATGATTGGAACTATTCAATTATTAATTGCTTAATATATAAATAACTTCATCAAAACAGGATTTAATGCAATGAATATAGAGAAAATTGTATAGGGTGGCATGAATTATATTCAGAATACAGTGTTCGCGAAAACCTTTTAGTGACCGGCCAATTTTTCCCCATATTTGGCAGCGGGCTGACAATTGTACATTTTCTGGCGACCTAACCCATATTATATATTATTAGTTTTCTCACCTATGGTGTGAGAGCCTTGGTGTGCGAAACAGCGCTCACAATTGTGCGATTTGTCACTCAGTGCAACACAAGGCATAACCCAATAGCTACCAATGCTATGTACATCATACATATGTGACAGTATGCCTGTGCCTCGTGAGTTGAGGATATCATACATCATCAGAGGTCGCATGACTTACAACAAATTCATACAAGTTGTCTGCTATAATTAATCCCATGTAAAATACCCCCTACTTCTTTGATAGATGAGAACTACATTGTTGATTCGCCCAATATTGTAGAGAGAGATGATGAATAAATAAGGTGAGAGTAAGGCAGCTTTGGGAAATTAAATGTTTATTTAATTTATAAAAAATTTATATAAAATGAGTTTTAAATAATAAAAGGAGGGTATATAAATAGATGATGGTTGATAATAAAATTGGTAAAAGGTTGAAGAGTGTAAAAGAGATTTTTATATAAAATTGATTTGAGTGATAAATATAATTAGCCAAAACTGCAAATTTGGATATGAGTAATAGGGAGTGGTGGGTGGGTGGGTGGTCCCTTGGGACAGTCCTTTAGGCCTGAGGGCCGAGTCTTTGGTATGAAGCCTAGTGGCTATTATTATGGGTTAGGGTTATAGGAGGATGTGATTTATGTTTTTAGTTAGAGTCTGATGCCTGCGTGAGGTCAGTATATACTAGGGGTGCAGGGGGCTATTTATGGCCGTCCTTATTGCGTGGTTCACTTTGGCTCCGTCTGTGTATATATATTTCTTGTATGCATCTGACGCCCACCCTATATACTCCTGTATTTGTAGGGGGGTGCATCCGGCCGCATATGCATTTGTGGCTGCGGCTTTACGCAGACTGTGTAAAGTATAGGGACGTGGGTCCACTCTCGGGAGGCGAAGTACCATCTCCTTGATGGCCTGGACCACGCATAAGCTTTTATCTGCCGACTGGTGTAGGGTCACTGTCTTGCTCTGATACGCAGACTGTAGGTTTTTAGCAGACTTTACTTTAATAAGCACACAATCACTCCTTTGTTTTTGTTTTTAAATGTTTTATTCATCAAGACATTATGCAATATATACACTATATCTCAGTACATGATGATGTTCTTTTAATAATATTAAATGATATATCAAAACAATTAATTATACAAAATACCTGAGTGATAAAAACAGATAGTAGCACCACCACCTGCGCCGTGTCACAAATATGCAAGACAGTCATATCATCACGATAATTTTTACCTAATACATATTTATATTATTCCAATTATTATCTCGACTCATCAATCGACTAATGACGACGACCTGTTGTATCTGTAGCCACGAATCAACTTACTTCATAAATCCTATCAAAATCGGGACAACTATATATCTGCATATCTATTCTAATATGATTACAGCATTCCCTAGCTCAGAGAGTTAGGTATCTCCCATACATCACCATTTGCGTGGAACTTATTCCAACATAACCTATTCACATTTCGTTTAAATATTTTAGGGTCATCAACTCGGTTTCTCATATTTGCAGGCAGAGTATTCCACAGCAGTCTGATTTTGCCAAACAGACTCCTACGTATTCTCTCTTTCCTCCAAATTCCAATCTCAAGTCTACCCCCACCCCTCATATTATATGGTACAACAAATTCGTCATCAAATTTAAATACATTTCTAAATAATGAGAGAAATCGTTGCATGCGTCTTACACATAAAGGTAGAATACAATAGCTTTTATGCAAAGACACTGTAGTTATTCTGTGATCTCTTATTCGTTTTTTAGGCCCATAGATGACACGTAGACAACTATTCTGAATTAGTTGTAACCTTCGTATATCATTCATGACGACATCAGCCCTTGTCAGGTGAGTTAGGGCTTGTTGAACTTGCTGACTGATGGGGCCAACACCTCCGATTGGCGCAGGCCCGCTTAATAAATTGTCAGTAGTGCAGCCTTAACTGTGTGGTCTGTGTGTTCCGCCGATAGTTTGAGAACGGCTGCTCTTATAACATCTGACGGGACTGGGAGTCTTGCTACGGGTATAAAGGACTTATCTCTATCCAAGGCCTGTAGGGCCCACCTAACGCGCTGGTGATCCAGCGGGGTAGTGGGTAGGTGATTCAATTTAAAACTCGTCCTGAGGTGTGAGATATGATTCCTAATTGTCTTTGGCGAGGGAATGGTTTGGTGGAGGTATTCGATATAAGCACATATGGTCAGGTAAGTAGGATGTGTTGTGGCCACGCCTACCTGTCTGGTGAAATTCTCGAACCTTCTAACTGCTGCTTCTCTATTATCTATGGTTCCCTCTGCCCAGGCCTGGCGCTGTCTCCTGGCCGCTTTTTCCAGTAGTGGTGTGAGTATCTGGTCTGTAATGTAAGAGAGGCACATTGTTTTAAGAGCATACAGGCATGGGTCAATTTTACATACACATTGTTCATTCATGATACGCTGGGCAGCCAGTCTATATTTATTATGAAGGTGGGCGCGACTGAGGTTGTCCGCGAGGGTATTATCTACGCCTGGGATGTGCTCGTATGTGATTTTAAGGTCGAAAAGCGCTTGTACCATCCAAGCCAATCGAGCGGCTTCTAAGATCACTCGATTCTTTCCTCGCCCGGTTTTGAAGACTGAGACACTTGCAAGGTTATCGCATAGGATGAGTATGTGTCCACCACGATCCCTTTCACCCACGAGCGTGTGTGAGGCTATAGGGATGTTTGCTGCCTCGAGTTCTGATATATTCGCAACACCTTCATCTGTGGGAGTCACTTGGGCGCTGTATGCATTGTATTCGTCTGCGCCCCCTACCCCTGAGAGACATGCATCTACTACTATAGTCTTGGTGGGAGTGCTGGATGGTATTACTGCCCTGCCATTCCACTGCTGGCAGAAGCCACTGAACCATTGCAGGTCTCGTTTCATATCTGCGTTGATGTTTACGTATTTCTTGCCCTGCATATCCCTGAGCGCCTCCAAGAGTCTGCTCACAAACAGGAAAGCTGGCCCCACACATTTCAATACATGTATGAGCGAACCAATGACAGATGGCAGTTCTCGTCTTGACATCGAGCGCCTCTTCAAATATTTATTAACTGTAGCGAGTATCTGTTCGAGTTTATCTGTATTAATGCTGAGCGTCATCTCGGGTGCATTTATATCAATGCCTAACCAGGTGACCGCAGCGGCAGGGGACTGTCTTTTATCTTCTGCCTCCGGCAGGCCCAGCTCAGCAAATAGCTCGATCGCTCGTTCATAATGTCGAGTCGCTGATTCGCGGTCCTTTGAGATTATCACCAAGTCGTCGAGATACATTTTGCTTCTGATCCCCTCACTAGCCAGCACACCCACTATTGCGTCTGCGATGCGCTGCATGAGAAATGACGAAGAGCGAGCCCCGAATGGCATGGTTACGTTGAGATAATAACTGTCGTCCCATCGTATGCATAGAAGGGGCCAGTCCATCGGGTCACTCTTAAAGTTCTTGTATGCGCGGCTAATATCTATTGTGCTCATGAACGCAGAGGGGCCTATAGAAATGAGTTCCTCGACCAGACTATCCACGGTTGGGAGGCTATGGGTGCGCTGCTCGCCCCATATGCTATTTTTAAGTAGGAAGGCGTTGACCGACTTTTCTTCCGGAAAGCTTAGGTCAATAATGACACGGCGCGATTCTGTATTTCTCTTTTCCCTGGACATTATGGGGGAACAGTGGTACCATTTATCGAATGGGGCTCGGTCGAGAGGTCCCACTAGTCCCCCCAGGCGAATTTCTTTAGCGACGAAATCATCAATCTTGTCTCTATAATCATTAGCACTAGAGTGGTTTTCCCCACTATCGAGATGAGTGACAGGGCCCAGATAACCCATGGGGAAACCGTACGCGATCAAATCATATAGGTCTTTGTTGTCCTTGTTGTTAGACAGGTATCTTTTCCAGTTAGGCAAGTTTAGGCTAGTGGGCAGTTCAATTTTTGCGCCGAGTGCATTTGGCATGCCTGTACTGTGGACTGCTGTGTAAATGGATTGATGTGCGCTACACTTGTCATCAATGCACATGTCGGGCCAATGGCTAAGTCTATATGAGGCATGAGCGCTGGGCGAGAGATCTACTTCTCCCTTCTCCCTCTTTCCAGCACATATATCCCTTATACTGGTAAAGTGATCATCATCATACATTGTACTCACGTCCCTGTGTTGTGGATCCGTGGTATGTGGTGGTGCAGACAGCTGAGTGACAGCAGTTGACGGGGTGACAGGTCTTTTGTCAACATCGCGGCCATTGCTGTCAACAATCTCGCCGAGCGCGTGAGTGCGCGTGATATCAACACTGGCATGTGTAGGGGGCGTGGCAGCCCGGCCTGGCTGTGTGTTGTGTCTATCCTTTGGCACAAATGGGGGCGCCTCCAGGTTCCACTGGTTGGAGAAGCCGTCTACTCGTTTTTTGCTGGAGCACTGGAATATGACTGAGATGTAGCATTAGATCTGTTATTATTGCGAGGAGCACTGAATCCCTGATTATTACCATTCCTGTTGCCTCCCTGATTGTTACCATTAGCATGATTCACCTTTCTCATACAGTCTACAATAGAGTGGACGCAGCTTTTTCCAATAGAATCGCAATACGTGCAGATGTGTAAGTGGTACAAGTTAGATTCAGAGTGGCTAGCCGTATGTCTACAACCAGAGCGCGAATTATATGCTCTGCAAACAACCTCAGTCTGACCCGCGGGAGCCCTGTTAGCTTGGTTAATGTTTTGACCGGCCCTATGGCTGTTATTACTTGACCCGGTATTGTATGCGCCGCTAAGTACTGATGCGCTCCCATGCGTTAGCCTCACACGCTCATCTTGAATAGCATGTCTGTCCTCCCATACAATGGTACCATTTTCCATGGAATCCCAAATATAATCTGACCATCTTCGTACCGCCACCCAGGGCCGGTCGAGTGAGTCCTTAATAACCTTTCTCAAGTGATCATATATGTCATGGTAGTCTCTACTGTTATAAGCACGGGGATCATCGAGCAAAGACAGGGTGGCGTCGACATATTCCATGGCAGTCATGGTGGCACGCGCCTCAACCTTTTGCTTTACTGTAGATACACCTTCCCGACTGATAAACATATATGGTTTTGCGAAGATATTAGCTAGGAGAGCAAATCAGACATTATGTGACTCTTACCGTGGAGGCCCGAGGATTTTCGTTCCCTCTCCATTTTCGCGCTCCAGAAACCAGTCTGAGTCGAGCTGGCGGCGTAGGATCTCTGGAGCATGGACCTCGGACCTCGGACGGCTGCCTTTCTTGTGCTTCTTATGGTGGCGTGGTGGTGGTCTCTCTTCCTCTGATTCGGTATCCTCTGAGGAGTCCTCGGACGTTTCCACAACCACCGTCTTAGTCTTCTTCTTTGGCCTCTCGCTCTCTGTCTGTGACTTTGCTGCATGTCTAGCGACCACAGCCAGCTGCTGCGCCATGGTTTCTACCGTCCCTTTCAGGCCATTCATGGCCGCCTCCATAGACTGCACTTGTTCGTCGAGTTCACGAGTGCTGACCTTGCCTGTGCGCTTAGGCTTAGGCTTGGGCTCCGTCTCTGTCACCTCGTCAGGTGAGGGGACGGTGGGGACCTTGCTGTCGGTGGCACCGGCACCCGCCTCATTCATTTTCCTGGGTCTCGAACGTCTGTGTCTAGGCATAATGGCTGTTGGAATAACGTATCTGGATGCTCTGGAACGTTCACGAGACTTCTTAGGAAGTAATATGCTCATTTTGAGTTTCTGATGTTGTGATAGAACTACAGCAGGGAACTACACTCCCAATTTAAATGTTGTAAGGTGTGTGGTTGGAAATGAAGTGAGGTGAGGTGGGTTTGAAAGTGTTTAGTACGGTGAGGGAGTATAGGGGGAGTGTTAGTAGGTTGGTGGTGATTGGCCGCAACAATGCCCTGGCATGACCTATTCGAACATGCCATACACATAAAATACATAGGTGAGGTCATTGGGTACGATTTTGCCGCCTAGAAAATGTAACTAAATGTATACATGATATCCTATGAAGTTTAGGCTTTAAAAAAATGCTATCCCCAACAGATCTTTTGTATTTAAATCCCATTCAATTACTTGGACAATTCATCACAATAACTGCTTTTTGCAGTTATGATATGGCTGCAATATAGCCAGTCATGTTAGGGGCCCTCATGGCGAGCCCAACAATAATGTAGCCTGCCGCATCCCCTCGACTGGATGCGGCAGGCAGTCACAGTAAGGGCGGCCTATTAATCCTGTTTGTGTATTAGGCTATGTTAGGACGGGACACCGACATTGCACCCGCCACCTAGTGAGTGTTTCGTTGCCGCGTACATTCCTTATTGGTTAAAGTCGTCAAGATTTTTTGTTAAAAAGAATTTTTCCTTGAATTCCCGTAGGCTTCTTCAAATGATGATTTATGACAATTATCTGGGATGCAGAATATTGAGACTAGATCAATTCTGTATAGCTTATATAATATATAAGAATTTTTATTTCTCAAATCCATGTACAATAAATTACAATAAATCGGATGATACCCTTTAACAAACTGCTTAAAATTAACATTGTTTGTTTGTCCTTTGAGATTATAATTGACATAAATTTCCATAAATTTTCATAATGATTAACAAATAATGTTTAGCTTGCTTGAGATTAATTCACAATTGATCGAAAAAAGACATTGTAAAAATAGAAAAAGGTTTGCAATACCTACTAGCAGCTCACAAATAAACTTAACACTTAAAAACCTAAAATGAACTGGTTAAATACATACTTTGCCGGGGTTATGGCATGGCTGGATAAAGGCAGGGCGGGGTATTGGTATGGGGGATATTGGTTAGGGGTGTTTTGCCTGGGGGGGGGGGGAGGTTCTGACGGCGGGGTTCTGCCTATAGGGGGTTTTCACTGGTCAGTGGTGGGATTCTGTCCGTACACCGTATACTGTATATGTATGCATGTCCAGATAGCCCCAAACCCAAAGAAACCATGCACCTTCAGCCAGCCGATTTAAAAAAAAACCCCAAAAACTAACATTTTGATATTGTTGTGACTACGCCCAATTTACCTGACCCCCGATCGGCCGTATCAGGGCTCACTGTATCCATAGGCTTCAATGTCATATTTTTTAAAGGGGTCTCATCATCCGATTTCCTACAAGCGCCGGTGTGTCACAACTTACAGGGGCCTGAATAAGGCATCACTGGTCAGCATCATTCAAGGCAACATAAATGCGCAGACATGAAGACATATCTTGGGATAGTATCAGTCTCTACACAATATCTCTCCCGAACACAATCATTAGGAAAAAGGTCAGTATTTTGGACAAGATAAATCCAAATTATATTAGAATATATTTGGGGCTTTTTTGATCCCATAGATTGGTCAATAATTAGGGATCGACGACCTGCTTGTGGGAACTGAAGCAATATTGACCACTATGCTAAAAAAACAGGTAAACTTTGTCAATGAAAATACGATGGGACCATTTCATTCATGTTAAATAAATGGCAATGTGAAAGTACCCATGCATGAAGTACAATCGCATGCAAAAGAAGAGATGCTTTTGTCAATATAGTTAGTGCTAATTTGAGCGGCAGCAATTCAGAAATGTTATTGAGGTGTGCTTCCAAAGTGACAATCAGTGAATCTCAGTGACAATCAGTGAACCTAAGTGATCTCAACCAATCAGGAAGTCAAGTGGCTGTTAATTCTCCATATACTTGTAAATATCCCATGTGTGAAGAAGTGAGCAACAAACCTGCCAAGTTCTGGAAATCAAAATGCGGGAGGCATGCAGAACACTATCCCAGCCCATATATGAGGCGTGGGGTCTGGGGCCCAGAAGCCAGAGGGTTTTCCTTGCTCTCTGGTGCAATTTAAGCACTTGTGGGGGCTAAATGTTGTCCAGATGATAATATAAACTTCTTACTTTGATTCGCATGAAACATAGGAAAAAAATATTTATGAATTCATTGGGATGTAAAATTCCCTTCAGAGTTACTTCAGAGTTTCAGATGAAATGCTATTATAGCTTTTGCTAAGGAAAAATACGGTACAAAATCTGATAGTAACAATTGGTTATCTTCTGACTTTATTTATCTCGTATAAATTAGCTGCGTTAAACCAAGTAAATAGACATAACAAATTCTCACTAGAGATCTAGCTGCAGAGTGGCATTGGACGGTGTGCTGCTGTCAGTCGTTTGCCCACCGACCCACTAGGTGGAGCACTTGCATTTATGTAGACAATGTCGTGAACATTATTATCCATATAATATACGGCTAGAGCGATTTCTAGGAAAGGAGGTAGAAAAGAAATGGTAGAAAGAAGGTTTTCTTTGTCCAGAATGTTCTCGGAATTTGTTGTTTTGCAAACCACTTTACTCATCTGTAGAGGTCTGTCCCCCCTCTCTGGATGTCGTCGTATGTGGTTTGTGAAGGTTTTTGGGGTGGAAATGTGATTTTGAAGCCCTTTTTATATTTTTTTCATACAACTATTTTTAGCACGGGAAAGCCCCTGTTAGAAAGTAAAAGAGATTGACGTCATGCCTCTCCAACCGTCTGTGGCAACGTGGGATTCCCTACACCCTGTCCAGCCTCCTTTGTTTTATTGATAATCTTACACCAACAATTCTAAAAGAACATATTGGGAGAGAAGATCACTTTGAGGGTCTAATAATGAAATTTATTGTAATTCTGTATGATAATCCTTTTTTCTTTCTATTTATTTAAACTTAAAATATCATTGTAACTCAATGACTATGGGAGCATATTGCAAATAAAAAAACAAAACAACTAAAATCTATTCAGTTCTGTCTATCAGGCCTGTACTGTATCCAGTTTTTACGTTATTCATTATTACTTTTATTGTCATAGGTGGAATCGGAGATGGGGTTGGGAGAGAAAAATAGGTATGAAAGATGGGGTTGGGAGAGAAAAATAGGTATGAAAGACAGAGAAAAGGGGGAGGGAAACGAGAGAGGTGGGGGGTGGGGAGTGTGGGGAGAGAGAGTGACCGTCCAGAGGACGGGTACTTTGCTAGTACATAATACTCAGACTGTATGTAGTGATGTGGGGCAAAGTGCCCACTCTAAGCAAAATCTCTTGAATGGTTTGAATTACAGCAACACTGGTTAAACCTAAATATGAACTGTCACCTATGCCCCCAATATATTCTAACCTAAAGTTGTCTTCAGGTGGGGGGGGGGGGGGGGGGGGGGATGTAATCACGGGATGTAGAACGAAAAGTAGGCCTATACGAATTTGAATGTCTCACGTTGTGCGTGGCGATCTTAATTTAGTTGGAGCGGAGAAATATTATCAAAATGTGAGAACTTGTAAACCAATCGAGGCGAGTAACATTTATAACAGAGAGGGAAGAGGAGAGAGGAAAATGTATGCAAATATGTCACTGGGGGGGGGGGGGGGGGAGGGGCTTTTGGCCGGGTAGCTTATTTTCCGGGGCTTGGGACATTTGTCTAGAGCCATATGGGGTGATTTATTAGAAAGTATACTTTGTACGAATCTAATCTAATGTCTTACACAAAGAGCTACAAAAGAGAAATGCCCTGCACGATACTAGTTAAATAAAATCGACAGCCTGACCTCGTCGATGCTGCTGTAGGAGCAGAAAAGTCTATGACATTTCCTTCAATAAAGACGCAAAAACAAGGAAAGTGTAATTAATCATTCGACAGCACTTGTTCTCCAGATGGCAATCTTCCCGTCGTGACTTCCGGCGCCGCTCATGACATAGCGAGCATGTGCAGAGCACAGCGACCTCACAGCATCGCTGTGGGCTTTGAGACACTTCTCCTGCTCGTGCGTCACACAATTGAATGTGTAAATGAGACCCGTTTTAGATCCCGCCCACACTTTGTCCTGGATGCGGACCATTCGTGAGATTCCTCGGCAGGGCACTTCGACGACATGCTTAAGAGTAAAGTCCTCCACGTCCAAGATTGCAATAGCTCCACGACGTCCACAACCTAGCCAGACCTGGATTGAAACAAATTGAATCAAATTGAAACAATGTAAATCATTCAAGGAGGAAAATAGGGGATTGTAGGCCTACTACTATAGTCTATTGTCATATATCAATGAACTTCGTGTTTTGTTGTTTTTTTAAAAAGGAAAAACCAGGACAAAATTGCCTAGGTGGGATTTATACCCACCACCCTCATGTGTAATAGTATAAATGTTGTCATACACATGTATATAGAGAATATGGTAGAACCTGGAGAATATTCTATATCTCATAGCATTTTACTATGTGTGGAATGGAAGTGTACTGAGGTAACCTTTTAATGAGCTGTTTACCCCAAAACCAAACCGGCGCTATATATAATACTTTTATTCACATCAAATTAATACAGTTACATTAAAGGTCGTGGAGTACATATCCGAATCGGTTGTAACCCTCTGCTCATTCGCAGGTTTTCCTGGCTGGCCATTGACAGCAGCTCCTCGAAATAAATTACAAAGTAGCTTGTGGTTTAACATAAATACACTCAGTTGTCATTAATTAGTGAAATTTTTGAAGTACAGATACTTTCTTTTACATCTTAAGTCATACAAGTACATTTTGTTTTAGTTAAATTTCAGACTTTCTGTATCTTATTGTAGGCCTTTGTAACTATGTTACTATAGGGTACATCTTTCGTCTAATTAACAATAATTTCAACAATTTATATTTTGACTGATTCATTATTCTGCCATAAACCTTTGATAACTACGGTTTTGATTTATTCTGTTGTATCGACTTCCTTAATGAGACATGGTTGTATTTACTATTACATTAAAGTTTCTATATCACTTTACTAGACATTCTATTGTCATATATCAATGAACTATGGACCAACGACCCTAGGACCCACTTTCACTTATTTTCAGTTTTCACCTACCATTGGACGCTAAAACCATTAAATAAGTAACTGTAGTGGTTAAATTATCACGTAATGAAATTTGCATTAATTACTGCCGATTACTTTTTGTGAACATTTCGGAATTCGAACAGAATATATTAATAAATATCATAACATTGATACAAGTAATGTATAAATACCGATGGGCAGTATGGAGGAATCTTATCTATGTTATGTAGACCTAAAAGGCTATTATATATGAATATGAAGAGAACAAGTAAGAATGACAGTCACACGATGGTAGTATTTGTAAGAGTGTTTAATGGTACTGAGAGTTGGGCGCTCCTGGTATAATCCATACATATCAATGAGCGTGGGTAACCCTACACCTCAATGGGAGGCGTGGGGAGGCTATATGCCTATATAACATAATCCCCCCCTGAAATAATCGCAAAATACGAATAAAGGTGAATTTTAAGATTGAACATTGATATTAATAAAATACATCATGAAGTATTTTTCGATTTTCAAGTAGTGAATGGAACACTTTAGCTATCATTTAAATAGACAGAATATCGCAACAAACACATCACTCATCAATCAAAAATGAAATTAAATAGCTGTCATGAACCATCAAAAATCAATCATTAAGAATATTCGAATCATTTTTGGTAATACCCAACGCTTGTACATAGAAATAATTAAAAATGTACATTCAAATATGCCGCCCAAGGCAACTCATATGAACCTGTGGACAGGTTCACTACTAAAACGCTAGATGGCGCTGCTGTTCCATGAGACGCGGAAGTGCCGGCCCTATCTACCAGATGGCGCCACTCAAAGCAAACATGCTTTGAATCATATTACTAATGGGAGCAGTAGCCCCGTTTCTCCCGCTGCGGCGATACTAAGTTGACCGAACCGAGCTATAATTAAGCGCAGAGCGTGGACGTCAGAGGGAGCACTGAACGACTCGTGCAGTGTTTTCTCTATGTATGGGTGACAACAGGTGGTGAAATTCAATACCTCGCGTCAGATTTTATATCCTAACATCAATTCTACTCGCAACTTTAGGCAGTTTGCCTCCAAGGAGACGTCCCCGGCTATATGCGGCCATGTGCCATGCACGCTACGTCGCCGGGCGGCCGGTCGGTCTCCCGACTTATACATAGCAACCCAGCTATGCAGGCACAGCTGGATGCTTTTATTTAATTTAAAAGTTAAAAATAAGTAGAAAATCAGTAATAAGAATGGACATAAACCTTTCAGCGTCTGTACTGTCATTTATCCAAGGTATCTGCAGTCTCTCTCCATTCCCGAACACCAACAACAGCACATATCTTGTGTCCAACCTTCTCGTCGCTCTGTCTAGTAGTCTCGATTCTGTCCTTGATATGTCTGTTTCTCCAGGCAGATCGATTACAAATCTCTCCGAGTTGCTTAATATAATCATCTTCTCCACCCAGTGTATGACCAATTTGTGGCCACACAAGCAGGGTGCAGGGTGCAGCTCTATCCCAGTAATTTTGGGAGCAGCTGCTTTATTTAACGAATTTGACTCTACTATTATTTGTCTCAAAGGTATAGAAATAATATTATTTTCGATCTGAATCTTTAACATTATCCAAGCCGAAAAAGGGTCCAAAACTTGCTTTCCACAGACCCCCGCACACCAACCACTACACAGATTTGCACAAGGGTTGCAACAGGTAAAGCATGTGATTATATTTCGTCTATATTTCCAAATCTTAGAAGTGACCCATAGCCCAACCAAAATGAAGAAGGTTATGGATACCCAGTCAGGCCTATATTGTAGCTTCTCCAGGGTATGGTCGACTACCATCAACGTTTCTGTAGTCGTCCTTGGTAGACCCACCTTCATCGGTTTCATGGGCATGGGTGTTCGCACCAACGACCAGGGCCAACCTGTTCAATTTGTATTAAGTATAGTGTAAAGAACTGAATTCTTTGGGTCGCAGCTCCTACCTATTTAGCCCTGATCATGGTCAGGGCATGCACGCCACTCATGGCCTGGCCAGGAGGGGAGGGGGAGATGAGCTACTCAGAGCTCACCCCACCCCCCCAGCCCGACCTAATTACTGTATCCACTGCTCTGGGTTGATCAAGAGGGGGGAAGGGCTAAGAGGGAGGGGGGCAGGCACGAGCCTTGGGACCTATGAGTAAGGGGTGGGAGGGGGGAAGGTTGAGGAGAGGGATCCAACTTGCATGCACTCAGCTGATGGCCTCGGCATGGGGAGCAGAGGTCAGTGTGTGGGCAAGGAAGATCCTCTCTCTCCCTCAACCAATTAGAGAGAGGGGGAAGAGCAAGTGGAATAATTCTTGGGTTTGAATCTATGAATAATTCATGATTTTGGAGTATAAATAAATGGATGGATGAGGTCTTAGGTACTCGCTGAGTCACTCCTGCCTAGGCCGAATCCGGACGAACTGCTGCTACATCAGACTCTTGTCTCATTTCTTCTCGACACTGAACCTAGGGGCTAAAACCCTTAGACTTCTTTACACTGGCGAACCACTAAGAGACTCAGTTGCTAAGTTGAGCAACAACCCAATCTTCTGACTGGAAGTGAGACATAGCCTAGGCGAGGCAAGATGAGCTCGAAGAGTAGGTGAGTGGAACTCTAAAACTCTGATTGAGCTTAGAAATTGTACTTATGGGATGTATGGAGGGTGGATCTGGGCCACTGTATAGGGTTGGGAGAATGATCACACTCAAACACTCATAATACAAGGAGAGTGGGTGAGTAATGTTCGGGGTAAAACTTTGCTAGGTTCTGGGTTCTGTTGGTTATAACTCTGTACCTTGTGCCATCTAGTTTTCTTTTTTTTATTATTATTCTCTCTCATCAAAGTGTAAAACATGGCGGACATCAATTGGGATCTCAATGCTGCGGACTTGGCCAATCTTGACGAGGGTCAAAGGAGGGCAAGGTTTGCAGCTATCAAAGAGGTCAGAAGGCGCATGGAACGCCATGGCGCAATGTTAGGTGTAAATGATGGATCCAATAAGGACACTTTGAGGGAGTGGCTAGATGGGATAAGCAGGGCAAAGGCCTATTGTGTAGCAAATGATACGCTCACTTTAGAGCTTTTGGGAACCCTTGCCAGCGGGCCTCTAGCGAGGTGTGTGGCAGGATTCCTGCAGGTAACGGCCAATAGGACATGGGATCTGGCGAGGGCTGAGATATTCCGCCTCTTCATGAATGAAGAGGAGGAACAGCAGCTTCGAGCAAGACTCACCAACCTCTATCAGCTCCCGTACAAGGATGCTAAGCAATATGGACGCAAGTTCCAGCTAGCGTCTCAGAGGGCTTATAGCGTGGATAATCTTGACCATGAGATAGTCCAAGAGACGTTGGTTAGGAATTTTGTGTTGGGACTCAGGGATGAGCAGATACGTCATGACATATTTGCTGCTCGCCCTGATACCCTGGCTGAGGCAATAAGACAAGCCTCAGCTGCTGCTCACACCTTTGCTCTGGCAGGTCAACCTACCAGAGGGGAGAGGAAGGATGAACCAATGGAAATTGGGGCTATCCTACCTAAGAAAATGGCACCTTCTGGGCCAAATCCTACCGATGTTTCAGAATGGAAGCTAATAGCTGATTTGGAGTCAAAGGTGAATTACCTAACAAAATTGGTAGAAAGGATGGAGACAGGGAAACCATCCACCCCCACAGTGATCGTTCCCCAATCAGGTACAGCACCCCAGTAGCCCTTTCAGACACCCATGTTGCCTATGTTTCCCCCATATTTCAACACGTCCTATCCCCCACCCCCGATTGCCAGTTCTCAGGTAGTAAACCACCCAGGGAAGGGGAAGGGAAATGATAATCCAGGGCCTGAGAAAAATAAGCCTGGAGGAGGGAAAAGGTTTAGGGGTAAAAATGTCTGTTATGAGTGTGGGGAGGAGGGACACTTTGCAAGAGAGTGTTCCCACCGCTATGCACACATACAGGCTGCAGTGGTGGCGGCCATGCAGATGGCCTCTACCACTCAAAAGCCAGCCAAATATGTTAACCAGGGGGAATAGAAAGGCCGGATGAGAGGTTCTGTCTCTCCATCTCAGTGGCGGGGATGGAGATGCGTGCCCTCATTGATACCGGCGTGTCCAGGAGTCTAATGTGAGAGGATGTATGGAGAGCCTTTTGCAAAACCCATCATCGGCCTCTCGTATTGACAAAGGGGGAATCTCTTAAATCACTCTCTGGTCATGATCTCAAAACTGAAGGGCATGCAATAGTTAACTTGGGGGGTAGCTCATTTCCAGTTTATATTGTAAAACGACTTCACCATGAACTGCTTCTGGGGGATGATGCCTTATTCATATTAGATGCCCAAATTAGCTTCAGAAAAAGAAAGGTAATTTTGGAAGGAAAAAGTTACAGAAGGCAACAAGTGGGTAGTGCGGACCAAGAATTCGCCTCTATCCACACAGAGGCAGAAGCATGGGAAGAAAAATACCCCGCTGTTTTTGGCATAGGAAAGCAGGGAAAATTAGGTACTTTTAAAGATGCGAAAATGCACATAGATACTGGAAATGTGCGCCCAATTAATCAACGCCCCTATCGTTTGCCCCTGGCCAAGAGAAAACTTGTAGATAAAGAATTAGATGAGATGCTGGAGCTGGGAGTAATAGAACCCAGCAGCTCAGCATGGGGGAGCCCGATATTGTTGGTCCCAAAGAAAGATGGAAGCAATAGACCTGGTGTCGATTTCAGAAAACTAAACTCTGTAAGCAAAAAGGATGCCCATCCACTTCCTAATATTCAAGATATTTTTTACAGTTTAGCAGGATCAACTGTCTTTGCCACCATCGACCTAAAAAGCGGCTACTGGCGAGTAGAGATGGACCCGGATAGCATGGAAAAGACAGCGTTTGTGTGCCATAGGGGCCTATTTCAATAGGCCCCTACGGCAGGATGCCTTTTGGACTCACTAACGCACCAGCCGTCTTTCAACGGGCCATGAACAAAATGTTTTCGGAATTTATTGGCAAATTTTGCATGACTTTTATAGATGATATTGTAATCTATTCCAAATCTTAAGAGGAGCACGATCACCATTTGGCTCTGGTGTTTGATAAATTAGAAGAATACGGAATTACAGTCAAAAAGAGTAAATGTATTTTCAAAGAAGAGGCTCCTCGGCTACCAAGTTTCAAAAGATGGAATTAATTCCCACCCAGATAAATGTAGTGCTATCAGGGATATGCTACCTCCAGAGGATGTGAGCGGAATTCGCTCCTTCCTAGGAATGACTGGGTATTACCGTCAATGTATCCCAGATTATGCTAAAGTAGCTCATCCCTTGGTCAAACTTACCAAAAAGTATGCCAGGTTAGAATGGTTGGAAGAGCAGCAAAACTCATTTGAAACACTGAAGGAATTACTGACTTCAGATAGAGTAATGGCGCACCCTCAGTTGGATAAGCCTTATCGTCTCTATAGCGATGCGTGTGATTACGCAATTGGGGCCATACTGGTCCAGTCTGATAGTGAAGGCATAGAGAGGCCAGTTCAGTATATCTCTAAACAACTCTCTGGCCCACAACTCAATTGGGCTATGATTGAAAAGGAAGCTTATGCAATCGTATATGCCTTAAATAAGCTCAGACCTTATCTACAGGGTAGCGAATTCAAAATTTACACTGACCACAAGCCTTTAAAGTCTCTGTTTGTGGGAGAAGTTAAAAACACCAAAATTCAAAGATGGGCAGTATTAATAGCAGAGTTTGGGGCTCCCATTGAGTATAGAAAAGGGGCAAACAATATCAGGGCAGACATGCTTTCTCGAATAAAAACAAACCCCAAGAAGGAAGGGCCGACTCTCAGTTCTCTTGAAGTCTGTGCCTTGGAGGAGATAGATGAAATTCCTTGGGAATTTGATAAACTCGAGAAAGACAAAATACGTTTAGAACAGAGGGAGTTGGAACAATTTCAACAGGGGATGGAGGAGGAGGGGGATTACACCATAATTGATGGCATGCTTTTCACTCTCACCCCTCCCCCAGGCAAGCCAGCCTACCCCGCCTGGTCCTGCCACCCTCAGCTAGGCATAGAGTAGTGAGGCGCGCCCACACTGAAGTAGGCCACCAAGGCATGAGGAAAACCTTAGATAGGATCCAAGAGGCTTATAAATGGCCCACCATGAGAAGAGATACCTATAATGTTTTAATCCGATGCGCTAGGTGTGCTGTAAACAGAGTGGGTAGGGCGCGTGTACCTCCTACTGCGATGCCAATAGCAAAATATCCTGGTCAGATACTGGGAATGGATCTCTGTGGTCCCTTCCCGGTCTCTGATAAAGGTAATAGATACATCTTGACTGTAATAGATCACGCAACTGGCTGGGTAGAAGTCAAGGGAGAGGTGTTAGTACTAGCTTCACCTAAGCCAGTTACATTGCGCCGACCCCTGCCGCCAGCCGTTGCGCACACCACCACCAGGTCCTGTTACAAGGTCAAGGGCAAAAAGAGGGAGGGTAGAGACCCCAACCAAGTGCCCTAAACCCAAGGCATTGACCACCACCTCTGAATGCACTGAAAAGAGGATCAAAGTGTTCCACCCTCTAGGCTCTACTAAGAGGGAAAGGCCTGACTCCTCACCAAACCCAGCCACGCCCACTTCACCCATGCAGAGGCCTAGGAAGCTGCCCCACCGTCGCCACCACCATCACCACCACCATCACCCCCACCCCCACCGTCACCTCCACCACAGCCCCAACCATGGGAGTTCGACCCAGGGGCACCACCAGTGACGGACTTCTCTCAACCTACACCTTCCAGTCCCTCCTCATAATCACCTTGGCTATGGTAGCTAATGGCGATTTGTTTGAGGAGGAAGGGGTGTTGGTGTATGAGGAGGGGGAGGTCAGAGCCCTGACTGCGACTTGGACAACAGTGATTGTTCTACACCCCCCCACGCCCCCTCCTGTCAGTGCCTGGGTCTCCGTCCTAAGAAAACGAATTGGAGAACTTAGACAGGCGGAGGTTGTGGGAGACAGAGATGTCAGTGCTTGGGAGGAGCACATGGGTTTCCTCTAGGCAGAGATTCCAACACCAGTTCAACAAGACACCCGAAGGAAGAGAGGCCTATTCAATTTTGTGGGCTCGCTAAGCCGTGCTTTGTTTGGTACAGCTACTGTAGGACAGGTGAATGAATTAAGATCTGCAGGACAAGAAGCTCATTGGCCCATTGTCAAGAAGAGATGGTGTTGGTGTTGAATCAGACAAGGCTCTACATGACAGAAAACCAGCTCCAAGCTGCAGCAAGTAACATCTCCCGCCAAGTGGCAGATATTCTAACAATTAAATGGTTTCAGTGAAGATATTCACAGGATCCACATGAAAAGGGAAGTGGATATTCTATTGCAGCGAGTGAGTAGGGCGGTGGAAAATTACCACCGCCAAAACGAATTATTTTATCGCCAGCGCATTCAGCTGGAAAGGGGATTCTTAACAGACCAGATTTTACCACTGGCCTACTTATCAGAAATATTGTCTAAATTACAAGAAGGGAGACATTACACCCCACAAGATAACCGCTGGTATTATAGACACCTGAACGTTCAACTATTATTAGACGGCGAACAGGAGCTAATATACCAGACGGTAATTCCGGCTGTTTCAGGCACTCAATTTTTACACTATAGATTAAAGTATTTTCCTGTCCCATATGGTGCTGACCACCTGAGAAAGTTGGTAGGAGAGGAGGAGGTGGCCCTAGATAGCATATCAAGCCCTTCATTTATTCCTCAGCTCTGTATCGGATTTGAACCCCAGATTTGCTCAGCTGCAATAGAGCATCTAACCCCGACCTGCGAAACAAATATCATTTTAGGTAAAAGGCCAGACCTGTAAGGCGCAGATTGTAAAAAGGAATAATTTAACAAACCAAGTGTTTAGAGAGGGAGAGTCCATATCTTCTGTAATTCTGGCTATTTATGAACCTCTGGAAACAATCTTGAGGTGCCCTGGGCAGAAACCAGTGATACAAACGTATCACCGGCATGCCAGGGTGATTTTAGAAGGCGGTTGTCTCCTGGTTGGAAAGGATTGGCGTGTGAGCAGCATCCAATGCCATGAGTCCCATATAACACTCCCCACCCCCAAGATTATGCCCCTCCCCGGGTTTAATCTGACTCATGGCAAATTATCTCTTTACCCCCATTTAGATCAGCAATTGACTTTCCTGCCAAGAGCTGAAATACCCTTACTCACCCTCACAGATTTCCCTAAACCCATTTCCCCCCTGATTTCCTCCACCCCTTGGTCTGAAAGTTCTATCTGGGGTATAGCCACTCTCATTCCCACTCTCCTAGGAGTCATGACCCTGGGAATAATCTACCTCTGCCGAAAGGGGCTTGCCCCAAGAGGCAAAGTCAGCCTTCTGTGTTGTCTGAGGAGCCTTAAGCCCCGAGAGAATATCCCGATAGGACCCCCAACCCACCACCCTGCAGCCCTAGCCCTCCAAGACCTAGATCGAGAGGAGGAAGAGGCCACTCCAGGCGCTAGGACTGGCTCTCGCTCCCTCGAGCATATCCCTGCGCCCTCCCCTGCCTCACCATATTACGCTGCCAATTTCGGACTGACCAGGATGAAATAATTAGTTTAACAATGTTATTTGGTTTCTCTGGGGTAACAAACACTTTTTGAACTTGTCTTTATCTTACTCTTGTTTAATATTTACTATTAATATTTGTTCTGTCCTCTTCTCGGGTGCAAGGGAGATTGCAGAACACAGAGTAGTATACCTGGGTGAAATCCATTTTTCTCTCTCAGGAGAAGATGGTGGAATCCGTGGACAAGGATCCAGCCCAAAAAGGTATTTTATTTCAACTCTCATTGTGAGAAGTTGTTTTTGCACAAACAGAATCGGTCGAGACAGAGGAGCCTGAGAGGAAGCACCATGGAATCAAAGCCCTCACCTTGTCTCCGACCATTCTGCTTTGAAGAGGTATTTTTCCAATAATAAGAGTTTATAAGCGATGCTACAGTAAAGTCGACATGTGTTCTGTAGTGTTTGAGGTTTAAAAGTGGAAATATTGTAGTGTTGACTACCCAACCACTCTCACTCTCCATGGCCAAAGGAGGAGAGAGAAAGAGACGGGCGTCCTGTCTGTCAGCGACAAGGTCCAGCGGGGGCCTCGGCTGGCCGGCCGGGCAGAGGAGACGGCGGTGAAGACCGTACTTGAGAACTTTGTGTGTACTAGCTCCGTACAAAGGAAAGACATTTGAAAGTGTTCAGAAGCACACTTAAAACACAGAGACTTCTCTTATATAATATTTGACTAAAAGACTTTTTAGTACAGGATAATGGCCTCTGATATTAATGAACACTCCTTTAATAGAGCCACTCCTTTTTAAAAAACTTTTTCATCTTGACCATTTAGGTCTACAGATATAATAATTTGTAATACTTTTACCCTTATCCTATTATGATTTTTAGTGTGTGAATTATGTAACCTTATTTCTATTTCTCTTGCTTGGTTGGACTGGGTTGATCAGTGGCTAAATATTTTGTTCGAAAGAAAGCTTCCAACAAAAATAAAATATGGGACGAATGTAAAGAACTGAATTCTTTGGGTCGCAGTTCCGACCTATTTAGCCCTGATCATGGTCAGGGCATGCACGCCACTCATGGCCTGGCCAGGAGGGGAGGGGGAGATGAGCCACTCAGAGCTCACCCCACCCCCCCAGCCCGACCTAATTACTGTATCCACTGCTCTGGGTTGATCAAGAGGGGGGAAGGGCTAAGAGGGAGGTGGGGCAGGCACGAGCCTTGGGATCTATGAGTAAGGGGTGGGAGGGGGGAAGGTTGAGGAGAGGGATCCAACTTGCATGCACTCAGCTCATGGCCTCGGCATGGGGAGCAGAGGTCAGTGTGTGGGCAAGGAAGATCCTCTCTCTCCCTCAACCAATTAGAGAGAGGGGGATGAGCAAGTGGAATAATTCTTGGGTTTGATTCTATGAATAATTCATGATTTTGGAGTATAAATAAATGGATGGGTGAGGTCTTAGGTACTCGCTGAGTCACTCCTGCCTAGGCCGAATCCGGACGGACTGCTGCTACATCGGACTCTTGTCTCATTTCTTCTCGACACTGAACCTATGGGCTAAAACCCTTAGACTTCTTTACAATAGAGTGACAGTACACCTGCTACTAAAGAAATAATAAAACATAACCACTGTATTACTGAATTTTCCTTCAACGCTGCCACTGCCCAGTCGATTTTGTTCCAATTAGAAATTATTTCCTTGTCTTTTATTATTAATTTTTTAGCCATTTCTACAGTATTCAGTCCTCCGTCCAATAATTCCTTGGGAACATGACTTAAAGCATCCTCCAATGACTTACCAGAAGGGAACTGGAGCTGAATAATTTTCTTAATCCTAGAATCTCCAGAAAAATTACCAATATCAATGTGAAATGCCCAAGCCAAGGGCATATTCACATTAGCTACTATGTTAATATTGTTCAATTTTGAGTCGCAATGAGCATGTTTGGTCATTATGTGGGCAGAGCCTATTGTTGCACTGCAACCACAAGGTACATTTAAAATTGAAAAGACTGCTAATTTAGCTGTTCTTGAGGGTTTACTGACACAATCGAACATTCAATTCAATTCAATTCAGAGATTCTTTTATTTGCAGATCTTAATACAAATCAGGTAGTACAATGTCTGGTTACAGTTGAAAACTGAACCAGTTCTTCCAGAGGTTGCCTGAGAATCTTAGCGTCTTGACTTTTTGTTGCAACATGTAGAACAGTAAGAACAGATATAAAGTATAAATAACAACAGTGACTAAGTATTATGAGATGAGAGATGTAAAATTTACAACAAATTATGAGTAGCGATAAGTTGGCGATTGGCGATGACTCTTCATTAGCTGAAGATAAGTCGTTAGGCTTAGGAAGGTATTAAATTTTTCGAAGTTACAAATATACTAGCATACGAGATGTATGAAAATGCGAATGTGATTCAGTTATACATAATTGAGAAACATATTAGGTTTACACTATTAGGAAGCGAGCATAGTAAATACAAAATGCAAAATACAGCAAGTACAGAGAGATGAATAGAGATATACAGTTAAGTAATTATAGCCATTAACATTATGGTTCACCACTAACATTTGGCTGCTAGTGGGGTATATTAAAGTGATACAACAATTTAGGTCTGAGAAGACCAGATCAATATTGAATAACAGAGTGTGTCCTGGATGATGTAAGGAATAGAGGGACATTAGATGTATTAAGTGATTAATTTACAGTTATAGAACAATAAGGTGACGGTTCGAGATAAATGAATCTAGTTAAAAGGGTATAGCAGTTTCTCTGTGTAACGCTTGAAAGTTGGTCCATCAGGTATTTTATGAGCAACTGTATTTAGGTCATTCCACCTAAGTTGACATTTATAAATAAGTGAATTGGTGAGTTTTGAGGAATTCGAAGGTAAAACTATTAAGTTGTTCCTGCCTTCAGCATGGCTTCGAGTTGGGAGTTTCCTATTATCAATGTTACTAGGTTTCTGGGAGAGGTAAAAAGCAATGTCTAGTATGTGTTTGTCTCTGCGTTGCTGCAAAGGCCAAACATTCAATAGCTTGTGTTCATGATCTACATTATCAAATTTATGTTTATTGAAGATAATCCGGAGAGCACGATTTTGTTGAGATTGCAATTTTTGTAACAAAGTTTTGGGGGCCGAATCGTAAATGAAATCACAGAAGTCTAAATTTGGAAGAATAGCCATTTTATAAAGATCATGCTTGGCCTTTGAAGTAAGGGAGTTCCGGGCTCTATATAATAAACCTATTTTCGCAGAAACCAGATTTAATGTGTTCTGAGTATGTGTCTTGAAGGTTAGAAGTTCATCTAGCGTAAAGCCAAGATATTTGTAATTTTGCACTTGATCAAGTGATTGACGACCTAGAGAGAGATGAAGAGAAGGGTCAGAGGATTTTCTCTTAGCCGTGTAGCTGAAGGCGAAAGACATTGCTTTGCATTTGGTAACATTCAAAGATAGCTTATTTATGGAACACCATTCATAAACCTTATCTAGATCATATTGTAAGTTTTGATATAGCTGAGTGACATTTTGGTTGTGACAATAAAGAACGGTGTCATCAGCATAATGTTGTAGATGAGTCTTTTCAATAATAGAATGGAGGTCATTTATATAAATGGTGAATAAAATGGGGCCGAGAATCGTGCCTTGCGGTACCCCATATGTAACAGTGCCTTCTTTCGAATTCATTCCGTTTACTCGAACATATTGTTTTCTTTCAGTGAGATAATTATAAAACCAAAGTTGCTCCATCCCCTGTATACCGTAGACAGAAAGTTTGTCTAGTAATATTTTGTGGTGCACGGTATCAAATGCCTTGCTAAAGTCAAGAAATACTGTTTTATTTAGAAGTTTGTTATTTAGATTTGTATAGACATTTTGAAGAAATACAGGAGATGGGCACTATCGAAGTTATCCCGTCAAGTCATTAGGGGGACAGAAAAATCCATTTCATTTTCTAGAAAGATCTGCTGAGTCCAGTTAATATACAATTTATATACACAAGGGTAGGTGAAATTGAAAGAATACAGTTAGATTCATTAACAACAGTTAAAGGTAAATAGCAACTGGGATTATATGCTATTACACTAGCGTGTATATTATAGTACATTATAGTACATTGATCCACATTGATCCAATAGGTAGATAGCTCAGTCAGCAATGGCACTAACACTTATATCAATATGCACATATAGTTCATAACGAAAGTTGATTAAATATATTGTAATTCAGATTCAATTAATAACATCTAGATGGTCAGGTGAGGACTAACCTCTTTACAACTGGAGGAGACCAGGACAACATCTGCTAAAGAACAAGAGAACGCCCTAACGAAGTGACAGTTCTCGAGGAGCAGGGTGAAGTCGTGATCCACTCCAGATTGCAAGAGAAGCTTCCCTGTTGTAAATATAAAGGTGTATTTCATAGATCAGAATAACATAGTTAATAGTAATCACAATGACCAGAGTCAACTGCATTTCATAGATCAAAATAACATAGTTAATAATATTCACAATGACCAGAGTCGACTGCATAGTAGACAATATTCATAATAATAAGAGTAATTTGTAGAAGTTTTTGTTGATTCAGGGGAAGAGTAATTCTATACTGATTGGAGGAGACAAGGAGTAGACATGCCAACGATAACGCCCTAACCAAGTGACAGTTAAAGATCAGCAGAGGGGTAGTCGATATCTCCTCCAGACCGCAAAGAAGTTTCCCTTATTAGAGTGCATAAGATAATGAACAGTTAACAGTTACGTGAACGCCCATAGGCTTGTTTACCAATAGTAGACAAAGAGTATCATCACCGATTGTAAGAGAGGCAACATTGACAATAGCAATAAGCAATGTAGATAGAGAGAAATAGTACCAAGATGTTATATGGATGACAAATATTCTTGACTAGGAAATTTATGTTATCTTAAGAGCAGTCGCAGTATATTATCCGTCCAATAGTCTGGCACAGTTTTAGAATTTTTAGAAGCAATACATGATAATTAGTTATTATTTGAAGAAATATTTCTGGAAAAAGTTTTAAGTATGGCATTAGACCAAAAGTCCTGCAGGGCTGGTGATAGATGGCAACCATCTTGCGACATGTGTCTATAGTTATGAGTGATCGATTTATTTCGCGGATGATAACGGTGGATTAACCTCTGAGTCCATGGTGTTCTTTCGTGGTTACTGTCATTGAAGTCTCTAATAATATTTATTGCAGCTACAACTTGAGAGTTTAAGAGGTCTTGATGGTCGTCGACAGGAACTAAGTCAGGATCTACGACACCTCTTTGAATATCCCTTCTCGCGTTGTACCGTCCGATACACATGCCAGTGACTGGAGCGAATGAGACATTGGTGTGACGTTGAGAATGAGCTTGAATGTAGTCATACGAACTCTGGAGATCTCTCAGCAGATGATCCCCCATCTCATCATCTTTAAGGTAGCGAAGTGTTACCTTACCGGTGGTGCGATCTTTAACAGTAAGGTTACATAAACCAGATAAAACAAAGATTTGTTTTGGTGCGCAGCGGCGCATTTTTCCGGTAGATAGCTGAACTGATTGCAGAATCGTAGCTCCGGGACATGAGGAGATGGTAATTTGGACATCAGCTCCCAGACTTCGGCGAAGAGAGGGGCCGAGAGACCCAGCTCTCGAATCACCAACAAGCATTATCGACTCCATGTTTACATGGGCGATGATAGGGCACTAGAATAGATTTAAGCGCGGATCAATGTTTTTGTGGTTGGTATCGAGGATCACCTACCCCATGAGCTAAGAGGAAGTTAGATTGGACCTATGTCTTTCTTGATTTGACTCAATAAGATTCCACAGATGTTTTTTCCGGAGAAACTGCTCGACAACAATGTGGATCTACGACCTTGGCGATCGATAATCCTAGGCAAGTTTGCGCCAGTTGCCCACTTCCTGTCAGACGTCATCTCGTACAGCGTGGCTTGGGGCAATTCAGACAATTTCTTTTTCAGGTCCTCATTTTGGTCGAACTTTTTTCTCATCAGTTCTTCCAGGACTTGTTGTTCCTTTTTGAGCCATTCCTCGTTAGGTTTCAGATTTTGTCTTGCTTTGCGCTTCACGTCGTAAGGATTCGGGCGGAGTCGGAGCTCTTCGGCAAACTCCGCTCTACCTAGAAACTCCGCCTTACTGGCCTGGAAGGCATGCTCCACTGACCTATATACCTTTTCCTCGTGGACAATCTCTGCCGGGTGGAAATTTGAAAGGAAGCAGTGTTCGCTTCTAAATCCGAATCCTGCACCATCATCGACTAACACAGACCTAGCATCTTCAGGCCTACAACCTTCTTGTAGATCATTGAGGTCTCCGACGGCATAGGATTGCGGATCTGGGTTCCATAGGACCAAATGGCTACCCCTAAGTTCAGATTTGGTACCTTTCAATCGCAACAAGTGTTGACAGTCCCTCAAAAGATTAAACTCGTGCGAGGGAACACGGAGACCTTGCTGATTTACTTCAATAGTGGCGAAGCGTCTATCAGATCGTCTGATTGCTGGAATATTATTGACTATTGTGGAAATTATCTTCTCGGAAGTAGAACTCACAAAAACTGGCCGTATGATTGGATCACTAAGTTGGCCGATTCTATAAACAGCTACCAACTCCTTGGTGTCAAAGTTTGGGTCTAAGTTCTTACAAATGGATTGTACAGTAGCGACGATGTCGTCATTCCCCAACTCAGCAATGTTGTCAAGTACTACCAATTTACGTACCTTCGACTGGGCAGGCCGAGACTGGTGTGGCTGCGGGGGGAGCCTTGTTGGCGGGCCTCCTCGCTGCATAGGCGGCCTGTTATGCCATGGCGGCGGGCCTTGGTATCGCATAGGCACTGTACGACGTGGATGCTGAGAGTTTCCCATGATGGAAGGAAAACCACTATCTACTACTTCACGGTGGAGAGAATCCATTTTAGAGTCAGTAAACTCTTTCAGATCATCTATGGAGGACGCTAACTTTCCAACATCGACTGTGTTACTATCACTAAGGATTTTCAACTCAGCCTGTAGTGCGTTGGTTGTCAGCTGATCATCGGGGGAGAAGTCAATTGATGTGATCGACTGCTCAACTTTGGAGATTCTGACCTCAAAAGATTTAGATAAGGTAGAGACGTCATTTTGCAATTTCAGGATGTTTGAGTTAATAGTGGAGACAGAAGAGTCAATCATCCGTTTAGTGTCAGTCCTCATTGCTTCGGTCGTCAGCTGATCATTATGGGAGAGGTCGATTGACGTGAGCGACTGCTCAACCTTGGTGATTCTGACTTCAAAAGATGTAGACAATGCAGAGACGTCTTTTTGCAACTTTTGAATGCTTGAATTAATAGTGGAGACAGAAGAGTCAATAATCTGTTTAGCGTTGGACAGCTCTGACTCAATAGAGGTTGAAATCAGAGGCGTCAATCGTTGACAGATGGCGTCGAGTAGGCTGTCATAGTTGTGACTCGCCGTGTCTGGAGTGTTAGGAGTGGTGCTTTCGTGAATAATGGGATCAGTTGCAGAAATGGGTACTACAACAGGATCAGGATGTGTGTGCGACTCATTGGGAACAATTTCGTGTTCAGGAGTTTCAGATGGCATCTCATAAGTGACTTTATCAAGATCATCGGTGACATCCAATGCAAACGACTGTGCTGCGCTCGGCATGTCAGACTCCTGTATGTGACCCATTGACAGTTCCAGATCATTCGACTCGATGTTGCTGGAGTCTAATATGGGGAGAAGTGGCTGAGTTTCCTCTAGAACTTCAGAAGTTACAGGTAGGTCAGCTTTTTCTAATTCTTCAGTTATTGACGTGACTCTAAAACCTATCTCGATGTCAGGCGAGTTTCGTGGCTGTGAGTGAATACTGCCATTGAGATCGCCATGGCCGAGAACCGGCGTAGAGGTGAACATGATGTCATCTGTATTTGGACCTAAGCCAAGAAATCCAGTTATGATACTGGAGACCGTCGATCCTTGTGACATTGTAGAAGCAAGTTCATTAATTATTGTTGTGATAATATGATAGTTCTTTAGATAATTTGATAATGTTCAGCGCCGATATGGGCGATAATATGTGAAGGGCGTGGCAGGGTCTGTCGTTGATCGAACACAGTGAGAGTTCCGGAGTCGAGAGTGATTAATATTGTGAGTTCTTACTAGCGGCTGAAGTTGTGGGTGATATTATATTCCAGCATTAGTCCATAGGTCCAAATCTTCCTTATGTGGTCATTTGAGGAAATGTATAGTGAATCAACCCTTGCAAAATGCAATTTTAACGACGAGCCGAGGTGAACGACATGTTGTCAGCTCGAGTCTATATATATATATAGCTGTAGACCCTTGATTAATTAAGATGTGTTCTCCCTGAAGCAGTGGCACATACGTTGGCTCTATCCTGTTCCTAACAAAGGTTTTAAAAATGCATGCTTTCATAATGTCATCACGTTTATTCGCCATAATGGGGCCAAGGCATGACTTTCCAGTCATATCGTATTCCAGCAACCCACCTGGACACGTGAGGTCGTGGTTCATAATGATACAGTCGACCAACTCTCTACGTGAGGAGATTAAGTAATGTTGGTTATCTGAGCCCCAACCCAATATTATGTGTTCTGGCATATCCAGTTTAGTATATCTTATCCCTGAATGATTTTGAGCGTCAATTGGAATTGGTAAAGTGATATAGCTCATATAGCTGGTAATGGTATTGTGCGTATGCAAAAGACAAAGGCAAACTAATTGTTAAAGTATCGTTTACCATGCTTGCTCTTGCTTGCAGTCTCCAATACTCATAGTCTCCCAATGGTTTGATATTTTCAACTTTTTCTTCTAACTTTAAAACCAAATCGTTTACCGCTGAAAGCACTTTATCCTAAGTCATAATAAGAGCAGGCAATTTCCCTGTTTGCAAGTCAGTCAAAGCACCTAATAATTTATTAGAAGCGTGTTGATATTGCAATTGAGCAGCTATCCCAGCCAGCTGTTCCGTGAGCCTTATTAAACTGCTCAAGGTGCTGGAAGTGACAGACTGCGATTCTATTGTGTATTCAAAAGCTGTCTTAGTTACTTCTGTGATATTAGTGATAATATGTCAAAAACCTCCTCGACATGTTTGTTCAGGAAAGAAGCTAGAGTATGGGATGGTTCAGCAAGAATTAAAATTATGTTATCTCTATCCAAATTTTCTTCTGCAGATTCCTTACCTTCATAATCAGATCATTACCTTTATAATCTTGGCCATATCAGAAGCCAGAAGATTAAACTCAGGCTCTGTGGCCACACCAATTGTTTCTCTAAGTACATTACCAATGATCTGGACTCCCCTGCGTTTTGTTCTGGCTTGTTTAAAGCTATGTAATATCCTATCAATTTTCCTGTACGTGTCTAAATTTGAGTTCAGAAGCAAATCATGGAATTCGGCAGCCTTTATATTTGTTTAATTAAGCAAATTGGAGGGCTCCTCACGTTTCAAATTATGGCTGCTGGGTCTGGGAATATCAAATTTCATGTTTAGGATGAGGGCGTGTGTGCCCACTCTTGTATTAAGAAAACGATCCCATAATTCTGTCTAAACGTATAATCTGCCTGGGCGCATATGAAAACAATCACCGCCCTAATGGGTAAGAGAGAAAAAATAAAAAATAGAACATTTGCAAACCAACAAACCAACTCAAACAACCTCACGCCTCAAATATAATTTGACAAGTAGGGATAGCTTGGTAACCTGAATAAATAGCAATAAATACCAATTCAGGCGAGCAAAAATCAGAGAAAATAACCTACCATATTAAAATGGTACTAGGCATAGCGGGAGGTCCAGCTTATCCTAGGCAAAGTATAGATGAGTTGTATACCACAGTGTCAAATCTCAATAATATCGACGGGTTGATCCTCTCCCTCTGAACCCTAAAAGCTTAGTAACTGAGTTGAGGAGGATTCTTATACATAGGAAAGAACATAGGCTATAATCACAACACAGTGACCACTATGCTGACTTTCCCAGGAAGCTTCATAGCCGGTGATGTCCTTCCCTGGGCTCATCAATATTAATTTAAAGTCAAATGACACCCCCATGTGTGTGGATTTCTCAAGTTTTCACTGTACACACCTGTTGCCTGATTTTATTCTGAGTGCGTGGACCACCCCTTTTCCCGATTGATTACAAATCATGACAATTCATGTGATTTAGCCCTCGATGACCAATGCTTTTTCCCACACAAAGGCAATGAATAATTGAGTGTAATTGGAATAATCCCCTGTATATTTCTCTCCCCCCTTTGTACGGGCCAATCGATTAAAAAATCAGTTAGTTTAATTTAATTTAAATTCTTCTCACATTCTTCCCTAAAATATTCTGGTAATCAAACCTGCTTTTCCCCTTTGGTTGGGGTAGCTGCCAGGTCGTATTTCAATGTGTCTAGATCAAAATTTCTATCAAGCTTTTCAAAAAATTCTTCTGTTAGGTTAGCTCGCACAGGTTTAAGATGAGATAAATGAACATGCTTTTTCAAATCTGCCCCATCACTCAGTCGTCTTAACTTTGCAGTGCATTTGTTTATTTTCCTCACTAAATAAGGTCCACAAAAACCTCCTGAAGCTTCTTTGAGCAGTTCATATCCATTAATCTTTGTACCTTAATGTACACAATAGTTCCAGGTTCTATATTTCCCTCTCTCAGTGTGGAATCGTGCCTGGATTTCATCTTCTCCTGTGATTTCTCTAGATTTTCTGAAGCCTTCCTAGCTGCAAGTTTTTGCTTGGAAATAATGTCTAGCAATAGGGGTATCCCGAGTTACCATATGAGGAGCCTGAGAGGGTGGGGGTATCAACCGCAATCCTGGGCCGTCACTCCGGGCACATCTTGGGCATCTTCCCCTGTCCCCCACACTCTCCATGACGGCCGTCACGGCCGATGCACAGCGTACAGAGAGTGGAGGTCATTTTTGTTTTTGTTCACAATAAAGTTCTATGATGATAATAATGAATGTGGGTGTTCAGCTGCTGGATGCACATGTATCCTTAAAATGGTATTGAATACAATTTAGGGAACCTACTAGGTGTCTAATTTGCCTAATTAATTCAGTCCAAAGCTTTCTCTCCCATGTTTTCTGTGTTTTGTGAACTTGATGGATACTTATCCAATCTATTGTTTTCCTGGAACATGCATGACAACCAGTGACAGCACAATTAAAATGCATAATTTCCTCTTCAATATCCTTTAGTTTGGTGGTGATCTAAGCTATATTACTTCACTTAATTTAGAAAATTAAAAGATATGTACTCTCAGCCCCTACTGAGAGCTATGGGGCGGAAGTAAACAAACCATGGAAGTGGCTTACCTTCCTGCTAAAATCCCCCATGGTGCATTGCGCTGGCCTCCCTGGGCCCACAGCTAGCCACTCCCAAACTCAGGCTACTCCTATTGTTCTTTCACCGATTTGTTCTCCTCGGTAATCATACCGTACATGCTATGCTTTAGCTGTCGGTCGTGTTCAAGGCAAACAAAACCAACTCAAGATATTGATCCCAGTCACATTGATTCTTAGAAATAAATGTTTTGATATGTTCTATCGTGCTCTATGTTCTATATGCACTGGAAAAAACCTGCTTTATTCCAAAAGATTTGAATTCTGTCGCTATGTAACAGGCTCCATTGTCCGAAAATAAGGTGCTACGTACTCCCACTCTACAGATCACATTTTTGTAGAAATCTCTCTTTAGGCTTGAAGCATCAATAGCTTTACAAGCACAACTGACGACGAATCGGCTGTAAAAATCAAAACACAATTGTATGTATTTATTCCCACAGGTAGTAGTGGTCATTGGACCCATAGCATTGATTACCAAATGAGAAAAGGGTGCAGGTGATCTATCCCTGATAGTCATTGGGAGTTTGATCGGATTTTTCATCTTCTTAGCCCTCAGGCAAGGATCTTCGGCATTATTTAAGCCTCTACCTGCAAATGCAATGGGTCTTAAAAAACCTTCGCCATCAGGCTGCCAGATCGATGCCCGAGACCTCCCGAGCTGGCATCACTTGTAATAATGAAAGGGATACTATAATCTGGGTATTTCAACACAGCCTCAGTACATATAGAACGTCTAATCTTCTCAAAAGACCTCTGACATTCCTCAGGCCAGATGAATTTGACTTTAGCCTTGGTCAGTTGATACAAAGGCTTCATTACCTTGCTGAAATCTGGGATAAACGACCTATAATAGTTTGCAAGGCCATTGAAAGCCCTCAGATCTTTAACATTTCTGGGTGCTGGGTAGGTTGCAATTGGTTTAACCCTTTTAAATCTCAGGATCAGGAGCTATTCCTCTGCTGTCTACCATAAAGCCTAGGAATGGGACTCTAGGAAGTCCAAATGAACATTTCTGTTTTTTGAATAGGATATTCGCTTTTAGAAAAATTTTAAATATTTTCTCTAGATCTTGCAAGTGGTCATCCCACCTCGAATTTGCCAACAATACATAATCGATGTAGCATATTGTTGAAGGTAAATCTTTCAGCAGTGATTCAACGACTCCACGGAAATGTTTTCAAGCCCATAGGCATAACCTTGTATATATAATTCCCAAAAGGGGTACTAAAAGCACTCAGCTTCCTATGTTCCTTACAGACAGGAACCTGGTTAAACCCTCCAAAACAGTCAAGCTTGCTGAATTATTTCCCCTGCAATTCCCCAACATTTTGCCAGGATTCTTCTGCACAAGGAAATGACTTTGATTGGCTTTTTACTTGAGAATTTGGATGCCTGAAGTCTGTAACGAGCCTATAGGCTCTGTTACCCTCTTTAGAACTGCCATTTTCGACCAGAAAAGCAGGGCTAGTAAATTCCAAATTTTCGTCTGTTTTCTCTATAATATTTTGCTCGACTTGTTCATCTAAAATTTGCTTCATTTCTCTTCTTATATTAGGATTAATCCTATAGCTTCTGAATTGTTTTGGTACATACTCGGCTTTCAGTTCAATTGGATGCTCGTATTTGGTCGTTAGACCCAATACCTTATCACTGCCCACGAATACCCTATCGTATTTGTTTAACAAGCTAATCATCTGCTCCCTTTGACTTGGCAACAGCTGATTGCCTATATCAAATTTCACTGGCCTTACCTCACCTTACCACTATCAGATTGTTTTTGTTTATCCTTGACAGCTATGTTTTCCTTTACCGACTCGACTTTATTTAGGGAAATAAAATCTTCTTTAGTCTTAATACAGTACAAACCAACGATAGAACCTTTTGGGATGACTCTATATATATCCTCTGCTTGTATTATATACACATGTACGTATCAGACCTTTAGGTCCCTGAGGCTTAGCAAGCACTTGTTTCACCATATATGGGACTTTTTGTTTTTCGTTTCATATTTTCAGTAATTCCCATCGTATCAGATAAATCTTCAAATGAAACAACATAGTTAGTCGCCTCTAGTTCTGATCTAGGAGGAATTACACACCTTTTTCTAGCTCTTATCGTATATATCTGTTGTCTTTGTGCATTATATTTCAATTTGGCTGAATTGTTTCTCAAGAATTCCGACCCCAAAATCATTGATCTATCCAGCTTAGGGACTACTGTAAACCAATGGGAAAACCATCGTTCTTTGATTTTGAATTTCAGTTTGATCTGTTTTCTGGCACTTTGTGCTCCACCGTCTGCTATATAAACCTTTATATGACAATTCCTAGAAAACAAAATCACTTCTTTCTTTGATAAAGATTTGTAAAACTTTCCAGAAATACAACTCAGAGTTGCTCCTGTGTCTACTAAAGTTGGTATTTTGTAATGACTCAGTTCCAACACAATACAACCCTTATTTAAACCAATAGAAATAGGATCTCCCTTACCTGTCAGCACAGTATCTTCCTCCTGGGTCTGTCCAAAAAGTTCATTAATGCACATTTTAGGGTCTTTTTCACATTCCTCATGGAGGATTGTTTTCACCATGGGTCACTAGTTTTCCTCCTTCCTATGAGGCGTTGGGGGCCTGTTCCTCTCGTAGCCTGATGACCTGCCATGGGAGTGGCTCTTCTCCCTCAAGCTGCTTCTCCAGCGCTCTTTGATGTCTGTTCTGGGTCGGCTGTTGGATCTATCCCTAGATTTCTCCTCTTTCTGTTTCCACAAATCTCTGCTCCTGCTCCTATGCTTGCTGGGCTCACGTCTTTCAGTTGACTTGCTATGGGCTCTTTTGAAAAGTCTTTAGAATTTGATCTGTTATCCTTGCTATAATGTCGATGTTTTTCACCCGATTTTCTCTCTTTACTATTGTGACCACTCTTTCTATGGTCCCTTTTGTCGTAGCCTGATCTTAATCTGCTATTACTGTATTTATCGGACACATAAAAGACTTCTTTTCTCGTCTCCCCAGCCTTTGTCTGGAAGGCTTCATATGCCACTTTGTATCGGATTGCCAATCTCGATGCTGCTATGGCAGTGGTGGGGGCTTCGAACAACACCATTTTTCTCAGGTATTCCTTTAGGCCTCTGCAGTAAAGCTCTGCCCTCAAAGATTCTGTCAACTCTCCATGCCTTGATAGCAGTAGCAGTTTGTCCTTATTATAATCTTGCACCTATTCTTCCTCTCCTTGGGCCCTGTTAACGTAGTCGTTGATTCTTTCTTCAAATGGTAAGTGTTTTAACTTTTCCATAAACACTGGGCAGAAAAAATGCCTCAGCATTTCCAGCCAGAAATTTCCTTAGCCCTTCCAGCTTCATATTATCAGGTAGCTGTACATGACTTGTGTAGGAGTTGTAATTATCAAGGAAGTTACCAGCAGATACCATTGCTGTTGGACCAGAAAATACCTCTGGAGGCGAGGCAAACATTTTTAAAACTGCTGGCTGTACTTGCCTATCTGTGTGCCTTTTGCCTAGGTTTCTTGATAATTCTTTCACTAAGTCACTCATTGTTGTCTTGAACAGCTCCTGCTGTCCTCGCATAGCTGTTTGGTGTTCAATTGAAAGATTCTTCATTGCATCAGCCAACCCTCTGTAGTAAGCTGTGTCCACATCTTCCAATGTTAA
Organism: Sthenelais limicola; assembly: GCA_942159475.1. Classification (NCBI taxonomy): domain Eukaryota; kingdom Metazoa; phylum Annelida; class Polychaeta; order Phyllodocida; family Sigalionidae; genus Sthenelais; species Sthenelais limicola. The sequence continues at coordinate 6,851,699 of OW804100.1, read as the reverse complement.
CTTTTCCTCCTCGTTCAATTGCTTTTGTCTTATTTCTTCTTTTAACTTTTCTTGTTTCAATTGTTCTACTACCTGGTCATGTTTCTGCTTTTCTGCTAACAGATCCTGCTCTGCTTTCTCCTTATCTTTCCTCAATTGTTCATCTTCTCTGGTACCGGAGGTTTCCTCTCCGGATTAAGTGATTCAGGCTTGTATAACCCCGGTCGTGGGGAATGTGAATGTAGGTGATATAGGTTTGTAGGATTTTTCGAAAAAATAAATCAGAATATTTCGAAAATCCTTTTGCAGATTTAGAAAGTCTATTTAAGTTAGATCTATGTTCCATACAAGGATCTTAAAGGGTATCTACACCAATATGTTATGTAGACCTAAAAGGCTATTATATATGAATATAAAGAGAACAAGTAAGAATGACCCTCACACGATGGTAGTATTTGTAAGAGTGTTTAATGGTACTGAGAGTTGGGCGCTCCTGGTATAATCCATACATATCAATGAGCGTGGGTAACCATACACCTCAATGGGAGGTGTGGGGAGGCTATATGCCTATATAACATCTATAATGATAGTTATGTCAGAAAATACAAGGAGGACATGAAACATGTGGCAATTTATAGCCACATATCGCGAAGCTGGAGTGAAAGAAATGTAATTTCTACATTTAAAAAAGAAATAATTTCTGGATTTAACAAATTTCTGAATATGACAAGTGCTAAGAGTAAAAGGGACTCTTAATCTAAGGACAAGTGTGGTCATTCTTAAAACGATTTTACTAGTTAATCAATACCAATTATTAGCCTGTTACTCTGAGAATGTTATCAATGCCACCTGGGTTAATGTCTCCACAAACACTTAATGGCCTTAATGGTACAAAGTGGTACTGTCTGGCGGGGGTGGGGGGTGGGGGTTAGGAGAAGGAGGTGGATGTTGTTCTGCTTGTGGTGATGGTGCACCTTATCAGCTTATCAGGGTAATTACTCCCATTCACCCCAGAGTTGGAGGTGGAGGGTGGGACGAGTAGGGGTGACATGGGTGGGTGGGGGTGGGGGTGGAATACAGAGGGCCTTCCCCCCCTCCTGGACTTATATGTGTGTGCATATGACGAGAATTGTAATTTAGGCTAAATGCATTTGGCTGTCACCTAATTAGTGTCAAAGGGAGGAGGAGGAGGATCCGAGGAGAGAGGGATTGTGTGTGTGTGTGTGTGAGACAGAGAGAAAATATTGGGAATGTTGTGATATCACCTAATAATAGAGATAAGATGGAAATGGAAAGGAGTAAGAGGGTGTGGGGAGGGAAGAGAGGAGAGGGTAGGAGAGAGGGAGGAGAGAGGGAGAGGGTGGGGAGGGAGAGAGAGAGAGAGAATGTGAATGTGTACACATAAGTTCCTTGCCATATATGGGGTAAACAGATTATTAGTACCTGCATATACACAAGGGGAGGAGTGGGCAGATAAACAGCTGACAAATATGAGAGAGGTCTCATGAGGGGGGAGGGTGTCCAATTAACCCCATTACCCCATTCTCACATTCCAGGGGTCAAGCATCACGGCTAGTCACAGGGGACAGCTAAGTCTGAACCAGCTAAGTCTTAAGTCTGAGCCAGCCACTCAGTCAGTGAGCCAGTCAGCTACTAAGCCAGCCTACTAGGACAGTAAGCCCTTATCTCACTTCAAAGGGCCCAAGGTGGTTTACCGCTTTTGGAAATAACTCTTTTCAAAAAAACAATTCAAAAATTTAAATCACCCTATTCAACCACAATCGGTTTTCCTGAGCCATTTACCAAACACGAAAGAAATAGCTTGAAAAGAAAGGCATGTACTAGGTCACCAAACACACGCAATAGGTTATTCTTATTTCTACTCTATGTCACTATAGCTATGTCACTTTCCTGAAGAGAGAACTAAAATCCGCTTCGCGAATAATAAAACAAATCTCTATTTTGGTCATACGACTTGTTTTCAGAGCCACACATGCCCAATAATGGTAAAAAATGAAATCGATTAGGGGGCCGATTTTAGAGTCACTTCAATGTTGTACTTGAAACGATTGGAAAAAACTAGAAATATTACACTGTTAATGCGCCGTTTACAAAATTGTACTCAAAACCGTCCATTTTAGGACACCTGTGTTTAAAAAACCGTTTACAACACATTCCTGAGGACGCATAATGCTATGGAGACACTGCTGCTACTCACTGCGCCATGACCTCAACTGATCTAAACGTTTTGTAGGACGATTTTATTTTGGTAACACAGTTGGCACAACAGTGTGTTTTCATCACCTTTCCCGGTGTGCGCAAATCATATTTGGAATTGAAACGTTCGCGCGGCCGTGTCGCGCGTCGCCGATGCGACCATTGTATAGCTTTACTATATATAGAACTGCAGCCAATGTTAGGCGTGAACGCGCGGACAGGCAGGCAGAATGGTACTGGTGTCATTGGTGCGTGCTCATGCTAGTCAGGCCGCGGTAATTTAAAAATTGGTAGCGTTATTTAAGGCTTATGTCTGTTGATGTCATAAAAGTCTGAATGGTAGTTTTGATTAGAAAATACCTCATGATTGTGGCGATTATATTATCCTCTATTTTGGTTAGTGTCTCATCAGTTCATTAAGGATGGTATATCTAGCACATAATTAGTATATACTTCCCTGGTTTATTTCATTACTTTTGCCGCTCATTGATACTTTCCTGAGACCAGAGGTAAACAGAGATCTAGCACCAGGTGCCATGGCATGTATATGTTTGTGTTTGACAGCCAAGTCTCTCCCAAGCCACCTCACACTTTCACATAGACAACAATGGGGGTGTTTTATTATTGAATGTTCCAACATGAAACAGAAACAATACACACATGAAATGTAGAGTATCATATCACTTATAATGCCTTTTTAAATACATGATGTAGAATATTTATGGCGTATAAATGCCACATAATATTAATTTGGGTGCTGACAAAAGAAAGAATTTGTAAATAAACCACTAAATCATGACGCCACCTGGTGAAAACAAGTTGAACTAAGCCTTGGCAAGATGAGCCAGGTTTTAACTTGAGGATGTTTAATGTAGTTATAGGAACCACTAAAACCGGGTGATATATTTATTGTACAATGATGGTATTTTTGGAATTAATAGTACACCTAGTCAGCTGTCTAAAACAGTTTTCATATTCAAGGTATTTCAAATGTGTCTTCCACAAGAACTAACAGCTTGTATGAACGACCATAGTTGTATCAAGTGTATCAAATTCCAACACGGGATCTTGAATGTGTCTGCATTTCTAAGGTCATCCTCAAGAAATATATTTAATTACTTTTTGTGTGATTGTCCATTAAGGGTTTCATATATAGTTATAGAGACCACTAAAACATCGTGATGTATTTATAGTACAATGTTGGTATTTTGGATGTAATATAGTACACCTTGTCAGCTATTACCTACCAGAAAACGGACAATAATGAATACCCTGACATAAACAACTATCTATATCTGCCACTTTAGACTCACCACTCTGACACCCATACTCATCAGCACAGAGCGTTCTGGCCGCGCTCAAAACAGCAAGCCTCTGGCCAGTAGCTGGTGGTAAAATAGTAAGCAATGCAGAGCATTCCGACCGCGTAAACGTTTTAATACAAAAGAGCGTGCGTGCATTTCAGTGCCAGGGGTAGGGGGACAGCACAGCGGCCAAGAGCGGTGCACGCAGTGGTAGACACTGCCTGCATTCAGGCCGCTGAGGTTTCCTATTTGGTCGCGCTACCCTGCTGGCCTTGTGTGCGACAGGTTTAGATCATGGCACTTGTATTCCATGCAGCAAATTTCCATAGGATATCCCATTGCTATTTGTTTACCTTATATTCTTCTATAGGGTCGATTCCAGAAATTTGTGTACAATTTTGATGTTTTTCATGTTTCATTCCATGAAGACAATTTTGGTCGTATAAAACTACAAATGGCATGCAAAGATTCCTTAGAATATGCCACATAATTCTAGATACCTCTATAACTCTTTCTAATACACTGTGAGAATCCAATGGCAAATCGCCCAGAGATCCAGTGTTCTATGTATGAAATGATGAAGTCAGAGAAGTCGGATGATAGTAGTCTTCGGCCAGGCAGCAAGGTGTGTCAAGATATAGATGGCTTTGGCTTGGCCTTTATTTATAGTCAAACATGTTAATTAATTCATCAGTAACATTGGGTCCTAGCAATGCTTTCCCTGGCGTGTACCCTCATGATTGGCTGAGAGGGATCCCTCTACCCCATGAACATGACCTCCCAGCTCTCTCCCATGCCAAGGCCATGCATTGTTCACATGATAGTTGGTCCCCTTGCTCTCAACCCCCCCTCCCCTCCCATTACCCTTGACCCCAGTCCCTTCCCCCCACCCACTAATGAGTTTAACACAGGGAACACTAGATAATTCTATTTCTGGTTGCTAGACAATCAAGCATGTATACACACAACAACAGGTGTCCAGCATTACCTCCCTCCCCCCTCTCCACCCAGGTCCCGTGTGGCGGCCAAGGCCCAGGCAGAGGGGAGGGGGGAGAGGGAGGGGGCAGGGACGGCCATTTTAGCTGGTAAAACCAACCCAATAGAATTCAATTCTTTACAACACACCCAATAAAGTTTTTTTTAAAAAAAAAATACACACCCAATCTCTGTCATTCTATATCCTCACTCTCTGTCCCTCTCTATCCCCGCTCTCTGTCCCTCTCTATCTCTGATCTCTGTGTCTCTATCCCCGCTCTGTCTCTCTCTATCCCGCTCTCTGTCTCTCTCTATATCCCCGCTCTCTGTCTCTCTCTCTATCCCCGCTCTCTGTCTCTCTCTCTATCCCCGCTCTCTATCTCTCTCTATCCCCGCTCTCTGTCTCTCTCTCTATCCCTGCCCTCTGTCTCTCTCTATCCCCGCTCTCTGACCCTCTCTATCCCCACTCTCTGTCCCTCTCTATCCCCGCTCTCTGTCTCTCTCTATCCCCGCTCTCTGTCTCTCTCTATCCTTGCACTCTGTCTCTCTCTATCCTCGCTCTTTCTCTTTATCTCTGCTCTCTGTCCCTCTCTATCCCCGCTCTCTGTCTCTCTCTATTCCCGCTCTCTATCTCTCTCTATCCCTGCTCTCTGTCTCTCTCTCTATCCCCGCTCTCTGTCTCTCTCTATCCCCGCTCTCTGTCTCTCTCTATCCCCACTCTTTGTATCTCTCTATCCCCGCTCTCTGTATCTCTGTATATCTCTCTATCCCCGCTCTCTGTCTCTCTCTCTCTATCCCCGCTCTCTGTGTCTCTCTATCCCCGCCCTCTGTCTTCTCCCTATCCCCGCTCTCTGTATCTCTGTATATCTCTCTATCCCCGCTCTCTGTCTCTCTCTCTCTATCCCCGCTCTCTGTGTCTCTCTATCCCCGCCCTCTGTCTTCTCCCTATCCCCGCTGTCTGTGTCTCTCTATCTCTCTCTATCCCCGCTCTCTGTCTCTCTCTCTATCCCCGATCTCTGTGTCTCTCTATCCCCGCCCTCTGTCTTCTCCCTATCCCCGCTGTCTGTGTCTCTCTATCTCTCTCTATCCCCGCTCTCTGTCTCTCTCTCTATCCCCGCTCTCTGTGTCTCTCTATCCCCGCCCTCTGTCTTCTCCCTATCCCCGCTGTCTGTGTCTCTCTATCTCTCTCTATCCCCGCTCTCTGTCTCTCTCTCTATCCCTGCTCTCTGTGTCTCTCTATACCATTGCACTGGCATTGTATTATCTTATTCCTTTGCTATATTATATTCTACAACAATCAAGTTACATTTATTATTTAGATCGCTAAAGGATCTTTTCCCATTAAATTATTGACGATTTCTTTTATACAAGAATTCCGACTGCAATGCCAGTGTATTTTTATTGCGCTACCATTGCGCAATGGTCATTGCATAACTATTGCAGTAATGAAGTGACCATTTATTGTCTAAATCATTGGAATTTGCGTTTTTGAAAGATATATGACCCCCTTGCTCCGTAAAACAGGCAAAATTTTCGTCGGAAATTTTGAAAAATCTAAAATGTTCGCCGTCCATATAGGATTTGCATTGAAATTCAAATGACAACTCTAGTACATGTAATACTGGTTAATAACGTTAATAATACATGTTGCCTGCTTGGATTTCCACTAGACACTAAAGGTGGCAATAGTTTGCTCGGGCTTTTATACTTTGTGAAAGGGTATGGTTCCAAGTGGCCACGCCCACTGATCTGTTTGAGGTGTACTATTGTCTTCTTTTTTTTAGTCTCTACCAACAGCTCACATTATTCAAAATTATCCTCTCACCTCTACCAGGCACAGAACTATTTCGAACCAACCGATCTTGTCTGCCTTGGTCTCATCTTAAAGCTAATAAATATATCTACAACAGTAAGAATTTCCATCCCTCTACCATTTTTTCCCGCCGCGCAAATAGCCAATGTCTGGCTGCCGCATTAGGCCTACAACCATATACCTTAGGTTAAAACAATACTATTGTTCACACACATCTGTCCTCAACACAGCCATTGTGTTAGCTTGTGTTCCCACAACAGGACAAAGCCAGTAAACTAATACAGCTTCATATGAATTATCCAGTTAGGCCTAGTGTTAATTTCCCAATAGTACTGTCCAAGCAGTAAATACAGAGGGCGCTTCTTTCTATGATTGAACTGCCCACCCCTGTCTAATATAAATAGCCTCGCACAAATGTTGTCCACTCAGTTGCAAGAGAGCTGTCCTATGCTTAATGTCTATAATTTGTCTATTTCTCTCTCCTTTATCATGCTTCATGTATAAGTATAAAATCTGACAGTGGATTTCCACCTATAGTAACCTGATATGTCGCCTGATATGAAAAAGACACACATATATATATATGTGTGTCTTTTTCATGACAAATCAGGTTGTTTAGTTACTATCGAAATGATCAAGAGAACAGAAACCCTATGATATTTTATATTAAATAGTAGTCCAAAGCTTGTATGTGTGAGGAATAGATTGAGTGCTACCTACTAAAATTCCCCTTTTTTTATTATTATTCGTTTGAGGCCAATAACATATTTTAATGAATAAGGATGTTAACATTGATATTCATTACAACTTTATATCAGTCTCTACCTAATATACAATTACTACACTGCCCGTGTGACCAATATGAGCCCAATGTGACCCAATCAACATTTCCTTATTTCTAGTACACATACCTCAGTAAAATGTACTATAGAGTCAACAAGTTCATAGTCATATGCAACCATATCATTGATATGTAACTGTGTTTTTAAGGAAATAAAAACAATTATCTATAAACCATAGGCCTAATATAGCCTAAAGGCCTAACCCCAACTTTAATGTCAAGACCTAGTGTATTACCCTGTGTGCATTGTACTGCGATCCTATTCTATAAACAATGGCGGCCATTTTGAAAAACTCAACGGGATTTCTACCACAGTTTGAACTTGAATTTCTCTCAGAAGATCAGCAGGTAAGAGCGCATTATCATATATTCATCATTTAGAATTAGAATAAGAGAGCAACGATTGATTGACCAATTTGTAGACTTGTATTAAAGCTATATACTAGTTTCTTGTTTTAAATCTACGCAACATTACGCAATCCAATTCAAATATCAATATCGTGGTCCAATGCAACAGCATAGCCATACAAAATCGTGGCAACTAAAATGAAAAACGCATTGTAATTCATCATGTCATACATCATTTTAAAGCACTCTATCTTAGCTACTTAGTCATGTATAGGACGTGTGCATCTTCCAAACAATAAATGATTGGTTCTAGTGGCCAAGTGCAAAAGTGGCCGGGTCATGTCCGCCGATCCGCTACTTGTGGCTCACGGTCAAAGTACCACCCAACCCATAAAGCCCCGAATACACAGTCACGATTTGGGAGCCGATTTGGGATCCACGATCTGTCAGGCGATATCAGCGACGATTTATTTCCAAATCGTCAATGTGTATTTATTGCTGCGATTTATCACAGGTGCGCACAACAAATCGTGGATCCAAATTCTGGGTTCCAAATTCTGGGTTCCAGCCCTACACATTCACGATGTAGCGCCGATTTTGCTGCGATTTGGCATGTACGATTTGTCGTAGATGACCTGAAATTTCATCTGCGATCTCAACTGAAATCGCAGATGCTTCTGCGATAAATCGTTGATGTGTATTTAGTGCTGCGATCTATCGTTCACTGGCACTGTAAGCGAACAGGGTATGCTTATTCATCTATTGTACCTTTATTTTAGATCTAGTGTCGATGTAGACTAACTAATCAACAGTATATATAAATCGGTAATCGGTATTGTATTGTATGGATCAGTAGGGGCCTTTTGGAGCGGCTGTAGCTGAAAAAGGGGGGCGTTTACCGCGGCACATACATACACTATGAACTCAAGTAACCCCCCCCCCCGGGCAAACAATACAGTTACTATTTATATTTTCGCGATTTGACCTATTATATTGTCTCGATTTATATAATGTCCAGGCCAATAATTTATTTCTTGCTGACTTTGATGTAGGTATTGTCCGGAAAAACCAGCAAAAAGAGGACCAAGGCAACCAAGAAACGGGCCGTAAAAAAGACTGTGGTGAGTAATGAAACATCCATGAACCATCCACTATTAATAATAAATCTTAGTATGGCGTATAGATGCTTAATTGAAATCATAGCGATCCGTGAAACCCAACGACCCAATGACGTGCTAGTATATAAGCTGTCTGTTGATGGTGATTTTGTTGGAGGAGAAGAATTGCATATATATCTAACCATTTTCTTAAAATTTAATCACGGATCATATAATGGTTATAGCCTTTTCATTGCAGGCAGTGAAGGAAGCTCGTACACCATCGCCCTCCGATCGACAAAACGCTGATCAAAACACAGAAAACCCTAATGTGGTGAGTACTGCAAAATGCTTAATTCAGTATCGCTTGGAATTTGTACTCGTGATAATAAGACTTAGTGTAATAAACAAATGCATTAATTAATTAATTAATGTTCGGGCATTAATATAATAATTAATGTTCAGGCATTAATATAATCTTTCTATGTGCTGATAAGGGAGTGTAGCAACCAATCAAAATCACTAACTCACTCAGTCAGCCACTCACAAGAGGAGGTAATAATAGGTTTGACAGGATGAACTGGAATGAATTGGAGGTATTTATTGCTAGACATGTATTAGACTCGATATTCCCTCCTGGGGACAAAATTACGAATGCTAGTTGGTTGCGATTCAAATCATTCAAAGTCATCTAGAATACGATTATAAGGCGGTCTGATGGGAAGTATATATGTGAATGGACAAGCAATGTCATTGTAGAAAAATGTCAAATATTTGGGCTTTTTGTGTAATCGAGATGTTTTTATATCCTGACGGGTTTCCTATTTGAATATGTAATTCTAGTTTTATTTTAGTTTGGGTAAGAAAAAAAATTACCAAGAAAAAAGGTGAAAGAATTATATATATTATAGGTCTAGAGAAACTGGACTAAAATTATAAGCTTTATAGGCAAATGTAAGCAATTAAAGGTATATAATAATCACAAAGACCTATGTCGAGATTGTATTGTATTGAAAATAATATATAGAAATAATGTTAAACCGATGTTAAAAATTACGTTCATTTCTAATAACATTACACATACTTGCAGACTCCGGAGGCTTTGGACATTGACCTCGACAATGTTAAAGATGAAGTAGTGAGAGACGAAAATGGAGCACAGCAAAACAAGCCTCCTGATGCTGACCGTGGCAATGTTGAAGATGTAGTGCGTGATGAAACGGAAATGGGAACACAGCAAAACAAGCCTTTGGACGCTGACCGTGGCAAGGTTTCCGACAAAACGAGAACAGAGAAAGACGAGGAGGAAATTCCTATGAAAAGGGTGCGTTTAGATGAAATGTCCCCAATAAAGAAGAGGGGGCAGGCATCCCTAAACGAGTCTATTGGTAGCGAGAAGGGGGCCACCAGCCAAAATGAGCCCAAGTCATCTAGTAATGCCATGCAACCCAATGGTTTTTCTACCCCTAAACACCTGAAAGCACAAAAGAGAACAACGTCCCTTAACAGCCCTAGGACCAAGGGGTGGAATGAGATGGACGAGGTCCACCTCTGCGACCTATGGAAGGCTTGCCCCTTTCTTTATGATAAGTCACACAAGGACTATAAAGATCGGGGCAAGCGTTTCCGTGCATTCCAGCGTATCGGACGGGAGCTTGGAAAAACAGGTAAGTTTCGTTGTTCTTGGATGTAGCCATTTTATTCTAGGTTAATGATTAAAGTATTTGCTATGGTAGTATTTCATTAGCTAAATTGTGCAAGAGTTGTTGCATTAGTATCGACAGTCAACCTATCAAACATCGTAAGTAATTGATTAGAATTAAATTGTATGCCATATTGAACTGCGATATTATGGGGGACTATAGGTACTTAATTTTAACACTACCACATGTTCCTATTAATTAATAAAAAAAAAATGTTTACATTATATTATGGTAGAGGAAGAAGTGGAAAAGCACACAAAAAATCTGCGTACTGCATTCGGGCGAATCAAGAAGGAACACGGGAAGTCTGGTGACGGCATTGTGGAGGAAGAACTGAGCGCGAGGCTCCTACATATCTACACAATCTGCAATTTCTTGACAGCTCACATAACAGCACGCAAAACCACAAGCAACCTAGATGTGTCCACTGTCCCTTCAGTATGTAATGCACTTCTAGCATTAAAAATTACCAATCTCCTGAAATAGTAATAATAGTATATATTGTTCATTCCAATGATAATATTAATGCCTAACAATAACAACGGTCACATCATTCACATGACAATCAAATAGTCTAATACCTTTTTAATTGTTAAATGTTACTGATGTCTAGGTCCTATTGAGTTGTGCATACACTGATTACACATGATATGTTATCCGCGAACACGTCATTTTGAACTTCACGTTATGAACTTGTCATTAACAGTTGACGAAAATATTTAATTGTTCATGCATTTCCTAAAATTTAGCTGCATATTGTCTCTTGACAGGAAACTCCTGAGTCAGGTCTACTGAACGACACCCCACAGCTAGAGTCGGGTGCTGTTGCTGATGCTGGTGATGCACAAGACGCACACAAAGGAGACGAAGACAAACGAGACACAGACCAAGAAGATGATGTGGAGGATGAGGAGAGCGACGATACCGATGATGAAGAACATGTTGCGAAGAAGAAGAAGGGTATGGCACCATCGGCCGCATTCGCCGCCATGGCAGAGAAAGCCAAACGACAAACAAAGGCCTTTCAAGTTGAATCATCAGGGGATGAGTACGACCCCGGACTCGCCTCCACATCCAAGTCTTCCAATAAATCATCCACGTCTTCAAACAAATCAACCATGTCAAAACCATCCACTGGGTCCTCTAGTAAGTCCAAAGCTGCGGCCAAAAAACAAAGTTCCTCCTCATTGGAGATGGCACCTAGCAAGTCCAAGCTACCGACTGACACAAATACGAAACAGGAGCAGGGCCATCGTCGTCAATCACTATCTACTAGCAGTTCCACTTCTAGCCAAAGTGCCTCCAACAGTGCCAGTGCAGCAAGTCACATGGCTGCATTGGCTAGTTCAATTTCCACGATAGCCTCAGAAATAAAAGGTGGAGGTGCTAACAAGGTTGCTATTTCTGAGAACCAGAAATGGGCTGACTTGTTCTGCCTCAAAATTGACCGGATGCACCCGAAAACACAGGCTCGGTTCAAGCTGAAAATGGACATGATGGCGTTAGATGCCATTGACGATGAGGAATCTATGGAGCCTATGCATTAAATTACTATTAATATGACGTACAGTTAATATTTTTCAGGCTCTTTGGTTTTGATATCATTATTATGTATCCCTAATGGTTATAAGGTTTTATTTTCGATCTGTACAGTACTGGACAAGGTACTTACCCTACCCTGGTATTTTCCAAAGTCTACTTACCTTTATTGAAGGGTTCAGATGTACATGGACTGGTAGCTCATTTATTGTCAGGTTTTTATATCTTTATAACGTAGCCATAGGTGTTATAACGTTTGTCTATTTCATTTTGAGCTGGACTGTACTTGTCGAGGTATTTAGCTCACTTCTCTGCAGTTGGTATTAGGTCCACACCAAGCAACCGTAATTAGTAGCTCCTTTATTTTTATATTTACTCTGTAACGTGTTACCGGTAGTTGCGGGCATTTTAATGTATATTAATGTCTCATCCCTTATATACATACATTGCAGTTGCTAGTGTTTAGTTTAATTTCTTAGTCACAGCAAGTTGACCTGATGTCCAGTTAATGTCTCAACTTATTGTATCAACTTAATCCACGTGTTACATTGCAATTACAGGATTCACGCTCGCTCCTTCTTAACGGTTTAAGTTTGATCTTTTTTAACTGTTCTTACCGCATTGGTTGTATTGTTTCTGTTGTTGATCTTATATTACACGAGATACAAAAATTTTACTGTCATTGTTTAATTCTGCTGAAAATTAACGCTAAACACATGTACTTTGATTTGTGAAATTTATCGTTGGAATCTTTTAGGTGTACCCATGTCTTGGAACATCCAAGTCTGCAAAATATTGTAGTCAGTACTACATCAAGTAATACACAGCCCTATCTCCCTAGTACAAGTTGTGTGTATCTGTGCGGTTATATCAGTAATTGGAGACTATTTTTATAGGGCTGACGAAGAAGCGATACATTTCATAAATAAAAATCGGTGCTCTCTAGTACAAGTTCTTTATATGTGTTATTCTAGCAGTAGTGAGACTATTTGTAGAGGACTCTCAAAAAGAGATATATTTTTATTAATAAAAATCGGTGCATTGGAAAATATGCTGTAACCATATAGGTTTACCCTCATGTTATTTCGACATTGAAAATTCACTCGTACAGTTTTAGTGTCCTCACCATTACGACAAACGCGGAGGTGGACGCTATACAATTAACAATGCATTTAGCAAATCAGTCTTTATTATACTATAGTGTTGTACTGTAATATTTAACAAATTATATTGGTCAAGCAATTTTATTATGCGTACAATGAATCGCAAACTAAACTTTATTTTGGCATCTTATTCACTCAGAATTTTCAATAGATAACATTAACCAGTCATTCCATGCTAACATCAGCCATCTCGTATTGCCAGGGGACTACACCCGCACCCGTACAGTACTCCGCCAAGGTCTTGCGCATATCTTTGGCCGCGTTGTAAGTGTTCCTCCCGGGAAGGGGTTTAAGTTTGGTGATATCAGCAACCTCCCGCCAGGTACCGTTGACTAGTTCACCATGGTCACCATCATGATCCACCGATTTAATGCCCATGTAATTCTTTCCACACTGTGCCCTCAGAAAGTTATGGAGGACACATGTGGCCAGAACAATCTCCTCCACCCTAGCAGTGGCCATTCTGAGATCCTGCCTGTAGATCGCGAATTTGGAAGCTAGTATTCCAAAAGCATTCTCCACAATGCGGCGACACCTGGAGAGGCGGTAGTTAAAGATCCGCTCTTGTGGACTGAGTTGGAGCCCTGGATAGGGCTTCATCATCGAGGTTGACAACGGGAAGGCATCATCCCCCACCAGGTAGTATGGAAGAGGCTCCTCTAGTCCCTAAACAGCGCTTGGTTTTGGTAGGCGAAGGACATTTCTCCTTGAAAATATGTGCTTCTTCATGTCACAGTTGTCCCACACCCCCGCATCACAGGCTGACCCCTCAGCACCGACTTCCACAAACAGAAAGTTGTAGTTCCCGTCTACAATGGCCATCAAGATAATGCTAAAGAAATTCTTGTAATTCCTAAACAACGACTCACTCTGAACTGGTTTTCTAATCCGAACATGTTTCCCGTCCAGAGCCCCAATTATATGAGGGAGATTCCATCGCCGCTCAAACTCGTTGGCAACACTTTTCCACTTGCGTGCAGTGTTTGGAACCTGCCACAACACAATAACAAGATATATTTAACAAACATAAATTAAGAAATAAATAATTATGTTTACATAATGGAGATTACTTGCATCATAAATGTTATTTTTAATGGAAATACACCAATATCAACAATTTCCCAATTTTCCCAAATAACAGTCGATTGAACCATAAGATTGTCAGTTAAATTTGTATATACATATCAGGCATGTTATTAGACCCTCCCACTAATACAAATGAAAGCCTTCTTAGACTAAATTTAATCAGCTTCTCGAAGGGAATATTTCAATTCAATTAAAGTTACAATAATTTATGTGGATTAAAATGTAAAGGGAACGAAGATACATTTAGGTCAGTTTATTACCTTCATCCACAATGGTTGTAGGACCTTATAGATGGCACGGCAAGTGTCATAAATTATCAACAGTACCGTACAGGCACCCACCCGAAACTGCTCGTGCAGGGACCAAAAGCCATCTCCTGAAATACACAATAGCATCATTTCAGTGCGCTTTCCTAATATTTGATATCGTTACATATTAGTTTAATTAATAATCAGTATTGTTATTACTATGATTTGGTGTGTATGGGGTGCTTATATTGTGATTGGAAATATAAATTCATAGCCAGAGACAACAATAATAACAAACGATGACCCAGATGCAGCATGTTAATGAGGAAACTGAACGATACATAGCAAGCTCAAAGACAAAATAAACATAATTTTATAGAACTGTGCCAACTACTTTGGATCTGAATTCATTTACATAAATTCCAATAAAGTAATATTAAATAATAATACAAACTCACCTAGGCACAGGAATCGGAGGGTGATGCACAACCTGTCCTCAGCCGGTATTGGCTTGCGCCAGAATGTTGTCTTTTTTGTTAGTGATGGACGCAATGCCTCCAACAATTCCGCGAACACCGCTGGTGGCATCCTCAGTGTCCTCATCAAGTGGTTGGTCTCACCGTCCTATTAATAAAACAAATTGTATTTTTGTCAATGTTTTGGATGAATCAACTGATTTCAGCGGACCCTTATGGGTATTAATTAAAGTTGAACAAAATATGGTTTTATATTGCTAGAATTTCTTAAAATAGAGTCAATTGATTTTTTCATTTCATCAAAGCGAGTTCGGAAGATGGAAGCAAGCTATTATTTAAAATGGAATATAAATGAGGGTCTACTCTGAGTACAGATTTATTTTCAAGTTGTCATGATTACGTAGGAAGATAACCCACAGGTTCACACAGATAACTATCACCGAATTTTGAAGGTATTCTGTTAGTTGTTTTTTTTAACAGATTTTATTCAGGCTTTATTTACATTAATGACGCTCTCACCTCAGAGGTGATGTTCTTAGCACCCTGATTTTCATTCATATTATACAATCATAACTAGATATATAATCAATGTTGTTCGACAAGCCGTCTTTGGTCTTGTTATCATTATACAGCCATAAATCATTACTATTTATAGAAGAACATTATATAAAGGAAAACATGATATGAAATGAAGTGATGAGGGATGAGTATAGAAATAATGGGGTGAAGTGTACCTGTCTAAGATATTTACAATCTTTTTTAGTCGAGATGAGATGGGTGGTACTTTGTTTCTATATTCTTATCAATTATTGAGAATCTATATACAAACTGGAATATGGTTACTGGTATGACAGCTTATAAATACCATAATATACATAATATACATATACAAAAATCTTCCGTAGAGAAGTCAGTCAAGGGAGTGACAGACTAGGGGGGGGGGGGGAGAGGGAGAGAGAGAGAGGGGGGCAATAGTTGGAATTGATATATGATATATATAGGGCTATTATTTCACTACTACTATTGCCGATACGCACACAGTGAATGACTGACAGTGACTGACAGGGGTAATCATAACTGTATGGGCTCATGTTAACAACAACTTACGTCAAGTAGCTCCTGGTACAGCTTAAACATTGTGTTGGCTTGAGTACCATCATCACAACGACCCAGCCAGTCCTTTCGCCATATCCTCTTTGGTTTATCGAGTGCCTCTTCTTCGAGAATAGCCGCATTTAACAGGGCTACGGCACCAGCCACGGCAGCAACTGCGGGCAGCATAACCTCTCGATCCGCCATTTTGAGATTGAGAAGAAAGAGGAGCTGATGCAGGTTTCCCGCGTAAAACTCCCGAGTGACTCACACCACCTAGCGGTAGACCGGCCGGCGATGTATGCGCTGGTTCATGTGTCCCAAATCGCATGTTTTACCCACGATGTCACACACGATCTAGATGAACACCAAATCGTGCGTACATCGTGCATGTGTAGGAGTAACACATGATCTACGATCTTACTGAGATCGGCGCTGATCTCGCACGATCTCACCGGCGATTAGTTGTAGATGCTGAAATCGCCGCTGATTTCGAAATCGTGACTGTGTATTCGAGGCTTTAAAGTCATAGTACCACCCTCCTTGCGCGAATGCTAGGTGTGAGGGTATATATGATGTGTGAATGCACTGGGAAAGAATGATGTGAGAACATGTTCCAAACGCTATATAATTAAATTGTAGGGGTAGAAGTTATAGAATATGACTAGTGACGACGACATCTGAAGCCGTTAGGTAGTAGGACTTGGTTAAACTGAAAAATACATAGTCCTCCCGCTATATTACAATAGGCCTTATACATGTAATTTAATTTCAGAGTCCGTCCTGTCGATATTACACTTCTCACTAGTCTCACTGATAATTAATTAAATGGATAGTTTGACATTGTATGATACAGAATTAAATTTAAACAGTCAATCTGATGACAAAATCCGATGACACCAATAAAATTAAAAATGCAAAGACTTGAAAGAGGTGAAATGCTAAACATAGTGTATTCTCGTGCATTACTGATAATGAATATACTTTTTAGTTTCTGACAGGTTTTGAGGATATTTGACAGAATCGATCTACAGAATAAGTGTAATCATATTGAACATCATAATATATTTAGTTAAATAAGTATGCTACAAAGTGGTGTAACACTGAGGTGGTGAGTAAAGTGGTATGTAAAGGGAGACTTTTGAACTTATCAATTTCACCAGGGATGTATCCGCCTGTATCACATATCCACAATAAATCATTATTAAGATCCCTAAGATAATGATTATTTTTGAAAACCTTAGGCTGTGAATTGCCATTTCCGAATAATTTTAAATGGATTCAATATTGTCAATGATTAGTGTTCATGTGGATTTAGCTATTAGGTATGATATTGATGAAAATGAAGACAGGTTATGTGTAATTAATAATCGAATGCATTTCAATCTATTGTTTTTCAGAGAGGGTATGACTGATCAAGAAGAGAAGGACACAACTGAGCAGGTGGAATGCAAGGGGGTCCAAGCCAGGGACAGGACACAGCAGTAGCACCAAAGAAATAACCATTTAAGCACATCATTGATTTAACTTATTCAGAAAGTAGCATTCCATCTATGTAAAACGAATTTGGAGAGGCCGGCTGCTGGGCTTTCTGCCATGAAAATGAAGGATATCATGGCCGCCAAGGACCCTCTCCCCCTCTCCCCATCTCCCCCCTCCCTCCTCCACTCACCCCATCTCATACCCTCACCCCATCTCACCCCTCCCTCCTCCACTCACCCCATCTCATACCCTCACCCCATCTCACCCTTCCCTCCTCCACTCAACCCTCTCATACCCTCACCCCTTCTCATGACCTCACCCCATCTCACCCCTCCCTCCTCCACTCACCCCATCTCATACCCTCACCCCATCTCGTCCCTCCCCTCCTCCACCCACCCCTTCTCATACCCTCACCCAATCTCACCCCTCCCTCCTCGACACACCCCCTCTCATACCCTCACTCCATCTCACCCTTCCCTCCTCCACCCCATCTTAATTGTCTCTCCCTCCTCCACTCAACCCTCTCATACCCCCACCCCATCTCGTCCCTCCCCTCCTCCACCCACCCCTTCTCATGACCTCACCCCATCCCGTCCTTTCCTCCTCGATCCCCCCCTTTCATACCCTCACCCCATCTCGTCCCTCCCTCCTCCACCCACCCCCTCTCATACCCTCACCCCATTTCGTCCCTCCCTCCTCCATTCCCCCTTTCATACCCTCACCCCATCTCGTCCCTCCCTCCTCCATTCCCCTTTCATACCCTCACCCCATCTCGTCCCTCCCTCCCCCACTCACCCCCCGGGAGCTGAAGCGGGGCAATGGCACCACTCTACGTTACCCCTCACGCTACTTGATGTGTTCATTTCTATGTGAAAATAAAATGTCGTCTGCTTAGATTTCTGAGTAGCATTATAAGTAGCGGTGGAAGTAGCGGGGCAATAGCACCCATTCCGGTATACCTTCAGCTTCTTGCTTCCGCTTCTTTAGAAGCAGGAGCAAAGAAACGGGAGGAGTAGCGGGAAGAGAAGCCGGCCAGTGGAACCCAGCCTTAAGACATTAAATCAAAGGTTTGAATACTACCATATAATAGGGCTAAATTATAGAAAGCCATATCGCAATATAACTCAATATCGCAATATAACTAATTTTTGTTTATAATGTAATCTAATTCTGCACAGATCAACACAATTAAATAAATGATGATTGACTGAATCTGCCATTGTTGTGTTGTGTTGTTCCAGCTCCTACATCCCTTTATAGAAGCATTATAAAGTGCATCATATTAGATATCCATAACCTGAGAAACGATGACCTAAATATGAGGAAATTGAGGACGTTTTACCTTCTAAACACTTTTTTACTTGAGGACGTTTTACCCTCTAAACACTTTTTTACTTGAGGACGTTTTACCCTCTAAACACTTTTTAACTTAACTTTTCAGTTAAGTTTTACCCTCTAAACACTTTTTAACTTAACTTTTCAGTTAAGTCTGCTATTGTATCGAGAGTCGACCTCATCTTTCTATAACCGTTTTGTCTATCAGAAATAACATTGTTGTTTTCAAAAAATTCTATCAATCCACAGCAGATTGATAGAATTTTTTGAAAACAACAATGTTATTTCTGATAGACAAAACGGTTATAGAAAGATGAGGTCGACTCTCGATACAATAGCAGACTTAACTGATGACATATTTAATGGAAGAAACAATTGTGCCACAACCTTTGCCGTATTCTTTGACCTGAAAAAGGCCTTTGATACGGTAAATCATCACATTCTCTTGTCAAAGCTAGAAAAATACGGTATTAAGGGCAATTTATTGAACTTACTGCGCAACTACTTATCAAACAGAACCCAAGTCACCTCTTGTAATGGCACTTTGTCAACTGTTAAAAATATCTCGTATGGGGTACCTCAAGGTTCCATATTAGGTCCTTTACTGTTTCTAATGTATATAAACGATGTTGAAGACTGTCTTGTGCACTGTAAGGTTAAACTATTTGCTGACGACACTGTTATCTACTGTACTGAAAATAATGTTAACTCTCTAAATGCTAAAATACAAGAGGATGTGAATAACTTTTTCAATTGGTGCCAGGCCAACAAGCTCACACTTAACATATCAAAAACCAAATGTATGCACTTCAGAGGCCCGAGATCGAGAGTAGGTCATGTCGAACCAAACCTTTTTATAAATAATACCCAACTAGAAAATGTAACAAATTATAAATATCTAGGCATCACGCTGGATACTGCACTGAAATATAACGTACAAGTTAGAGAAACCCACAAGAATGTCAGTCACAAACTTTATTTATTGAGAAGAATTGCCAAGATGGTTCCGAATTATGTCTTAATGAAAATTTTCAAGGCTCATATCTTACCTCTATTTGACTATGGTGATGTTATCTATAGTGGATGTGTAGCGGGTGAACTGGACAGACTACAGATCTTACAAAACAAATGCTTAAAGGTGGCTCTAAAACTACCTAGGTTAACTGACACTCTTTTTGTTCATCGCTTGGCCTGTGTGCCCAAACTAGACGACCGTAGAAAAGCTCATGTACTAAATTTTGCTTTTAAGAGGAGTAGAAAGCCAAACTTTCCCAACAATAACAACCGAAATACTAGATTATGGGATGGTCCTATTCTTTTGACACAGAGACCTAAATCTACTTCTTATGACTTTCACTGTGTTCAAAGAAAAACAGCAATACTATGGAATAACCTTGATGCTGAATCGAGAAATATCGAATCTTATATAAATTTTAAGGCCTTAACCAAGGCCGAAAGCTTGGTACCATTGTACTTATAATGTCACTTACTACTCCTATTCTTCATCCATCACCTTTTCACCGTAGTTTTCTTATACCCACCTAGATAGCCCTATTTTTTTCCATGTGTATGCTACAAGTTATAGTTATGTTTTACCATCAGGTAATGGCCAATCATACCAGACCTAGTTTCACTAGGACTGAGGCTATTTCCTACCTCTTGTATACAGGTGATATCTTATGTATATTGACTTTGTTATGTTTACTTATACATGTACTTGTTCCTGTATCGATTGACAAATACTCTTAATAAAAAAAAAAAACTTGAGGACGTTTTACCCTCTAAACACTTTTTTTACTTGAGGACGTTTTACCCTCTAAACACTTTTTTGCTTGAGGACGTTTTTCCCTCTAAACGTTTTTGAGAACGTTTTGAGGAAAAAAAACGTCTCAAAAGTGGGGCCAAAAAAAGCGTCTTCACGACTGTTTAGAATGAAGACGTTTTTGCTTTCAGTGTAGCTGTATAATCCTGGAATGTTTGCCGAGTTGAATATGTATGAGCAATTCTGCACAAAATGCAACATTTGGCTTTAGAAATAATGCTTAATGAAAGACTAAAATACTTATGAGATTATTTTCTATAATCTTGGATTCAGGGGAGGTAAACCGCCAAGGGGAAAGGTCCTACAACAATACTTTTATCATGAGGCAAAGAAAATGTTTATTTTCAGGCTGGCACCATGCATATCAAACGAAGGTTATCATACCCAAACCATCGTTTAACAAAATGCAGCCAGTATAGTTTCGGAGAAAAACTCATTAAGGCCCATATCCACTTACACTCCGTCAGTACCACGAGTTCACCGTCGAACGGTGCCATGTGCTTTTTGACCGACATGCATGTGGATACCAAAGCGACCGTCGCTGAAAGTGTGATAAAATCAAATATTGCACACATTGACCATCCATTGCTCCTGTTTGACCGTCCCACCTCCGGCCAAAGAATTGAACAGGCAATTAATTATGTGTGGGTGGACGGTTAACAGGAGCAATGGATGGTCAATGTGTGCAATATTTGATTTTATCACACTTTCAGCGATTTTGTGTGCAAAAAGGCCATGCAATATTAACGATATGTGAATGCTGAAAACACCAGCCTGCAATAACCTTGTCTGAGCATGCAATAACCAACATGTCTGAACGTGCACTATCCCTCTCTGAACATGTCTGAACGTGCACTGTCCCTCTCTGAACATGTCTGAACATGCAATAACCAACATGTCTGACCATGCAGACAAGGATATTTCCCCTGTCTTTGATGCTAGGCTTGCTAAAGTTTACCCACTTGAAAGTTTACCATGCATTGACCTGTTGGACTGGAAATTTTACTATATTCTTAAGAGAAATTGGTAAAATGATGAATTTACTTGGAAGTTTTTCATGCAATATACACAGCTCTCTTTGAAAGATTGTGGCCCTGACAGTTTTCAACCTGACACTAAGGGATGTGGTTGAATCTCTCACAATGGTCATTTATTGGTAGTCCATAAAACCTTGCTCTCCATGGTCATTTATTGGTAGTCCATAAAATGAACTGGCCTGACATGTGTTACTTTATGACCCACACTGCTTAGGAAAAAAATCTTAATCAATAATTGATATTCAAACATATTTCAATACTCTAGATTCATATAGCCCATGTTTTATGCATCATTTTGCTGGTTTCAGCGTATTTCTGTGACTATTTTGAGTGGAAATATAACTTTTGTTACTGGTGTCACACTGGTGTCACAGTAGGGGAAGTTGTTTGTATTGTTACGAAGAGAACAAATTCCTCTTTGAGGAACTGTAAACTTTTCATACCTATTGCCATTATTCATGACACCACCTTGCGTCAAAAGTACGCACAAATGTACGCAACGTGACGCATGATGCGGGATGACGGACTGAGAATATATATGTGATGCGTTTTAGGAAAATAAGTCATAAGTTGCAAAAAATGGATTTTGAGATATCATATTTGAAAAGAGGAGTTCAAGCTGATTCCAATGATAGTGAACACTAGGACACCTAATAAGTATTTAGAAGTAGAACTATATTTTATGTTTGATATTTTTATTTTTGAAACAAAACGTTTGCAATGTTTCTAGATGGGTAATTACCAGTAAAGTAACTAAATATACTCCATAGGAAGGCCTTTAAAACGCAAGGATATATTTAATACAATGTCTCGAAATTTGTTACATGGATTTATATTTTTATGGACTATAAATGCTAAACCCTCTAAAGATCAGAACATTTCAATAAAGATATTCTGTTAAAGAAACACTTTGGAAAATATCAATTTTGTGACTTATGACTCATTTTCCTGGAACATATCACATATGGCTTCATTATATCTTTTTTCCAATAAAAGAATAATAGCTAATAGCATATTCGAAACATATATATCTCACAAGCACTGTTAAACAAGAATTACAAGCATAAGCTTGTATAAAGCGGGCTTTTAATTATTCGAATTATATATAATATAATGTAATTATAAGTAAAAATTAAGTATATTTTTTATTATAAGTATAAATATAGGTCGATTACATAATTATAATTATAATTAAAAATATGAATATATCAGAGTATACCAAATTTCTCATAGGTATACCAAATTGCAGCCAAATTTAGAAGAATTTACTAAATGTGTACAGCTGCCAGTCGTGCATTTTCTGAAAATCTGACCCACATACATAGTGTCTGGAATCCGTGAAAAAATGTTCCAGTGTTAAATCTCCATAAAGAAAATTATCGATCAAAATGAAATCTTAAAATCGCCAAAATCTCTTAAAAAAAACCTAAAATTAAATTCGTGCAGTAATCCATTTAAATACAACCTTGGTACATCATGAGAAAGCCATTTTGAAAGATATATGACCCCCTTTGCTTGTACAGACCTAAAAATCTTTCGCCGAAATTCCAGATAAATTCCACCGTTTGGAACCAATAATTTTCTGCTCAATAAACATCGCCGAATACATGACTCAATAGTAACCCTATGGGTGTCATCGTCGGCACCGATATTTTTCTTAATAATGACCCAAAATTTTCCAAACACATTTAATATGATAGATTTCAACGTGTGGACAAAATATCCACCTTGAAACAAGCAAGTTCTCTTTTATTTTCATCATTATTGGATGCGCAAATCGTTGCAATGATTTGCAGAATTTGACAGTGGTCAGCCATCTTGGAATCTCGACGTATTCCTTAATATAGAATAGCGAAATTAGAACCAAAAATATCCGCTAAATTTTCAATTTTAGAATATCTGAATCGACAATAATGTTTATTTTGAAGCAAAGATGGGTCAGACATATTTATTTGTTCACAAATTTGTGTAACCATCGAGAAAACAACTGCTTTCAGACAGGTCACTGAATGCTTAAAGAATGCCTCAAAGAATTCCGCATCGCCGATCTACATTTTCGTCGTTTTTTCTTGAAATACACAATATTTTTTGTTCCAAATCATGCTAGATATCTTTTTTTAAGAAAAGAGGCCTAACTATGCCTTTAAAAACGATTTTTAAAGCTTTATTAAGCATAGAATTGAAGGAAAATTGAAGGAATCTTAATGAACTATCTTAATCCTTCTTGATTATGTTAATGTATCTTAATGACAGGTCACGTGACCCTACTGCGTATAAAAAGGTAACCGCATCTAACTGGTCAGCCAGTAGACCAGAGGATTTTGTACTTAACAGAACTACAGCTGTTTTTCCATTGATTTGGTGATCATTGGACCTTTTAACCTTTTTCTACCCCTACACCTAGAGATTTGCTGGACGATTTTCAAGACTCTTCTACCATTGGTTTCAACAATTGAAAATATCATAGGAATTGGTCTTCAAAAATAGTTTTCATGGAGTCTTCACCTCATCTCACTGGAATTATTCAAGTTGTGCTTTACAGGATCATTCTCAAAAGGAATTTGCTCTGAGAATGGATCCTAATTTTGAGATTTTGAAAAATTCTCAAATTTGTGTGTGTGTGCCAAATGGATGTACGAAATAAGGGCTTCTAGCACTCAAATGGAATTTTTATGTGTGTGTGCCATATGGATGTACGAAAAAGGGCTTCTAGTACTCAAATGGAATTCCTTGAAGCATGGAAACCAGTGGAAATGCATCTTCTTACAAAGTGCATTGGACTTAAAACTGTAAGTTATCTCTAACCTCCACACCTCCACTAGCTTTCACTGCATCTCTTATTCCAGAAAATTTCGACAGTGTGCACAAGTACATTGTGTGTGCCAAAGTACATTGTGTGTGCCAAAGTACATTGTGTGTGCAAAAGTACAGTGTGCACACACAAGTACAGTGTGCACACACAAGTACAGTGTGCACACACAAGTACAGTGTGCACACTGTATGCACACACAAGTACAGTGTGCACACTGTATGCACACACAAGTACAGTGTGCACAAGTACAGTGTGCATAGTGTGCATGCACAAGTACAGTGTGCAGAGTGTGCACGCACAAGTACAGTGTGCAGAGTGTGCACACACAAGTACAGTGTGCACACACAAGTACAGTGTGCACTGTATGCACACACAAGTACAGTGTGCACAAGTACAGTGTGCAGAGTGTGCACGCACAAGTACAGTGTGCAGAGTGTGCACGCACAAGTACAGTGTGCAGAGTGTGCACACACAAGTACAGTGTGCACACACAAGTACAGTAAGTCCAGTACAGTATGCACACACAAGTACAGTAAGTACAGTGTGCACACACAAGTACAGTGCACACACTGTATGCACACACAAGTACAGTGTGCACACACAAGTACAGTAAGTACAGTACAGTGTGCACACACAAGTACAGCGTGCACACACAAGTACAGTATAGCCACAAGTACAGTATAGACAGAGAAGGGGAGAGAGTTGGGGGGGGGGGGGGAGAAGGAGGGGGAGAAGGAGGGAGAGAAGGGGGGAGGGGGAAGGATGGATTGAAGGATGGATTGAAGGATGGATTGAAGGATGGATTGAAGGATGGACTGAAGGATGGACTGAAGGATGGACTGATGGACCGAATTAATTTTTTTTAAATTAATTTTTTTTATTTTTTTTTAATTATTTATTTTTGTTTAACGGCGGCCTAGATACAGTTGACAGACCTATAAACAGAATCGTTCATTTGGGACTTTAAGTAAGAGATATATTAAGGATTAACTAACACTACAGACTGTTTTCCCTTATACACTGGAAATACTAACCTATCAATAACTGGAACAGTCTGACTTCATAAGAGGCTTTACATGTATACATGCATACATGTACATACATGCATCCTTCAGTGCTCCCTAGTCCGCAGGACGGTATTCCGTGCGTCGCAGACAGCTGAATGGGCTGAATCCCCCATTATCGCCCACTCAGCTGGGCCAACGAAAACACCTTTAAAAGTTATTTAATGAATTATATAAAGTAACTAAAGAGATAGGAAGCTTAATATGACTCTTATTGAATATCCCAAATGAACGATTCTGTTTATAAATGAACATTTCAAAGGAATTGGAAACGTTTATTTTCGGTAAATGCTGTGTGCTGTGTGTGCACATGCAGACTGCACTAGGTTTGTGTGTGCCTCCCTCAACTGAGCTTCATGGCCGAGCGGTATGAGGCGCTAGACTGGAGAACGAGGGGTCCCGTGTTTGAACCGCGGTCGAGGACGGAGACGATTTCTTTAGGCAAAGAGAGAGAGAGAGACGAAGTAGGGGTCCTATCACGCAATCGTACGCAAAATTACCAGTTCAGCTGCAAAACGCAGCACCAAACCCTACCTATGCCTACCGAAACCAGAACTAAGCCTACGATAAGCTTACATACCAGTTATAACATAGAGAATCTGTGAGTAGTATATGTCATTTTAGGATTGCAGCGTAAAGTGATGGCTCCCGGCGGACCTGTATATCGACGCGTCCCGTCAGCCGCAATTGCGGCGGAGTCGGATTTCCGTCCAGTTCTAAAGGCAACGTTGAAGCGGCGATCGGCCTCGAGGCCGTCCTCGGGGCCAAGCCATTCCTTAAAAGCGGGACAAGCCCGCTTTAAAAACTCACAAAAAACTTGAGTAATATATTTTGGAAAATATTCAGTATCATTTACTATTAATCATTGAAAGATTCTCCTATCTATCAAGATTTTCTTCCATTTCGAGCCAAACAAATATACATTCTCTCTATTTTTGCCTACAATCAGTACCCATATGCATCTAACATTGAGTGAAACAGAACCCAGTCAGATTCCAAGCCAATTCTTTTCTAAATCACTCATTATCATGAAATACAGGTCTAGGAACTCGGTCGACGTTTCATGAGAAGTGCCCAAATACATAGTGCCTTGAGACAATAGAAAAAGTAGGTTATATCTAGCGACTGGGTGAAACATCACAAATTTCCATGAATGGAACTGCAAGCAAATCCTTTTCTTCTTTTAAGTTTATTTATTCCTCAGTTCAAGAAATCAGCATATTAGAGAAATGTAATTTATCAAATTTGATATTTGACTAACTTTGTTATTTTTTTCTTTTTGAGACTGTGCTTTTGTTTCCCTCTCCATGGCACCGGTAATGAAGTCAGGTAAAATATTCAAAGAAATATGCTGGAACTAGCAAAATGATGCATACAACATTAAAGTTTTCTTTTAAACAAAATGCTTTCGAAACTCATTTCCCTGTGACACATCACAAATGGTTTTTATTACCCCTGGGCCGACGGCTGTGATTGGGACGTGTGATAAACTAAATAAAGGATTGCTGGCTCGATGGCCTGATCCATTACACCCCTAATAACCCCACTCGTACCTCGTGTGGTTATTGGGGTTAATGGATGGCCATCTTCTCCAGCAATGCTTTATTCAGTAAATATTGTATGAATATTTGTTAACTCTCTAACAGCACCCACTCTCCCTCTCCATCCGTCACCCACCCCCTTTCTCTTCTCTGTCCAGCTGGATATTATCTATAGTAATATTAGGTTTGATATTTCCTACTCTTGATTTTTGTCCTCTTAGATGCATACATTTAGTCTTGGTTACATTCAGAGTTAACTTGTTGCTTTGACACCAATTCCAAAAATTAACAGTATCTTCTTGGACTTTGTTATTGAGTTCAATTATATTTTTGTCATGACAATATATAACCGCATCATCAGCGAATAACTTAATTTTACAATGTTTGAGACTGTGTTCAGCATCATTTATATATATTAGAAACAGTAATGGGCCAAGTATAGAGCCTTGAGGTACACCATAATTCCTGACAGTGGAGGTAATATCATTACAAATAGTTACTTGGGTCCTGTCAGATAAGTAATTTTCCAGTAAGGATAACAGATTTCCTTTGATCCCATATTTGCTCAGTTTAGATAGTAGAATATTGTGATTAACAGTGTCAAACGCTTTTTTCAGATCAAAAAACACAGCAAACGATGTATCACCATTATTCCTATCATTAAGTATATCATCTGTTAGATCAGCTGTGTCTATGGTAGATTTCCCTTTTCTAAAACCATTTTGTTTGTCAGAAATGACATGATTATTTTCAAAAAATGCTATTAGATTGAAAATATGGCACAATACAGCAGGTATTGTCATAAAGACATCTCTAAACACTAGAGATTTGATATTCTTTATATTGCTAGATTTGTTCACATTTATTTCCCTGGCTATTTTTTGTATTTCCTCAGGAGAAGTGTTCACATAGTCCAAAGAGTTTGTGCATTCAAGGCCAATGAAATTCCATTGGGCATTAATCTGTTCAGCTAGTGATTCACCAATTGATGCAAAAAATTCATTAAATTTAGTGGCTACTTCAGTTACTGGTACAGGTACATTCGAAGTGCTGTCTATTATATTTATTTCTTGATCCTTGTTTTTTGATTTCTTGGGTAATAGATTATCTACCAACTTCCAAAACTTTTTGTCATCATCTATACATTCATTGCTTAATTGAGTAATGTATTTTCTCTTGGCTTTTCTACACAGTTTGATCAAATTATTTCTAGCTTTTTTGGCATGTAGCACGCTTTTTAGATCTTTTAGCTTTCTTTAGGGCTTTCTCTTTATCTCTAATCATTATTAATAGGTCATCAGTTAGCCATTTCTCTCTAGGAGGAGTAATTTTTCTTTGTACAACAGGACATGTGTTGTCACGGATATCATCAATCATTAATAAAATTTTTTCCCATGCTTGTTGTGGGTCATTCATTTCAATTATAAAATTCCAATTTAAATATTTAACAGCAGCAATAAAATCATGTGAGCTATAGTTCTTGTAGCTTCTGTACTCAACTACTCTGCAAATTTTCTTCTTTGGTTTTTGTTTTTTAAGAGTGATGAAAGTCATAAGATGGTCAGCAACCTAAATATCAATAACACCACTTGAATTTACATAGTCCTCTTTACTAAAAATAAGGTCAATACAGGATTCAGAGATGTGGTCTCTGTCTCTTCTTATGTCAAAACGTGTAGTTTCTTTTATAAGTTGTGTGAGTCCAAATTCATGAGCAATATTAGTGAGAGATGTTACATGCCTACATTCTGTATTAAACATGTTTATATTAAAGTCTCCTGTCACAACAATATCACAGTTGTTATAATTTAGCATTTGAGATGATAATGTATTGTGTAGTTCTTGAAGAAATAAATGACAGTCACCATCAGGTGGTTTGTATATCCCTATCAAATGTAAATTCCTCTTATTTTCAAATAAAATAGTACAGCACATTAACTCTATGTTTGGATTTGATTTAAACATGTTTTCTTGTATTTTAAAAGTTAGACCATTTTTTATGTAGCATCCTACACCTCCACCTCCCTTAATGGTACCATCATCATGTAACACTGCTCTGTCATTACGAATAATGTTGTTGTATCCCTGTATTTCAAAATCAATTGACCTGTCATAAGATGTCAAGAATGTTTCTGTACATATTACAATTTCTGGGTTAAACTGAGAGATCCCATTTTTAAGATTAAATAGATCAGTTTTAAGCCCTCTAACATTGACACTTATAATACTGAAACCATCTTTATAAAAACCATGCAGTCAGTGGTAGGGCATTGGCTTTGAAGATGTCCTCTTTGGCGACATTTGTAACACTTTGGTGCACGTTTATATGTATGTGGTCTTGGATCATTAATGAGTGCCCCTTGCCTGGCCAATTTCTGGTGAAATACCTGTTCATGTGTGGTGAATATATTGCGTACATTGGTAGCTGTGCAAGCATGTTGGAGATGGTCCCTTTGGCCGCATCTATAAGCAATTTGTATTAAACCTTCCCTTGGTAAGATCTATAATAGATTTAAAATAATGACACAGTTTGGGACATTTGCCTGGGACTGAACCACACAGGCTGTTGCCAAGAAGTCATACTCAGTACATACACTAAGAGATTATTGTTCAACACACTTCACAGACACAAGTAAAATACATATATCATATTTGTGATAATATTCGTGATAGCTGCCTGGGACTGAACCACGCAGGCCTATATTCACCACTCAGACGTATCTCTATAACTGCTGCCTAGCAGTCATTCACCGTACATGCTTCAATAGGATAGGCAAGATGCTGCCTCGTAGTCAACATGTTAAGAGATCAGTGATTTATCTGATATAGACATATTCGACTGCTACCCATGAGTCATTCACCGTACATGTTTCCAATAGCCAGTCTAAAAGTGTGACTGCTGCCTAGAAGTCATTCAACGCACATGCTTCTAATAGAATAGAGTAGGCAAGACGCTCAATATTTGTGGCATAAACAAGTAATTTAAAAGCATACATAACTTCATTTTTTGTACAAATATCAAGTTAACTTAAGACATTGATTGGACATTGATTAGACGGTGTCAGGTCGCTTTAGACATTCAATAATATTAGTAAAATATCCATTTTCCATGAAATTTAAGATGTTTGCCTCCAGATTTCTCCAAAAAGTACAACTTTGCTTGTCAATCAAGTCGTCACATTGATGGATTCCATCTTCAAGTAAGCTGTAGTTATGTTTCATAGATCGACCATTCGTCATGTGATTATATCTTGTGATCCATGGAGTTGTGACATTATTTTCTTGATTATTTTGTTGTATAAACCTGTTTATTTCAATGATGGCCTCATTTAAGATCTGTTGTTTGTCATCGCCTAGATTCGAGCAAAACTTATCAAGGTCAGCTCCTATGATCGGACATATGATTATCGGTGAATTCTGATGACAATTTCTCAAGCGATCAATGTTTGTTGTTATTTCTGTCTTCATATGAGATAAGAGTGATTCAGTTGTTGACCATAAGAAGGTGAAAACATTTTTTCCTTGCCTGTTTCTTCTTTTTGAAGTAATGTCGCAGATACCAGCCATTAAGTATACTATTGAGGGACCATTGGTGGAGAGAAAGTGATCGGCATGTCGACAGACCTGAGCGAGTCTTGCTCCTGGATATACCTCCGTTTTGAATATGAAATCCGATGGTTTGTTGAGATGTGTCCGAGTAGGGTTTAATTTAGACTTTAGTTTCCTTCCACGTGAGTCTGTGAAGAGGTTTGCGGTGATTTGAGATCCATATGTTGGCAAGAAATCCATTTCTACCTCTTGTTTACATTTGTATGGGACTATCGAAGGAAGGCCCTGACCTCCTCAAGCTTCCGCCCGAGGATGTTTCGGAAGCCTTCGGTAGTTCCCGTAACCTCCTTTGCCTTTCGGATATCCTTACCAACTCCCCATTTTTTGTTTTCTGTACACTCATACAGGTGTTTATTACCTGTGGAGACAAGATAATCCCGATGCTTCGTATTTTGGTTGAATTTGGCCATTAAGACCCTTAACATCACATCATCTTCTCTTGCCAACCACTCGGCATTATCATTCGGGAAATTCCGGGCGAGGTATTTACAGCGCCTCGGGTCCTTCTTGTTTGTTATTGTGAGAGCCAGATCTGGGTCACCGAAGTGAATGGCCTTCTCCGCTTGGAACATGGCCTCCGCAGTTTTATAGACATATCCAGTGTCTGTATCCACGATTCGGCAAGAGCTAAAGTTGGAAAGATATGCCCTCTCCCCTTGAAGCCTATACTATCGTCTCCAGTAGTTTCAGTTGCCGTAGCATTGAGACTGACATTGGCAGGCAGGCAATCCCATTCGCGCCATTTAACTTTTCTATCATTGATGGTTAATGTGAGGCCCCGGACTTTTGTCGTTCTGTAACCAGCCACTTTTTTCGCCACATATGCCAGTCCTCGTAGATCACCCTGCTTCTTCCTGTCGTTGATCAATAGGTCATCATTCAGGAATACACCATTGTACCCTACTTTCAGCTTCTGGGCGTTTTTTGAACATGGCTGCCTTCTGTTCGACGTTCCTCAAGTGGATCATGAGATTCCTTGCCTTGTCATGACGTTTCTGGCCAAGCCTGAAGGCACAAAGAGTATCCATAGCTGTGAAATTAACTCCGAGGTGAGTCAACAAATCATTGATTTTTACCTGCAGATCTTCGTTGTTTTCTTCTGCCAGGCCCGTGACAACCATGTTGAGTGATCGTTTAAGCCTGTCAGCGTCGTCAACCCGATCAGCAACGGCTGTCAGCTCTTCCTCTTCCCGATCAGACTTCGCCTCCAACTGCCGTACTCGATTCCTAAGCTTGATGTTGTCTTTGTGTTCTTTATCTTACGCCTCTCTCAGATAGTTTAGTTCATTGCTGTTGTTCCTTACCAAATTATCAAGGAACATCAACTTTTTCCTAAGCAACTCCGAGCGAGCCTTCTCAGTTTTGGCACCAGCCGGCCACTCATCCAACCCCAGTAGGTCGGCCATGTTTGGTTCACCTGCCTCCGACCCATCGTCATTCCACGCAAAAACCATTTCTGTTTGTTATGGCGTAAATCTCCAGGATAGAAATATAAACTAATGTTTAACGACTGGTAGAACTATTTATATGTCCGACAGACCCGATTTGCGAGCGGTAATCCAGCTGGTGCTCTATTTCAGTGAGTTATAAGGTGGAGCGTGAAGCAACTACATGTGTGATGCTTGATATAAAATAATCATCGAGCTTAATCATCGAGAAAAACATTTACATTAAGTTACTAAGTAGACAAAATGATTCCCAAGATCAAACCCCTTGAATCCCGCTCCCATAGAGATTGGCCTGGCCGCGGTGCTATTGTGTCGACGAAAATGGCAAAAGTACAGAAGAAAACCGTTGATACGCCTTATACTAGGTGGCACGCTCGTCAATTTAGGATAGGTGAATTTGCTCTTACAAACTTGAAAGCCCATACTACGGTACCTTCCCCTCCTCCTTCCTGAGGAGGAACAGATGTGTAACTGAGAGCATATACAGGAGAGAGAGGATGGCCGTCCTCCTGCACCGTACGAGGATAATCACTTCTTGTGGGAGAAGGGGGGGGGGGGGGGGAGGAGCACGGTGGAGCAGGGGGTGGAGGTGGGAAACTTTAAGGGAAAGAAAAAGTTATCTTGGCTTATAACCATCACAGAGTGATCTAAGAAAGACCCAAGTTATTCTCATCAGCAGTACAAAAGTTTTGATCATGAGTTACTTTAGTCAGCAGGCCACTCCACTAAGTCAGCGGGCCACTAGCCACTAGCCTTAGTCAGCTTGCCCAAGTCACAGCCTAGGGACAAGCAGTCAGAGGGAGATAACAATCAAACATCAAGTGGCCGAAGGTGGTTTACCGCTTTTTTTGATTTACTCACTTCAATAAAACAATTTAAAAAATTTAAGAATACTATTCAACTCCAAACGGTTTTCCTGAGCCATTTACCAAACATGAAAGAAATACATTGAAAAGAAAGGAGTGTACCAGGTCACAAAAGAGACATGAATGGATATACTTGTTTGTTATAGTGTATGTCATGTGTCTGAAGTGACTCCTTTATTCGCTTCGCGAAAATAAAACCTTTGAACTGAGGATATTTGGTTGCTCATGCGTCATGGGATAGGGACAAACTCGTATCAGGAAGTCGGTTAAATCTTTCTATTCAGCAAAGGTAAAAACAAAAAGTACCTGTTGGGAGAAGGGGAGGGGTATGTGCATGTTTTAGGGTTTCAAGCATGTTCCCAAAGAGAATCTCCCCCTTCTCTCATATATGTGTCTCTCCCTCTCAGTAGACTAGTGACATAAAGTCTGCACTATAGAGATTTGGTCTCTCTCCCTTTTATCTCATCTGTCTCTCTCCCTCTCTCTGTTCCCCCTCTCTCTCTCTCTCTCTGCCTCTCTCTCTTCGCTTCATGACCTGGCTTTCTCACCCTCTCCCTCTTACCTGTCGCTACCTGTCTTTGTCCCTCTCTGTCATATCATAAAATTAGAATTACAACAAGAAAACATAGAAGGGGAGACCTGCACAGCGAAACTTTCACACTACAGGCAATGAGTCTAATAAGTACTCATGCCCTGTATTTTCTAAACTATTTACTAGACAGAGAGCGCACAAAAGATGCCGCCAGTTGCCGTTGAGGTAACTCTCCTGAGAGTTGGCGCAGGCACAATGGACCTGTAGGGTCGAGACAAGGATAGTACCAGATCACCCCTGTATCACATGGAACTTTTTAAAAACCCATGTGATAAACAATTCCAGTCCCGGAATCCGCATGACCCTGCTATAACCCTACTGCTAGTATAAGGCTGTTGTGCTTACAACTGTAGAATAAACGATTTCGCCCCCTTTCCACCCTATGCATGCGTCTGCTGTTCTCTTATGACTAGCAAAGTTCTGTCACCCTCCCCAAACCAAAACTCATAGTTCAGTGGTAGGCCCCTCACCTCCAGAGGGTTGGAAGTTCGAGCCTCGCCCGGGTCCGTAAGCTTTATTTTTTCATCCTCTACTTGTTGGGCCGTGTAGAGCTGTCAGTCTACATGGCCTGGAGGGTGGGTGGGTTTGCACTGGGTGAGGGGGACGGCTGGCCATTTTCATCAATTAATAGCATCAATATAATAATGTTCCATTGTGTGCCAACAATAATAAGAAAAACGGCCTAAACATATCTAAAATAACATCCGCAAGGCGCCTACTTGCAGCTGCCCCTCCCGGACCAATGGCACCCTGACCCGCCCTATGTAGGAGGTGGATAGTCTCAGACCAAATATTTGCTCCTGCGTGCGAACTACACAGTTGATCCAATAATAACCCAGCCTCTATGTATTGAGGTGTTTTGCATGTTGCCTACTATATTTTCAC
The DNA here is from genome assembly GCA_942159475.1 of Sthenelais limicola. Taxonomy (NCBI): domain Eukaryota; kingdom Metazoa; phylum Annelida; class Polychaeta; order Phyllodocida; family Sigalionidae; genus Sthenelais; species Sthenelais limicola. Next base: position 6,817,325 of record OW804100.1, on the reverse strand, counting down.
ACGTATGGTCAGCCAATATGTAAACTTACAATAGTTTCGTGCCAGTTTGGTCTGAGGAATATAATTATACAGTCCAGGTAAAATAACACCAAGTTTTCGAATTTCTGATGGTGGGTAGTGCTTGGTACTGATTTGAATGGGACCGCCAACTCTCGCCATCAGCCACTAGGCCTACTAGTGAGTAGTGTGCAGCCTTGCTGAGGCAAGGTATTAAACGCTGACAAAAGGATTAATGTGAGAGGAGGAGGGAGGGAGAGCAGGGTGGGTGGTGGGCAGTGCCAATGAAAATGAAAAACAACTAATCTTATATTAATCTAATCTAACTAATAGGGCTTGAGGCCAAAGGCCAAACCGCAGAGAAATGGACGAATCCACCAAACTGTGTTCTCTTACCCATTTAGAACTGAATGGAATCCATTTCTCATGTTCCCTAATCTTTGCAAAGCTACTGTTACCCCAATACCAAACTTTATTAAGTGTTACTGAAGCCAATTTGTGTCTGCGATCCATTGTTTTGTTTTTGCTTGCTGCGCCACCAGTGTTGACTAAACATTTAAGTATGACCAACCAATCACTCAGAAGAAGGTAAGTGGGAGAGGGAGGGTGGCGGGTGAGAGGGAGCGGGAGAGAGAGGGTGAGTGGAAGAGGGTGTGGGAGAGAGAGGGTGAGGAGGGGGAGAAGGAGAGAGGGAGAAAGAGATAGGAAGAGAAGGCAGCATGGTAGGGAAGGAGACACGTGTGTAAGTGGTAGTCTAGTGGCTATGTTGACTAGACTGGGCAGTGATCACTCATGCATGCAGCTGGGAGCCACACACAGTGGCCATGTGTTACATAACACACGCTTGCAGCAGCAGAACTAGGCCAGGCAGTGTGTACGTTTTACATTTCCCTTGTTCTGGACTCCAAAGTAGCCATTGTTTATAAACCAGGGAATTTCTTGTTCATTTTTAGAAATGAACCTTTGTTGTCGATTGACTTTTTAGAAATTTAACCTTAAAAGCCCAAAGTAGGTACTAGAGACATGTCAGGTTATTCGCCATTCTTGCCACAAGGACGAGATTTGGTGGACTCCCGGCTGCCTATGGACTCCGGGTGATGTGTACCAAGCGTCACACCCACTTTACTGTTTACACGTAAAAGCATGCCTTTTGATGCATGCTCCCTAACTAGACTCCCGGTACACATTTTATATAAAGATAAATACCAAAACTAACCCTAAACCTAACCTAAATTGCATGGTTGTCCTAAGTCAGTAAAGGTGGTAGTGGAGTGTCCCTAGTAAAAACTGACTAATAAAAGTAAATACTTGACTACAAAAAATTTGTACATATTATAAATTAGCTTAAATTGTGGGTATCATCTGCTTTTCTGCCCTCCGGGGCCTTGAGGAGCAGAATCCTGGTATCTGGGAACATATGTTCAAGCAGAGGAGCACAGTCATGCAGTCGCGGCGGCGAATAACCTGACATATGCAAGGTACTAGGTAAGAAGGGACTCTTTCCTGGTGGATTGATATGCAGTGGTGCGTTGGAAAATCCTCAAAAGAAGATCCACAAGTAGACTAGCTCCAAGCCCCTATAATTATAGCCTATTTTACGCAGCACATATTAGCCAACCTAATTACTTGTATATCCATTTCTTTTGAAAGAATATTTATTTTAATAATTGATATGAAATGAATGCTACCCCATTTGTAGCTCGGTGTTGATGAATTACATTTTATTAGATGAATACATATGTTCTGAATTGCAAAAGTAAACATGTTGCACAAGTCTGCTGATGTCCTCTTTGGTACAGAGACAAAATTGTACCAGCTAGGAGTGAAATAGTGACCCGATCTGGGAATAGGAGTACCTTCAGCAGCACATGGTTTTTCATGTAGGGGAAATAGGACTCATCATAGGAGAAATAGGAAAAGGTGCAGGGATATACTTTTCTGTGGTGGATATCTCAGGGAAATAGTCAAATCTGCCTGGAAATAGGAAGTGGGGAGTTGGAAAAGAATTTGTACTACGTGAAAATTCATTCACTGTAAATCTCACCCATTTGTAACTATAGTAACGATTCCACTTGAGAGCCCTGGAAATGAAATATTCCAGTGCTACAAATCTCAATGGCATGCTGCTTGCATGTGTCTTTGTAACAAGGCATGTTATAGGCTGATGGAAGTAGAGCACTAGGTCATAGTCGAAATCTTGTCACTGACAATTATTTGGACCTTAGAGACTAATTTCTCTCTAAGTGATTCTAAGAAATGTCTCTTGAGTTTATAACAATACCACAGTATAGTCTACACTTACCTCATTCTGTGGTGTGATCAGGAAGCAGTCTATGAGATGCGCCACTCCACTCTCATCCTTGTACTTGGTGCGCCTCAGTATCTTCCCATCCAGAGCCACAATCATAACCTCAGATCCACAACCTGTAAATAACAGATGACAAATATAACAAGCTCACATGGTCGTAATTTCACCAATCCCAGTTAAAGCTAGTTAACTGTTTCTATGATAGTAAAAGTGGTGTACATAATTACGCTGTTTGCTATGGAGGGCACTACAATAACATGCCACTCAGGATTTGTCATATATGGAAAGCGAATTGTATAAAATTACTCCCATGTAGTGTATGTATTATAGTATTCCGAAACACAGCGAGGGTGCAAACATAACATGTTTGTCATAGGTCCGGCCAGCGAGCCTTGGGTGCCCACATGGTCAGTGTATGTTCCTCAACTTCCTGGTTCCCCTGCCCTCTAATTGGTTACTGCTGCTCAGCACAAGTCGGTGGGCGAGAGGTTAATAGGATTTTGTGCATGGAATTTTACATCTCTAGTATGAATCACTTTTGACCTGTCAACATCATAGACTTGATAACCCTTGACAGAATCACCGTAACCAATAAAAATGCACTTCCTAGATTTTGAATCAAGCTTCCTACGTTCATCCTTAGGAATGTGAGCATAACAGATAGAACCAAAAATTCTCAAGTTAGATACGTCTGGTTTTTTACCATAGAACGAACGCCTCATATGGCATCTTCCCAGGAACAGCACTTGTAGGACTACAATTATGAAGATACACCGCAGTTGAAAGAGCTTCAGCCCAAAATGATCTTTCCATCTTGTTAAGAATAGACCTCACCATTTCCACCAAAGTGAGATTCATGCGTTCCGCAACTCCATTCTGTTCTGGAGTCTTCGGAATCGTCAATTCATGTCGAATTCTCTCCTTCTTGAGATAAGTATCAAATTAATAGGATTATGTCTTCAATTTGTTACCAGACAATTTCTCAACCATAGATCCATTCCAAAAACTTACCAAAAACCTGATCCTTGGTCTTAAGGAAATACACACAGACATATCTAGTTGTGTCATCAATGAACGTTAGAAAAGACTCACCCAAAGACTTAGTACTGACCCACCCACATACATCACTGTGGACAAGACCTAGAACTTCAGTACTACGACAACCACTGCTTGGAAACTTTAATCAATGATTCTTACCCTCAACACAGCCTTCACAAAAATAAAAACTCTTTGATGAATCAAAAGTAAAACCATTGACCATTTTAGGATTAGCCAGCTGTCTCAGACTATCAAGACCTAAATGACCATACCTTTGATGCCAAATATTCACCTTTGACTGATCATCTGCAGTAAGAACTTCTTGAACTGGCAAAGAAGAGAGATTTAGATAGTACAAAGAACCAATATGAGTACCAGTTGCTACTATCCTTTCCTTTGCTTTAATCTGACATTCAGTATTACCAAACGTAGTGACCAAACCAGCCTGATCAGCTTTAGACATGCTCAGAAGATTATACTTCAAACCTGGAACAAATAACACATTAACCTTGCACAGTTCCGTCAGACAATCTCAAACAAAGTTGTGCATTACCAACTCCTATTGCAACCAATTGATAACCGTCTCCAACAACAACACTTGAAGGTTGTATCATAGTCAATTTCTTAAAGTATTTCCTGTTATTACTCATGTGTTTTGTAGCTCCAGAGTCTACTATCCAATCAATTCTATCACTAGAATTCAAAACGTGCTCTAAAACAAATGTCACATCAGTATCAGTAGTACTAAAAGCCTGTGTTTGCTTCTTAGATTCAGACTTCTCTAGAACTGGACACTTCTTCTTGATATGACCAAATTTCTTACAATGGTAACACTTAGGTCCTCTACCTTTACTTTTCTGGTCTCTAAATGCCAAATTAATATAAGCTTTTTCTTGAAATCCATCATTTGCTCTTTCATTTACCTTGTGTTATACCGTCAGGTGGCGGCGTTACTCCCAAAAGGAGTATAACTACTCTTTAGAGGGTGGCCGTTACACCAGGCGGTACCCTGGAGGGAGTTATGGAACTAATCACTTCTAGAATAAATCCTAGGATGTTAGCCTTGAGCTAGCACTCCTCTATTCAATACTATCCGGACTACATGTGTCTTCATTGGGACTCCAACATTTAAACTTTTAAATTACTATTATACTATACATTTTGGTAGATTATGCCCCCAGGGTATAACATTGGTGGAGAACAGTCAAAATTTCGGTGCAATTAATGTCTCAAACGTTTTGTGACTATTTCCATTGCAGGAACTTTATCCAATGCTTCAAAAGCTGTCACAAGCATTCCAAAAGAATCAGGAAGACTAGCTAAAAGAAATATTACCTTGTCCTCTTCTTCCATTGCGTCCCCTATGAATCACACCTTTGATATGACCATCCACCTAATCTCCTTCCTGAAGTTTCAAACAGTATAACTTCCTTTGAAGAGCCAACTTGATTTCTTTTGAAATTGGTTAGACAAATGGTTCCAAACATCCTTGGGATTCCCAGGTACCCCAAGGAAATACAACAAAGTAGGATGAACGGACAAAACAATTAGGGCCAAAGCTTTATCCTTTCTTGCCAGATATTTAGGAAGATTATCATGTCCAGCTGCTGGTTCAGTTTCAGTACCAGTAACAATTCCCCATAAACTGTCCTTCATTAAAGCCATCTTACACTGTATTTTACAAGTTGCATAGTTAGAACCACTAAGAGGAACAATGTCTGCACGACCAGAATTACAAGAAGCTGCCATTATCAAAAATACACAAAAAACAGTTTTCACAGACTAAAGTCAATATCCAAATGATATCTAATGTAAGTTGCAAAGTGATGCCTAATGCAAGTTGAATAACAATTCGTCGCGTCAGTGCAAAAAAGTTGTAACTGACAATTTGGCCAAATGTGGGTTTCTTCACTTTTGGGGTCCCATAGCTAAGAACTTGTCCATGCAAAAGTGCTGTATCTGCTGTCCCAATACAAACACCTACAGAGCCCAGTTTAATAAGGTTGTATCTACAGGGCCCCTGATTTCTTCCGAGCAATAAGGTTGTATCTGGCAGATACAACCTTATTGCTTTGTACATGCTAAGGTAAAAATGTTGTATCTAGACTTTTTTCAATGTGGGTTTCTTTACTTCTGGGGTCCCATAGCTAAGAACTTGTCCATGCAAAAGTGCTGTATCTGCACTCCCCATACAGACGCCTACATAGCCCAGTTTAATAAGGTTGTATCTACAGGGTCCCTGATTTCTTCCGAGCAATAAGGTTGTATCTGGCAGATACAACCTTAGTTCGAAATTTTCTTTTGCCTCTCCTGAAAAATGACCAAATATCAGTTACGAACTTTTTGCACTGATGCGAAGAATTGAAAACTCAAAAAAACATGCATTGACCAAGTATACATTAACAAGGTCAAAGTACCCATGTGCACTAGAGCATGAAAAACAATAGAACAATAGACTGCAAGAATACAATTCACAAATCAAACTTTCACTTAGCTGTACTCCCAAAGTGCTCTGACAGTGTGTCCAAAACTCCTAAACAGTACTCAGTGTGCCTGGGCTATTGAAAGGTCTAACCCATATGTAAGGTGTTACCTCTGCAGAGGCTGGTGCTTGAAAGAGGACTAGCCTTGTCCATTAGCTAGGGTATCAACCCTAGTTGGGTCAAAGCCCCAATAGGTGTCAGGGTACTTGACATAAGTCACCTAGTGATAACTAGTTTCATCACTGTACTGTTTGATCTGTTCCAAACAGTTTGGAGGTATTCCGCCCCTGATATGCAGTCCCCATTCAGGCTAGTGTTAACGTAATTTGAACGAAGATTGTCATTTACTTGTGTGCGTTTCGGTTAAACTGACTTTACTCAAGTATAGCTGTATTATTTTGCTGGCCATTCATTGTGCTGGATGCGTAAGTTTGTAGGAAAATAAGTGTGAGAAAGCTTTTGCAGACCCGGGGCCCCCTCTCTAATAATCGTTGTACAGTTATGGCGCTGCGTTGGCAATGTTTTGGTGCATAGCATTCGCTTATTTGAAATAAGCGGTTTTGCAGCCGTTCGTCAAGCTCCAATGAATTTTCAATTACGAGTGGCAAGTCCCATTCTATATTTATCATAATAATATGCGCTTACATTTTAACTGAATAGTATGTGGAAATCATCAGATAACTCTGAATAAGTAGCTTGGTAAAGAAGTGTAGCTAAGTGTCAGTGTCAGCTAGTGTCAGTGTACTCATGCAGTGTCAGTGCGCTGCTCGCTAAATGCCTGGAAATCTGTCATTCATATAACTTGCAGGGCGCATCAACATTTCCAGATATGTGGGAGTATGCTATACTTACAACACCAAAGTTGGTCGTTGTAGTACTCCAGGGCTTTTAATGACTTAACATCAGGAAGCACAACTTTGTTCTTCAGTCTCAGAGTCTCCATGTCCCAAGTGATGATCTCTCCATTCAGGCTCGCTGATAGCACGGATCTACAGAAAATATAATAATTTGCATTTCAACCATAGGTATGTACATAAATATATGTATAACATATAACTATAATATGTTAATATAACTATATTGCAATGTTATGTATATAACATAAGAGTTCCCTACCGGTTCTTAGCCACTACAGCCATTCCGCAGACCATGTCTGTGTGGTTAGAAAGTGTCTGGTAGCAAGCCTTGGACCGGATGTCTATAACGTATATGGTGGAGTCAAACGATCCCGCCCAGATCTGGTCGTCCCCCACAGCCACCAAACACACCTACGGGGGAGTAATGAGATCTTGTACATAAACACGTTATATATGAGACAATGTCCAGGGAAAGTGTGGCCGCTAGATTACAGGTTGATTCAGGAGAAGTCTTTGGCTATTTACTTGTATATGTATGGTTTCTTATTCTCATTTTCAATGACTACCACCCACCTGCCTGGCTATCGATATGATTCGATATGCATTTGTTTTGGTGACTGCCCTGCCTCCTCCCGCACATTTGGTGTGGGAGTCAGAGCGGGCAGCTGGCGTTCATGGTGGGATGAACTGAAGGTTGAGTAAGGAGGATGCGGCATGGTGCCAATTGCATGCCTGCCTTAAAACACCCAATAGATTATTACAGACTGTGTAAGTGTTGAGAACGGATTACAAAATCACAGTAAACTAAAGTGTAGCAACACGTTGGAATGACTGTTTTAGGTATTCAGACAAATTCTCATCGGGAAAAATATTGAAAACGACTGGATAATTCACCTAATATTGTTTTTATATTTAAAAATAAAGGATCATCGGAAAAACGGCCCTTGCAAACCAGTCGGGAGTTTCCCGGCTACTAAACTTTTTCTAGCCGTTCAGCACACAAGTTGTCAGGCGTTTTGCCGTGCGAGTTCTGCACCCAGTCTTGCAGGAACGCTGCAAGACGGCTGCAGACATTTGGATTTTAGCAGAAGAATCTATATTTCGTTAGCTTTTTACTATAATCATCCCAGAGTTCTACTTTGAATATGACAGCCAAATTCCGTAATTCTTTTTCTCCTGGACCATGGGTATTTCCCCATCAGCTGAGGCTGAACAGCGCTTCTAAACATTGCTATAATTTTCAGTGGCACTTGCAGCGGTATTGGGAGACACCATTTCAGTGCTTTGTTGATATATTTAGAGGCAATGGCTGTCGATTTGAATGTTCTTAGGACGATATTTCAAGGTATACCTGACCCTACTATTGTTTATATACAGTAATGACGTATCAATTCCGGCCAAAATTGCATGGAAAACCTCTTAAGATGGTTATTATTGTAGGTAGAATACGTGGAAGAGCACAATCGTGTTTGCAAAGAGGGGGATCATTAAGCACACAAGACATAAATTTAAGTATATTAGTGTAGTGTCCGATCGACGGCCTTAAGCGACTATGAGACTTAATCTATCGAGGAAAGACAACGACAACAACAGGATCTAATGGACCTCGCCAGCTTCTGTATTTAATATCAATCTCTCCACACCCGGGTTGCTCACAGGAGAACAATGATAGAAATGGTTCATCATATCAAGTGGACATCATTCAAGTGTGCACACACACTAGGTGTATAAGATAGTAATAACAGCAAACACAATAGAATAAGCAGTATCACACAGCAATAAAAAGTTTAAAATGTAATGTTTAAACCACCGAAACACTACAACCCCTACCGATCGAACCCACCACAGCTGCGACCAGCGCGGCTACTACACACTTACACTTGCAGGCCTCAGGTGACAGCCGCGTAGCCCCGGCTCTGGTTTAGCAAATGCCAATCCAGAGCCGCGCACCACAATGCCCCTCCCCCTTTTTTGAAAGGAGGGCACAACCGCTTTAGATCTTTCATAAGAGTCTATACCATAAGGTTTACAAGCAAGTTTTAACATAAGCAATAATAGTAAGTACATTCTGCAAGCACCGGCTTGCAGAATACACAAACAATGTTGAAGTATAAACAAACATGGAATTTCACCACAGTCTATAGATGTATCCACTTCAATCCATTAGATAGTTTTAGTCCGTATATGGTATATGTAGTATTCACAGTGTTCCAAATCGCAAGGTATTGTCCGTAGGTTGGTAAACACAGCACAAATGTCTGGTAACATCCTAGTTCAGAGAGTTTGTTTGAGGCACAAGTAGGTAGGTCGTAATAATCCATTGCTGGTGTTTGAAGTAAAATATAGTGTCCACGCTGGCTATATCCCGACCAAGGAGACTGGTAGTAATGGCAGGTCATCCCGGGTCAACTCGGATCATCACAGCTGGGCTGTCCACTACCGCATCCGGCTCGAGTCCATTACGTCCCACATATCCAAATAACAGCAAATCTCAGCTTAATTTTAAGGCGAAATTTTCAAACCGTCGGGTATGCTTCATCAGCGTCTCCCTTCAACAATTCATCCTCCTCTGCCGGATCAATATCCATGTTCTTATCATCTTCTTCAACACTCCTTTCCCAAGTATCACTGCCGTCAAATTGGATTGACGCCCGTATATTGAAGATGTTTCTTATCAAATTATATCGTGAAGTTACTCTTCTCTTGAAACAATGTATCAAAGTTGGAGTTATGCCAGTTGAATGGAAGAATTACTATATAAAGCCGATTCCAAAAGATGGTGACCTTAGAATATTTAATAACTTAAGACCGATTGCAATAGTCTCCATCATGTCAAAACTGCTTGAGAAAATTGTATGTACAGCCCTTAATACTCACATGGAGGGTAATAACTTGTTCACCAAATCTCAAGGAGGGTTCAGATCCAACCATTCGACTAGTTTAAGTTTATTTGACTTCCTTACACCTGTAGTGGAGGGTATCGACAAGGGTAACATCTCCATAGCCACATATTATGACATAGCCAAGGCATTTAATAGCATTGATCATACCATTTTAAAGATGAAGCTCCACCTGGTACGAATTATTGAAAATTATCTCCTGAACAGGACTCAATGTACTATCCTGAATGGAATAACTTCTGATTCGGTGACTATAAATAGAGGTGTACCCCAAGGCAGTCATTTAGGGCCCCTGATTTATTTAATATATATTAATGATCTACCAAACAGTTTAAGAAATATAAATACTCGCGATGTCACGATGAATGTAACCCTATATGCCGATGACACCGCTTTGACGGTAACTGGCCCTGATTTAACTAACTGTATGATACTAACACAAGATTTCGCTACATGTATTAATGATTGGATGTCTAAAAATGGTCTCTTGTTGAATGGTAAAAAATCACAGCTTCAGATAATTGGCGCTAAGTCAAAACTTAAAAAGATTAAATTTCAAGATCTTGGAAAAATCTATATTAAAGGGATCCCCATTCAAATGTGTAGAACAGTTAGATATCTTGGTTTTAAAGTAGACAGACATGTCTCCATGAATGACCATTTAAATCACTTGAAGGCCTCTGTACAGCATAAGATTTACCAATTCAGACGTATTCGTGCGTATATTTCAAGACAAATGGCGATCACTATACTAAAGACCCATATTCTTTCCATACTAGAATATGGTATAGTTTTCCTAGGTATGGCAAATGCCAATGTTAAGAATAAACTAGAACGCTTACTCACACGAGCAATCAAAATCGCCTATCTAAATGATCCTAGAAACATCTTATCATTAAGACTTGATTGTAAGGTTGACAATTTATCTAAGCGCAGTAAAATTGCCATACTTGGTCTTATGTATAAGAAAAAAAAAGACCCATTATTCATTAAACCAATGAATACAGAAACCCGGCTGGCAGACAGTTATGTAATGAAAACAATAAAACCTAATAGAGAAAAATACAAAAACACCCCCCATTTCGAAGGACCATCTCTTTGGAATAAATTGCCTGCCAACCTAAGGAACTCTGAATGGGCTCATATTAAAAAGACGCTGAAAAATGACGTCAACTGGGGTTAATTAATGGCTATAATATCTGTCTAAATGGGAATTATATCCCACAAGGGTCGTTAACGAGGAACGATGTCCTTATCAAACACACAAATATACACATAGATCTTTATTTTGTCAAGAATATCTACATACATTGAATCTACTTGTGGTCAAAACTGCGCAAATGTACAATCATCCTTTTATACTCGTATGTATTCTTAATATTTGTTTTTATTGCATCGAAGGCAAAAAATCACAAAAAAAAAAAGATTTTTTCCCCCAAGTGGGTTGTATTTTCTGTTTAAATATTGGATTGTCTAATGAGTGAAATATAAAATATGGCCTCGCCATCATGTAGGGTTCTTGTTGTATACCCTAAAGTAATGATTATCACTAATGTTGTTAATGTTAAATCCTGTACATATGAATATGTTTTGCCATTTGTGTACCATGAAATTATTGGGTAAACCTGACAATGATCGCAAATAAAATTTTTTCTAAAAAAATGGGGAGAACTCGAAATATCTTGTTTCTCATTACCCACTGAGATGGTACCTGGGTCTGACTGTGTTTCAAACACACCTTCCTTGGTCGGTGTGGGTTGTTCTTCCACCACCGAACCAAAAGTCATAGTCCTAGCAATCATATCGCCAATCTTCCTCACAGGGGAGGCGAAAAGCGGAGTCACGGTTGACAGTGGAACTGACCCCTTTTCACCCGCACCCACAGGAGTAACACCAACAATCCCAGGCGGTGCAATAGGAGCGCCACTCGTATCTAAAATACCAGCGGCTGTCTGACCATGAACACGCGCAGGAGAGCCCTGCAAAGCTGGGTTTTCCCCCATCTGCCGCTGTACTCCACTGAACTGGGACATCGACAGAGGCGCAAATCCCTGCATCATAAAAGGACTATACTGAGGCAGCAAAGACAACTGCGTCTGCTGCAACTGCTGACTCTGCTGTTGTTGCAAAGTTTGCTGCAACTGTTGTTGTTGCTGCAACTGCTGCTGCTGCAACTGCTGTTGCTGCAACTGCTGTTGCTGTTGCAGAGACTGTTGCAACATCTGTTGTTGCAATGGCGACTGGGCAGGCAACTGTGCAGAAGTCTGACTCCACCTGACATCACAACGCTGCGGAGAAACCAAATCAACAGACGGATTCATTACAGACTTCCAATTATCCAGACCAGGAGCTCCTTCCAATATTTCCTTAATAATAATAGGCTTGACAGGAGTCACAGCCGGAGCTGTAGATACAGCTGGCAACCTTTGCAATGTCAATTTCTGTAGAGGCGGGTGAGGTTGCGTAACAACTCGCTGCGGCCGAGGCGAATCTTTAACTATCCCCTCAGCAGGCGGCTGCGTCTGCACCTCCCGCTTCCTCTGGGGAGAAATCGGCAACTTAAACAGAGAAGCAGCATGTTGTTGTAGCAAGTCAGACATGATCTTCTCCAGATCAGACTTCCTTACCACATCAGAATCTGCTACTTCCTCCTTCTTCTCAGTTTTCTTTCTCTTCATCTCCGGCTCACCAGTCTCATAAGCAGAAAGCCGACACCTTCAATCCAGTATGGTTTCCCTAGAAAGGTGGTCCTCCTGCTTATAATAATCCAACTGTCTAGTCAGGTCCGCAATCCTCGCGCGCATAGCCGGAATCTCTGCTGCCGTGGCTCTCACCTCACTTATATCTACCATAGGGGCTAGAGCAACTTGTACAGCTACCCTCACCGCATCCAATGATCTAGTGACAGCTTGGTTAATACACACCGCGCCATCAGACAAAGTTCTAAGGAATAATAAGGAATAATAAGGAAGCACAGAAGCGATTGGCTGAGTACTTCCCTCATCCGTACCCACTGTATCCACAGTTACGTCCACTTGGTCAACTACCCGCTGATCAGTCGCCTGATCCCCAGGAGCACCAGCGGCAGCCGCAGGCATATTCAATGTAGCTACTGTAGATATGTCCTTCGGGCGAGCACCAGTCAGCACAGCAGCAATAGTTGCTAGGGAAGGCCCTTTAGTAGCCCACACATTCTTGGCAGGCAAAGGAGCATCAGCGAAATTTCTATTCACAGTTCTCCTAGCCTCAGTAGCACTGTGACGGGCTTCAACTTGGGCTTGATGGCGGCCGATGGTCATAACACGATCAAGATCGTATCTTCCCATCCTAGAGAATCTGACACAGCCGAGGTTAGCCGCCTCCTGCTCGACCGCCCTGAAACTAGCCGACATCTCACGCGCCCATTCAGGTCCATTCCTATGTCCACTAGGACCCTTCATCAAATGTCTGACTAAGTCAGAACGTCTGTCCAGTCTCACCCCACATGAATGCGCATGTGGGCAAGTATAGAGGTGCACAGCCGGGCAGTGCTCCTCACACAAGTGGCGATAGAAACGTTCTTTCGTGCGATAGACCTTAATCCCAGAAGGATTAATCTCCTCGCCCAAATATCGACACCAAGTAAATGGACACCTATACCCTGGTTTCCATAGCAAGGGGGCGCCATTTAACTTATCCATCACCAAATCAATAATCTGCTGATGTCCATCAGCTTTCCCAGTACGAGACTTTAGATGATGAAATTTGTCCTCATAACGGGGCATTATTGGTGCGTCTTTCCAATAAGTTCCCAGAACCTCATCTTCATCGTCTGACTCAGGAGCAATGGTAACTCCATCATTCTTCTTCGGGATTATGTTGGCCATATTTGTTGGAGTTAACTCAATTCCCTCAAGTTTCTCCTTCAACCACCAACATGCTTGGTTGCGCACGGGAATAGAGCTGTCAGTCAGCTTCTTCGCCGCACCCTTCCAACCCGGTTTTGCCCAGGCCTTAACCACATCTTCGACTGTATTCAAGCCGGGACCACCTGTGTGACTGGCACAGAGGAGCCACGCGAGCTGCTGCTCGCATTCCTCAGCTTTTCAGGGGCTTTCCTAGTCTCCCTTGGTGCACCTTTCGGCGAATTAAATTCCTTCTTCTTGGTCTTTGATTTACCACTGTCAGATTTTGCATCATCTGACACGGTACCGGTGTCTATATTCTTTTATGCGCTGGTTAATGAACTTTAAAGACCCTTCTGGCATTTCTATGGAGTTTCAAGGTTAGGGACACAGACAAATTCAAACTCTGCCAACCAACTTAACAACAGTCTAGGAATACAATGCTTTATTGGGGGGATAAACCAAGCAAACCAAGTCACATACAACTGGAAGTGAAACACGTGTGTCGTGTTCACTACCCGAGCGTACTCTGCAGACGCACGCTCATGCCAGCTCTCGTGACCTAGTCTCGCGACACCTCCGCCAATCAGAGGTCTTTCTTCCTTCTAAATATAGCATCACAAACCTGTTGCCGAGTCGTTCACGCCAGAGTACACACAACCTGAATACTGCTGCCTGCCCCACTCCTCATAGCAAGCATACACACAGTACCAGAAACCTGGGCTCCCGAGCAAAGTCCAGCAACCTTCTATTCACAGCAACTAATATCATTAGAAAAGAGAACCAAGCAGTTTCTCCCTACTTTCCGTGGGGTGTATTGCTTCGGCCCAGTCACATTTCCCAGTAGGTGTCAGGACAACGAGAGGCTACATGCCCTACCAGTCAGCTCTTTTTTCCAAATCAATTAAATTACTGAACCACATACAGTTGTTATGATGTTTTCCAATGATATGATTCCTAGACCAGGAGAATCTTCACTCCCGCCATGCCTGTGTAAGATATCATTAAATCAGTACTTCTCGTTGTGTCATTTTTTATTTTTGCACCTTACAACCAATTTCTCACCCGTAGCCTAGCCAGTCAGGGGCCTGCCTTTGACGCTTAGGCCGCTCCTCTAAGTAACCCGACCGCAACAAATCATTCATAGTCTTAGCTAGGGGTGGACCTTCTACCTTTTCCTCCATTTCTGAATCACTGGAACTCTCAGATACCACAGCCGCTGCACCATCTCCCAATCCCGCACCCAGGCCGGGCGGTTGGTCTGACAACGAAACTGGTTTATTAGGTGGGCGGCCGCGCCTTTTCACATGTATAACTATCTTATCTGCAGGTTGCACGGCAGGAGCATGCCGCCCGGGTATGACACGTCCTTGAGGATTAATCCTCAAGTAGTCTTTACCCGCTACCTGCTGCTTTTGATATTCTGGTGCCCTATGCAAGTTAGTAACCTGCACTGGAGTCCCGTCTGCATCAAAAGCCAGTTTAAGCAAATCTCCATTCCACCTGAGAATTCCTTCCTCAGTCCTGAGCTCATAGGTAGAACCCTGCACTCGCCGTACGACTTCAAAAGGGCCATCCCATTTAGGGCCATATTTCTTTTGGGCCATAGGCGTTGCATACCTCCATACAACATCCCCAGATTTAAAAACTTTGGGTCTTGCCCGCCTATCAAAATATCACTTCTGATACACGGCCGAATGCCCCAGACGCTCTCTGACAAATTTATGCCCCTTCAGCAATAGCGTTCTTATCTCCTCCAAGACACTGCGACAAGGGAAATCAACGTCTCCAGTCCGAGTACCATATATAATATCAGCCGGAACTGTTAATTCCGTACCGAATACCACCAAATTTGGCATGCACATAGTACTCTTGTGCACCGCTCCCCTGTAAGCATGTGCAATACAGGGCACCAATAAATCCCAATTCAAATCCTCAAATTGTGTCAAACATGACAATTGCTCGACAAGGACACGATTCCAGCGTTCTACCTGCCCATTTGCCTGAGGCCTATAGGGTAGAGACATCAATTGCTCTATGTCTAGCAAGAGTAATAACTCCTTCAAAAGAGCTGAACGAAATTCTGGTGCTCCATCTGTCTGGAGGGAGACCGGTGGGCCGTACCTTAGCACCCACTCAGTGAACAAGGCCATCGCACAGGTAGCGGCTGTGTGATCGGGAAGCGGGTAAGCTTCAGCCCACTTAGAAAAATAATCTGTGACAACCATCACACAGCTATTTCCCCTAGGGGTTCTTCTAAATTGACCAATGATATCCAAAGCAATGCGGCTCCAGCGCACACCATGGACTTCCTTCTTCAACGGGGTTACACCTTTACCACCTCTGCTCTTACAAGAAGCGCAAACTTCACAGCCGCGTACCCAATCGGCGATATCCCTCTTCATCGGGGGCCAAACAAACTTTTGCCTCGCCGCCTGATAAGTTTTGAACTCGCCAAAGTGAGCTGCAAGCTTACTCCCATGCAAAGTACGGAATAACTCCTTTCTCAGAGACAAAGGTACCAGCACACGTGTATACACAACACCGTTGTCGCTTTCCCAATCCAAGCAAAGCAATTCTTTTTCCACTTTTAAAAATTCTATCCTATTCATATAGTAACAGAACTCCCCCCCCCTCAGCCAACAAAGCTTTATTGTCTGGCTTCTGAGTAAGGCCCTGTACTATTGATTTAATTCTCGAGAGAACATCATCTTCATCCTGCGCCACCTTCAGCCGATCACCCGCCAATGATGAAAATATATGGTAGTCAACAGTCATTGTAGCTACTATGGCGTCATGCGCACCACAATCCAAGCAATCTTCTCTGGGACACCTTCTCACCGGTTTGTGGCCCGGCCTATGAATAATTTGATCTTCCCGCAATCCATAATGCCTCAAAGTGGTTAACCATCTTGCTAACATGCCAGAAGGGTCTTTAAAGTTCATTAACCAGCGCAACGAAGCATGATCAGTTCTCAACATAAAATCATGTTGCCCAATTATATAATGTTGAAACTTAGATAAATAATTCAAAACAGCTAGCAACTCCCTTTTTGTAGCACAGTAATTATGTTGCACCTTAGTCAACGTATTACTGGCATAACTTAAAACCACCTCTCTAGAGTTTTGCATCTGAGAGAGGACGCCAGACATACCAAATCCACTCACGTCAGTATCCAGAATGATAGTTCCGGACGGCTGTGGGTAGCCTAACACAGGAGGAGATGTCAATAAATCTTTCAGATCTGCAAAAGCCTTATGACAATTATCATCAAAGGTCACGCGCGGATTATTTCTCAGTTCCGCCCCGACCACCAAACGCTTGTATAGGGGCTGCAACCTCTGAGAAATTAGGCATAAATTCTCTATAATATGAAGCAAAACCCAGAAACTGACGAACCTGCTTTATAGTAGTCGGAACTGGCCAAGAATGGACCTTCTCCAACTTGTCTGGATCCGCGCGAACCCCATCCTGTGAAACAATTCTTCCCAAATACTTCACATTCAGTTTAAAGAATTCGCATTTCTTAGGTTTAAGCTTCAACCCATAATCAGCCAATCTCTGCAGGACTTTTTCTGTATTTGACAATGCTTCATCAAAACTGGAGCCAAAGATGATCACATCATCCAAATAAACAAGACAGCATTTCCACCTCAAACCAGCCAACATTTGCTCCATCATGCGTTCAAACGTGGCAGGCGCATTGCATAGACCAAAGCTCATAACCTTGAATTGGAACAGGCCCATAGTCGAGACAAAAGCTCTCTAAATCCAAAGTTATAAACCATAAGTTACCACCCAATGCCTCAATACTTTCATCTATTCTAGGTAGTGGGAAAGAATCCTTCTTTGTGACCGCATTTACTGGACGGTAGTTGACACAAAACCTGTCAGTGCCGTCACTCTTCTTCACAATCACAACCGCAGATCCCCAGGGACTATTACTAGGTTCTATAACACCTTTATCGAGCATGTCTTGAATCTGTTTCTCGGCAGCTTCTCGATGCGCTCGAGGCAGGCGTCTATACACACTTTTAATAGGCACAGCATCTCCTGTGTCAATAACATGGCGCACTTTATTAGTGTGTCCCAGTGTTTCACCCGGCAACCTGAAGCAATGTTTATACTGCAAAAGCAGATTCTTCAGTCTAATTATATCTTCCACCTTTGATAAATCAGACCCTCTCACCAATTTCGCTAGTGGACATTCCTCCACCGGCGGCATTGGAACCTCCGGCTCCAACATCTCCACATCGACAATAGGAGAATTATCATTCAAAAAATCTTCTCCCCTAGCCGTCTGTAGTTCGATCAGTACGGGAGAGCTAGTGGGATTGCATACAGACAGCGTGCAATTATATCGGTCGCCAGCAACCAATAAACTCCCTGCAACATAACATCCCAACTCCGCCTCATCTGGTTCAAAGAACATGTCTTCATTCGGGGACATTGGGCCAATGCCACTACAAATAGTGGAGAAAGCATCTATGAAAATACTCTCACAGTTGCTCCTTGACATAGGCCCACTTTGCAATGCCCTGCACATTATCGATTGTTCACCTGCCTCGAGGGTGAATAAACCAGACCAGTCAGAATTACATTTATGGAGATAGATAAAGTCCATCCCCAAGATACCAGCTTCCGCTCCCACCAAACCACTCACCACCAGGCAATTGAGAGCATACCAAGCACCTCCCAGCCCTAGCGCGAGTCGCACACACCCATGTGTCTTCAGATTATGACCAGTTCCCGCATAGCACGTCACCCCACATGGCATTAATGACGGCCTGACTGAGAGTTCATCATATACATGCTTTTTCACCAGCGTACATTGCGCCCCCCAGTCAATAAGGAATTGACCAGTCACATTCACTAAAGTCACATCCGCATACATGCGCTCAGCCACAAGCGGACGATTGAGGTCTGAAACACAAATCTCAAAATCACGCAAGTCACACACCACCACTTTACTCACCACCCTGGCATCTTCTCCCCATTCAACTTTAAGAATTTGCCCAGGCAAGCATACATACTCAGGATCTCCTTCATTTTACAAACATCACCGAGCATGTGGCGTGCCCAGCCGCGCCACCACCGCTGCTCCAGTGCAATCCATTCCCCTCATCACCATCTCCATAGGCGTCCCCAGGCTGACAAAGGGGCACAAGAGCATCGGGTCCGTCTGGTTTACTAACTTGATTTATCAACGATGCGGTGTGGATGCTATTAGTCACGACCTTCTGTTCACCGCTTAAGAAGATCCGACCCTGTTTAACAGCAAAGCCAATTTTTCCTCTATAGCCGCAGTACGAGTATGGAAATCATCCATAGTTTTAACATGTGTCTTCTGCTTTGCACAGTCAGCCCACATGTGCCCCTCTTCCTGACAATAATAGCATTTCCGAGGAGCTCCAGGCGTTCTCCTACTCCTTCTATCAAAAGGAGCCTTCTTACCACTGTCACTCACTTCAGGAGCTGGCAATGGCAGCGCCTCTGCCTGTGGCCGTGGCTTTTTCTGCCAAGCTCTGAAAGCTTGAAATTCAGCCAACTCTCTCTCATCCCAAACCTGTTCTGATTTAGCCACAGTAGTTACTGTTGCCACACCCGCCCCGCTTGAGAACGAGTGTGAGTGTGACGATGTGCGAGAAACACCACTGGATAACGAATACATCTCTATATCGAGTTGCGGCTGCCGCAGCCAAAACTATATTGGTTGGCTCCTGCAGCGCCTTCATCCAACAACCCATCCAGAAATATCTTTACCGCCATTTCATGCAACGTGCCATCCCATTCACCGAAAGCATGTACCGCCCTCAAGCTAATGTTTTGGCTAAAAGCAGCCGGACTCTGCCCAGGATCCTGTCTACAGTTGAAGAATTCCCTCTTCCGCGTCTTATCGGATTTCTCCGCTTGATAGTCATATTCAAGCATCTGCAAAAGGTCATCCACCGAGAAATCATCCGGCTCCAGCATCATAGCTTGCGGCAGCTGCTTACCTACTCCGGTTAGCAGTTGTATTTTGTAGGTTTCATCGTCCCAATTATTTGAACGTGCTATCATTACTGTACGTCGCTGATAATCACGCCAATCCTCTCTACCATCCCATTCCAGGAAATTTACAGATCTAGGTTTATTCATGGGCTTAGTTGGTTTGAACTTAGGCACACCAAATGCAGGCCCCTTAACCTCAGGCAAGTAACCCGCGGCTGGATCTATCGACCGCCTAACTTTATCTATGCTAGCCGGCAAAGATCGCCTTACTGCGCCCATAATCCCATAACCAACTGGATCAGGACAAGAAGTGCGCAAACCACACGCAGCTTCTAGAGCACTCCTCCTATCACCTTTAAACGCCCGCCCGCCAGTTGGTGCATCCGGCACGGCTGACGTGTAATGAGGTTGAATCACTTCATCATTACTCGATTTTTCCTTTCTTTGGTCAAAATCTGGCAACTAATTCATAATTCAGGTATATGATTCATTAGAGATCCCACCCGGATTTGTCTGAATCGGAGTGCTAACCTTATCCAGCTCATCAGCAAAAGCAATTCCTCTAGACCTACGAGGAGGGACTTGAAAATCCAAGCGGCTATGGAGTTCCTCCATATTTCTTTTCATCCGTTCATTATTTTTGTGCTCCCACGCACGTCTTGCCTCTAAAGATATAAGCTTCTCGCTCTGATCTTGTATCACCGATCTCAAACGAGTCTCTTCTTGTCTTGATACAGCCAAAGCCGATTCGGTCTTAGCCGCTTTCTCCTGGGCATCTTTCCCTTTCCTAGCAGACTCCATTACCGAATCACTCATCCAAGTCCAAGGTGCTCACCTGGTTCACGATGAGTCTATCCATTTTGTTGTAGGTCATATGCCTATTTTTTACACGATCTTGTGTCCATTCAGACTGTAAACTACCAATATCTGCAGTGTTAACCGGAGTCATAGGCGGCAATTTCCCACGTACAAACTCATCGTCTAAATCTTCATCTATATCTACACCAACATCTTCTATATGTGGTGCTTTTTTCATGGCACTACGGGGAAGAGTGGGTGTCTTTCTCCTCAAAGTAACCTTCAGACCGGCATGATTCTGATTCTTAGCCATTTTCCAAGAATCATCATCGCCGCTTGAGGTATCAGCTTCTATACTTGCTCTTACCTTTACTGTTGGTTCAACATAAGTCTGGTCTGAGCGGTCTACTTCATCTAAATTCAATTTCGACTGAGCCAGTCTATGTTCCAAATCTTGAATCGTCTGATTCGTCTGCTCCAAAAACTGGTCAACCGACAACAGGTTACCCGGCCCCCCAGTGGAGGACCGAGCTCCAAGCCCTTCTGGCTTCCATTGGCTTTCCCCGTTAGAGGCAACCAATGGTTCCAGACAGGTCTCACTCTGCTAGCAAAAATCCAATTGGTCACGGCACCAAATTGTAGTGTCCGATCGACGGCCTTAAGCGACTATGAGACTTAACATATTGATTAAAGACAACGACAACAACAGGATCTAATGGACCTCGCCAGCTTCTGTATTTAATATCAATCTCTCCACACCCGGGTTGCTCACAGGAGAACAACGATAGAAATGGTTCATCATATCAAGTGGACATCATTCAAGTGTGCACACACACTAGGTGTATAAGATAGTAATAACAGCAAACACATAGAATAAGCAGTATCACACAGCAATAAAAAGGTTAAAATGTAGACCACCGAAACACTACGACCTCTACCGGTCGAACCCACCATAGCCGCGACCAGCGCGGCTACTACACACTTACACTTGCGGGACTCTGGCTTAGCAAATGCCAATCCAGAGCCGGCAAATGCCAATCCAGAGCCGCGCACCACATTAGATTTTATTTCAACGAGTATGAGTAAATTTTATGAGAAGGGGGGCCTGCACCCTTGTGAGGGGGGGTAGGCTATATTGTCAGTCTATTGTTCATTTCAGAGTTGAGTTCTGTGACCGCTGGAGATAGAGAGAGATCAGCTGTGTATTGGAGAGGGCGTGGCCACCACCACCCCAAGCACTAGTATCACAGGGCCTTCAGTGCGCTGTGTACCGAGGGGGTGGCAGACCTGTTGGGACGTATATATATGATCTCACGGCGTCGGACGACCAGGTACCGTGGGCCATAATATCGTTAAGGGACGCCCCCCCTTTGTAGGTAGGCGAAGGATACGCCTCCCCTCCTCAGGCTATGCATGGAGTGTACCTCAGGGTAGTAACCCGCCCTCACCACAATAGCAGCCCACTCTCTCCTCATGTAGGCGACCGTGACAGGGTTGTTATCCTTGAAGGCCATCAGTGGGGCCTTTGCATTTCGGCCAGGGTGGTTGAGCAGGAGCTCAGCCACAGAGGACTCTTGGGTTTCCTGGGGAGGAAGATTTCTACCGGGGTTCGTGCCGACTGCATTGTCTTTGTCCACTTGAGCCTCAATCTCACCCCCCTGGTAGCAGGTCGACGTCGCCAACACACATCTGCCTTGTAGAGTCAAACCCCTTAACGGTTTGAGGAAATAGATTAGATTGGCGGAGGAAACCCATGTACATGATGATAATCGCGGCCTTGGCCACAGAATGGATCTGGGAGTGTCTGCTGGCCCTGACACAGTCCGGAAGCATGCCCTCAGTGACGAGTTGTTTGGGAGAGGGGACATGCCTGATGGATAGTTGGATCCCTTTTATAGCCATGTTTACTTCATATGCGTCAAGTGGCTCCCCCTTGAGGCCAGACATTTTAAAGAAGGTGCGGAGGGAGGAGAGGTGGTTGACAATGGTAGCTGGGGCCAGATCATTCATTGCCAGGTACCCGTTGGCGTTTGTGCCGGGTCTGTGTGCCTCCCGCTTCCTCCTCTCGGCCAGTCTGCTCAGGGATCGTTGTATATGGCCTAGAAGAAATGTGAAATGTCATAATGACGGTCATTGCACTCGGATGGTAATAGGGAGAGTTCAGAGATGATTAAGTCAGCTTTATTCTTAAATGTAGTAGAGGTGTGCTGGCGGGAGAGGGCATCTTGGCTGTCTTGGCTCGGTGTTGTGGGCCTGTAACAACTCTGGTTGCTGCTACGCAGTTCAGTGCCTCAAGATGGTTTATGTGCTTCTCAGATGTAATAGATGGGCTGAAGACATGAGCGTAGTAGTAGTAGCAGCCCATATGGTTTTTGACACAACGTTCTCGGGGATTATAGATGTTCCGTTGTACTGGTCCACGAAGGTATTAAACCACCTCAGGTCTGCCTTGAAGGTGGGAGAGACAGGGATGGGGCCTCCTCTGGCAAGCCTCAGCGCAGCCAGCATGCGCTGCATGAAGAGGGTCGCCGGTTTCACTGTTTTGGCGAGGTGTGCGATTTTCCCTATTACGCTGTGCATGGTTTTGGTCGAGATGACCCTTTTGGTGGCCGTGAGGGCCAAGCATGCTTTTATTTCAGCCAGCTTTGAAGGGGGAATCGATAGGGTGTTTGCTTCTGTGTTTATGATGATTCCCAGCCACTGCACGGTGGTGCTGGGGACTTGAGTCTTCTCGCTTGCTACCTGTAGACCCAGTTTGGCTAGCAGGGTTTTTGTGTATGCAAAGCTATGATTCATGGCAGTGGTGTTTTTGGCCAGCAGTATAATATCGTCCAGGTACATGAGGGATAGAATGCCGTTGGAGGCCAGGGCTCTCACTTTGTACGATGCGGCCATTTGCATGACGAAGGAAGACATCCTTGCCCTGAATGGGAGGGCAAGGTCGACATAAATTCCCTCGTCATGCACCACAGTCATGAGGGGCCAGTCTAGGGGGCACAGGCGGAAATGCCTGTAGGCCCTAGAAAGGTCCAGGACGGCCATTATCACTCCTTTCCGGCCCAGGTTGTTCACTAGCTTGCTTGCCATTTCCACAGTTGGCAGGTTATGGGCTGCTGGGGCTCCATTAAAACAGTTCTTTGCCACCCACTTGTTGGTCTCGTCATCATAGGGCTGCGGTGGAACCAGGGAACAAATGGTGGCCCCATCCATCAGGAAATGAAAGGTCTACAATTATTCTCCTTTTTCCAGGCTCGCTCTTCGGTCTCGTCATCATAGGGCTGCGGTGGAACCAGGGAACAAATGGTGGTGCTTTAAATGGGCCTGCCATGGCGCCCAGCCTACACTCCTTCTGTAGGTAGGCTTCTATGTGGTCTGGGTATGCCACGGTTGACGGGTGGTTGTTGCCGTGGTGCTCCGATGTTATTGGTCCCCCTGTATATTGAAGTGGGAAGCCGAATTTAATGCCATTGATTATGGCCTCGTCGTCCGGGTGCCCTGTTGAGTGCTTAACCCACTGGTCGATATTAAGGGTTGATGGTACAGGGACCTTTGCTCCTTTCCAGTTTGGGAGCCCTTTTGATCGTACTGCCTCATACATGTTGGCCATTGTAGAGGGGAGGCATAAAGCTGGATATGGCCATGCGGTATAGTTATCAAAATTCAGATTAGGTGGTGCGTTGTCCTCTGATACGGATGTGTTCACTTGGGAGAGGTTCTGAATTACTGAGAAAATATCATGGGGTTCATCGGGGACAGAATGTTCGCCGTTCCCCTCACTGCTGGTATACACACATTTAACATTAAGTCCTGCAGCATTTGCGCCGAGGACTGGTTTGCACATTCTATTTACCAAGCCACTTTCACTACCCTTCTCGTTAGGCGAGTTACTTTCTGACTGGGGTTTGAAAACACATGTTGGTGGTCTTGGTTTACTCACTTGTTGGTGGTGTGCGATGTTTTTCTTTCCTTTTTCTTGTCGTTGAGCTGTCTGATTGTTGTTGTTGTCAGACTTGCCCACTGCTCCGGGCCGAGTAGCCGTTGGGGCGGGTGTGGCAGTGCTCGCGTTAGTTTCCCTTGGGGAGATGGCGATTGCGTTGTCAGCATGCGGCGTAGGCCGATTCATGCTGGATGATTTGATGTGTTTAGTGGATTCACTGTTGTTTGTTGAATTCCAGTGGTATTTATCGAGCACAGGCAGAGTACGGCTGTGTTTCTTGCCTGTATCTGTGTTCCTCAGAGTCTTTCCGGAAGTGAGGCGGCCATCTTGCTTGTTTACTTCCGGTGTCTTCCGGTGTCATGGCTACCGATGTCGTGTTTGCGGTAGAACATGAGTTGGTAAAGTTTTCAATCACAGAATCTGGGGAAGGTATTATAAATGTGGAACTGGTTATTGACTCACTGTTTTTATCATCCCACTGGGTAGAGTTGGGACGGACTGTTAGTTTTTTTGGGCCCTGTCTGCGGTGCCACTGGCCGAGTGCGGCTTGGTAGTTGCATTGTAGTCTCGCTTCTGCTTAAATCCCTGGTTGTTTTGATTCTGGCCATTGTTGTTGTTTGCTCCGTTAGCTGCCTTGCGGTTATTGCAGGCCTTGGAAGTATGAACGAACTGCTTTTTCTGTGTTTTGAACCAGCAGTAGCCACAGCAATGTAAGAGACTCATGGGACCATCAACGTGCGACTCGAGGGACACACACTCCTCCTAGTTGTACATTGGGCATGGGGCTATGACTGATGCTGTTGTGGCCTTTTTCCTGGTTATCCCGGAAGGCTTATGGTTCCAACTAAGCCTTGCACGCTGTTGTTGGAGATAATTGGCATCTTTCCATGTAATTGAGCCTGCCACTATGTGGTCAATCACGGTTTGGGACCAGAGCCTTGGCCCCTGCCACTGGTGAATCGCTGCGTCCTCGCCGAACTCACCAAGGTGCTGTAGCATATGGTATAGGGTCGAGCCTTGCTTAGCTCTGCAAGCACACATAATAGCGAATCCGAATTCTATTTACCAAGCCACTTTCACTACCCTTCTCGTTAGGCGAGTTACTTTCTGACTGGGGTTTGAAAACACATGTTGGTGGTCTTGGTTTACTCACTTGTTGGTGGTGTGCGATGTTTTTCTTTCCTTTTTCTTGTCGTTGAGCTGTCTGATTGTTGTTGTTGTCAGACTTGCCCACTGCTCCGGCCGAGTAGCCGTTGGGGCGGGTGTGGCAGTGCTCGCGTTAGTTTCCCTTGGGGAGATGGCGATTGTCTAGGGCTTTTTCCTGGTTATCCCGGAAGGCTTATGGTTCCAACTAAGCCTTGCACGCTGTTGTTGGAGATAATTGGCATCTTTCCATGTAATTGAGCCTGCCACTATGTGGTCAATCACGGTTTGGGACCAGAGCCTTGGCCCCTGCCACTGGTGAATCGCTGCGTCCTCGCCGAACTCACCAAGGTGCTGTAGCATATGGTATAGGGTCGAGCCTTGCTTAGCTCTGCAAGCACACATAATAGCGAATCCGCAGAAATATTCTGCCGTTGTCAAGCCTCTCCTTTTGTCTTTTATCCGGGAGGCAAGGTCGGGGGGAAGGTAGGTTTCAGGAGAAATCTTGAATTACCGTGAATTACCTTTTGGTGTCGATCTCCCTCTGTATTGCTTGTCTAGGGCTTTAGTGGCTATGCGCTGGTGCGCGTAGACCCGCTTAAGGTGGCTGGGCTGCGGGTGTGTTTGCGGCTGTCCTCGCTGGATGATGAGCTTGAGGACATATCTCTGAATGGATGGGCGCGCTGTTCGTGGTACTTTTTGTTGGTGCTCTTATGTTTCCTGCCCTTTCTTTTCCTTTTCTTGGGGGAGCTGTCTGAGCTGGAGGATGAGCTGGGGGAGGATGAGCTAGTGGACTCGTCCTCTGTTGTTGACCATGTGGGGCTTGAGGTGCGCCGAGCACGCTTGTGCCTTCGCCTGGCTCCTCGTGGTTTCTTGTCACTCCTGTGTCCAGTGCGTGATTTGGACACTTTCACCAGAGTTCGGCACAACTTGTCCACCACTGTGCTCTTCCTCTGTTTCGTGTTCTTGGGGTTTTTTTGCTCTTTCTTGTTAGTTTTCTCGGGCCTGGAACCGTCAGCGAGGGTTTCTCCGTCCTGGCTGTTGGGGTCTGAGTAGTGATCCTCCATGGTCACTCTGTCGGTTTCACTGTGGGTAATAGTGGTGTTTTTGCTCTTCTTTTTGTTTACTGGAGTTTTGCCTTCTGCTAAGGCGTTGTAGTCTATTCTTGGTATGTCTCTGGAGGTTCTATTTGCCATGCCTTGCACGTGGGAGATGTTCCTCTTTTTAAAGACTATGGCTGGACATCTGTCCTCCTCCAGAGCTCGATTCGAAGTGGGTGATGGACTGGAGGGGGGGTGTGATTGGAGGAGAGGAGTTCCGGTCAGTGAGTGGTCACTTCCTGTGGTCAGCAGTGATTCATTCCCCGCTCAATGAGAGGACATTAATATATTAAATATTAATGTCTCCCCAATTATCACATTCTGTATTTGTGTTGGACCCATGATGACGGGTGCCACGGTTCGGTGTTCTGTGTTTTGCCGAAGGCAGCTTTTTTTCAAAAGCGGTTGTTGCGAAGAGTCCAGAAAATATCCAGAAAATGACCGCACAAGAATAGGATCTCTGACATAGGTTTTGCATGGTTAGTTTAGTAAGATTAAGAAGGAAATAATGATGGCCTGCAACCCATCCACCCACCCTGTCTCTACCCCTCCTACACACCTACAATATCCATTTGATTTGTGTTAAATTCCGTAGCCTACACACCACCAACGTGGTGAGTATGCTACCCCACCCGCCCTATAGATAGCCTACATGTTGTCAACAAGCCTGTGAGCATGGGTGTTATGTAATGGTGGCAGTGGCTAGTAGTGGTATAGTGTGTGGGGTGGTTGAAGCTATGTAAACAGCATTGCTGGACCATAAATGTATGTCTTCCTCCAATCAAAAAGCCTATTAATATAGCTTTCGATTAAGACTAACTAGGCTGCCATACATAGTGTTAAAGTTGGATAACAGGTTGAGATATACAGCATGCGGTACACTGGGAAAGATCGGGTAATCAGGC
The DNA here is from genome assembly GCA_942159475.1 of Sthenelais limicola. Taxonomy (NCBI): domain Eukaryota; kingdom Metazoa; phylum Annelida; class Polychaeta; order Phyllodocida; family Sigalionidae; genus Sthenelais; species Sthenelais limicola. Next base: position 6,789,983 of record OW804100.1, on the reverse strand, counting down.
GACGGATTCTATTTTTAGTTGAGTGGTTTATCACTCTCTTCACAGAGGGCGGGTCAGTCACGAGTGGTCCAGGGTTTCCATCAGAATTCATGGTATCAAAATAATATCTTTGTAAATTGCTTATGGACTTCATGCAGACACAGGAAAATGACCTCTCTCTCTCCCTCTTCACCCTTCTCTCCCAACCCTTCCATCCCTCTTTCTCTTATACTCTATTACTGTTATGTAATATCTCACCACCTAGAGCAAGAGGAGAGGTTGTGTATTCATGTAAATTTGTTCTTAACTTGACCATTCCGCTACTCTCACTGTCTCTCTATCACTCCACCTCTCTGCCCCCCACCCCACACTCTCACCTCTCTCACTCACCCCTTTAGTCCCCGTTGGTTGGTCTGACGGGGAAAGTTAGAAATGCATAGAGTGGTCCAGTAGACTGTCACTGGCCATTTTATGCCGGAAGATGACAGACCCAACTGGCCCTCTATGGCATTCTAACTTCCGGTTTGCCTTCTTTCCCCACAGGTTGCGTGGGTTGTGTGTATTAGTGTGTCTAGGGACTTAAAAGAGATGTAAATAAAAAATCTGAATCGGTAGAAATGATGGCAATATTGTTTTACCCCGATAGTGAAGTTTTATTGTATGTTGGTTGTTCTGATGGGGACAGTTACAAAGGCATAGAGTGGCCACTGCACCGCCGCTGGCCACTCTGGCCATACCGGAACATGGCACAGTGCAGCACAACATAGGCCTTTTTGGTAATACGATAGGCTACAGGGACGACTGCAGGGTTTAACTAGCCTAATATGTACAAGTTCAAAGGCGAATTTAGAATTTATTTTTTCAGGGAAACTGATACTTACTGACTAAAGTGATAGTAACAGCCCAACCAATGGAGACTAAAGCCATTAGATGCTTCGTTTATGGTCCTCACTTTTCTCTAGGCCTACCGGAAACCAGCCTCGGCTTCGCCTCGTCTGGTTCCCAGTAAGCTTAGAGAAAAGTGAGGACCATAAACGAAGCATCTAACAGCTCAGTATTTGTTAGGCCTGTATTTAAATTAAAGAGTAATCTATAGGAACTATATATTGAATATTGAAGGTAAAAGTGAAAGGTGGGGAGAGGGGTTAGAGGTGACATTTTAATGATAACTGGTGCCCTTTGATATCTGGTTCCCAGTAAGCTTAGAGAAAAGTGAGGACCATAAACGAAGCATCTAACAGCTCAGTATTTGTTAGGCCTGTATTTAAATTAAAGAGTAATCTATAGGAACTATATATTGAATATTGAAGGTAAAAGTGAAAGGTGGGGAGAGGGGTTAGAGGTGACATTTTAATGATAACTGGTGCCCTTTGATATCTGTTTTTCTGATCCCTTTTTTTCTGAAATCTGTCTTTCTGATGGCAGGGCTCACCCGAAGGCTCTTGTGAAGTAGAAAAAACTCTACACGCCAAGTGCCAAAGGCACTTGTATGTTTAAAGACTTACTATTCTGTCTCTGGCCTGCACGTACTGGGGCTCCAGGAGCCATGAACTGGCATCAAACACGTAGAGTTTACCATTAGCCATGCCACACCACAGCCTCGGACCCTGGTCCTCCTCGCTGCTTGTACGGTCTGCCAATGTAGAGTAAGCTTATTATTAATACTACCTTATATATTACGGGAGATGCACAAATTATCATTATCATTCATTGTAGTGCAGTAACACAGGTGAGCAGTCGCACTATGTTTGGATTCACTACCAACTGGTTGAATCACTCTAGTTATGGTTGAGTTGAATCGTTAATAATGATATATTGGTACTAGTAATAATATTTAAAAGTTAAATGAGACTTCCCCTCTAAAGTTGATATTTGACTAGAAGTTGACTTCTAGTAGATGAGGGAATAATTGATCTCTCGCCCAGAGCCACTATGAGGGCTCCTGAGGGGGTATCTAGTTTCTCTCGTCGCTACCAAAAAACGGCAATTGTCATTTGTCACTAAGAAATTCTTTTGTCGTTTGTCGCTATATTTTCGTAAAACAGCCAAATTTTTGTCGTTAAGGTCTTTGTCGATTTGTCAGGCTAAGTAAGTGTCTTTGTCATTTGTCACTAGTTGTCTTTCAAATTTGTCGAGCTAAGAAAGGGCTGTGTCGATTTGTCGAATTAACCCCTCAAGAGCCCTACTATGCTCTGCCCCCTGTTCTGCATAGGTCTCCAGCGCCATATAGTTAGACATACAAGAGGAGGTCCCATCCAATGGTCAGTGCATAAGCATAGCAAAGCATGGCATAGGCAGGGGATTTCTTCCTTACAAAGCAAATTTCTAGCGCATATACAATAAAGAAAGACACCTACATTAGTGAAAAGAGAATACTTAGATTCATGAGCTTTATACTCTTTCTTACCACTTCATTATTATGAAATTTAATCTTCAGGTATGCATTCCTTATCAACATCTCCCATTTAACTGTAGATATGGCGCATATATCCTAATATTCCAAGCATATAGACGGACAATTAGCAACAAACCATTAGTGTATTGAACCATCAGTTAGAAATAGTGGCACTTGAAATATTAGATTCACATTTGTCTATCTATTCTGTTTCTGCTTCTCACTTTTTCAACACATCTAATATAAACCTTCATACCCATGAAGAAGACCAAACAAATGGCAGGTTTCAGTAATAAAGTCGGTTGCAAAAACTTATCTGCCTGCTTATCGGGCGGATGATCAGAAGCGAGAGCCGGCTTATTTGGCGGGCGGCCGCGCCTCTTAACATGTATAACATGTAGGATATATGCGTTATGCGATCTATCCACAGGCTGCACAACGGGGGCGTGCCGGCCGGGCATGATTCTCCCTTGAGGGTTTATTCTCAAGAAATCTTTACCCGCCACCTGTTGCTTTTGATACTCAGGCGCTCTATGCAAGTTAGTAACTTGCACTGGAGACCCATCTGCATCGAAAGCCAGTTTTAATCAATCACCATTCCATCTGAGAACTCCCTCCTCAGTCTTAAGTTCATAAGTAGAACCTTGCACACGTCTCAAAACCTCAAAAGGACTGTCCCATTTAGGGCCATATTTCTTTTGAGCCATTGGCGTGGCATACCTCCATACAATGTCTCCAGCTCTAAATCTTCTATCAAAGTAACGCTTCTGGTACACGGCTGAATGTCCCAGGCGCTCTCTAACAAATCTATGACCTTTCAACAACAATGCCTTAATCTCTTCCACAAATACACTCCGACAGGGAAAATCTACATCTCCAGTCAATGTGCCATATATGATATCAGCCGGAACAGTTAATTCCGTACCGAACACAACCAAATTTGGAGTACACATTGTACTTTTATGCACAGCTCCCCTGTAAGCATGTGCAATGCAAGGCACCAACAGATCCCAGTTCACATCCTCATATTGAGTTAAACATGACAATTGTTCCACTAGAACTCGGTTCCAGCGTTCTACCTGTCCATTTGCCTGAGGCCTATAGGGTAGAGACATCAATTGTTCTATATTCAATAGGAGCAGGGGCTCCTTTAGCAAGGCAGACCGAAATTCTGGTGCTCCATCAGTTTGTAGCGAAACAGGCGGACCATATCTGAGAATCCACTCTGTGAACAGGGCCATTGCACAAGTGGCGGCTGTATGGTCCGGGAGTGGGTAAGCTTCAGCCCACTTAGAAAAATAGTCAGTGACTACCATTACACAACTATTTCCTCTGGGAGTTCTCCTAAAAGGGCCGATAATATCCAGTGCAATGCGGCTCCAGCGCACTCCATGGATTTCTTTCTTCAATGGGGTTATACCTTTTCCCCCCCGGCTCTTACAAGAAGCGCAAACTTCGCACCCACGTACCCAATCGGCTATATCTTTCTTCATCCGAGGCCAAATAAACTTTTGTCTCGCAGCCTGATAAGTCTTAAATTCGCCGAAATGAGCGGCAAGTTTGCTTCCATGCAAAGTACGGAATAGCTCTCTTCTAAGTGACACAGGGACAACCACTCTAGTATAAACAATCCCAATCCAGACACAACAATTCATTCTCAACTTTCAGAAAATCTAGCTTAGCCATATAGTAACAGAACTCCCCCCCCCCCCCCCTCAGCCAGCAAAGCTTTATTGCCCGGCTTAAGAGATGAATCCTGTACTATAGATTTAACTCGACAAATTACATTGTCTTCTTCTTGTGCCATTTTTAAACGATCACCAGCCAATGACGAGAATATATGATAGTCTACAGTCAGAGAATATATGATAGTCTACAGCAGAATATATAGTCTACAGCATCATGTGCTCCGCAGTCCAGGCAATATTCTCGCGGGCACCTCCTCACTGGTAGCCGGGAAAGCGCGTCCGCATTGATATGCCTCCGTCCCGGCCGATGAACAATTTGGTCCTCCCTCAAGCCATAATGTTGTAAAGTGGTTAACCACCTAGCCAACATGCCTGAAGGGTCCTTAAAATTCATTAACCAGCGAAGGGAGGAATGGTCAGTCCTAAGAACAAAATCATGCTGCCCTATTATGTAATGTTGGAACTTAGACAAATAGGTTAAAACAGCTAGCAATTCCCTTTTTGTAGCACAATAATTCCTCTGTGCCTTCGACAACGTATTACTGGCATAACTTAACACAACTTCCCTCTCATTTTGGATTTGCGAAAGAACGCCCGACATACCAAATCCACTAGCATCTGTATCTAGAATGATAGTTCCAGTTGGCTGAGGATAGCCCAACACCGGTGGAGAAGTGAACAAACTTTTCAGGTCTTCAAAAGCCTTATTACAGCTTTCATCGAATGTAACACGCCGATTATTCCTCAATTCCGGCCCTACTACCAATGCCTGAATCGGGGCCGCAACTTCAGCAAAATTGGGCATGAATTCTCTGTAATAAGAGGCAAAACCCAAGATTGATTGATTGAGTCAGGATTAGATGTGGCAGCTTATTGTGTCTGTACCAATTTTCATCTTGGTATAAGGCGAGTAGTTGGATTTGATTTAATTATCAATCCTTTATAGGGATCCATATGTCCTATTTTACTGTAAGGGGTCGTACTAGGTTCATACTAGATATATTATGGTAAATAGGTGTTACATAGTCTGGTACAGACTTGGCTATGCAAACTGCATGCTGTCGTATCGCTGGGCAAGTCGGTCGCATTCTTACGAACACTAATGGAGTTGCCCAGCGGTTTGACTTACATAGGTTTCCTTTACTGGCTCGATATCATTGGCCTTAAACATACTTTACTATCCAGCGTTGACATCCTTCATACGCTAGCAAGCCTTTGCATTCTGAAGAACACGCTGGCTGCTCCGCATGTTGGGGTCACTATACGGGGCGGGCCGGTAGCATTCTGACGAACACTGATCGAGCCGCCCCGCATTTGTGCTGGGTGAAAGAGAGGGACAGAGAGATTTCCAATGGCCGTTTAGGGTTGTTGGGTATGGGTCGGTGCTGGGTCCGTTTGTGCGATTGAGTAGGAAAAATATTCCCGCTCCAGGTACGCCTTAAAATCCGTGATTGTGGGGCAATTTCTCCCTTTGGGAGGAAGTTTGTTAAATAGGATAGGGGCCTGTACATAGAATGATCTTCTTATTCTTTCAGTTTTAACTTTTGGGACTTTCAGCTGTCTGCCTTTGGCTAGGCTTCTCAGGTTCACTTTCCTGTCATCGAGATATTCTGTGTCACAGCTCATTTCATATGCCACCTGTAAGAGGCGAGATTCTCTTCTTTCTTCTATAAAAGGAATTTGGAGGTGTTTATGGTGTTCTTTCACACTATCTCTCTTATTTAGGTTATGAGCTATTTTGAGGAAGGAATTTTGTATGGTCTGAAATTTTTCCAGAAGCCTCTTTTGGGCAGGGGCATAGAACGTGTCACAAAAATCTACCACAGGACGTACCATAGTGGTGTAGATCAGGATGGTGTTTTTTGTTGTCAGTGCCTTTCTAATTTTGGCTGTGGCCTTCAGCCTTTTGGTTATCTGTTCGATTTTTGCCTGAACGTGGCCATTAAATGTGAGAGCTTGGTCTATTTTTAGGTCAAGATAGCAGTACTCGGATGCTGATTCCAGGTCTGTTGAATTTAGGTTTAGTGTAGTCAAAGGGATTTTGTTTTTAGTGGCTTTCAGATTTATGTCCATTACCTTGCTTTTCGCTACATTAATCGAAATTCTGTTTTTTCTACACCATAGGCCTATTAAATTTAGGTCTTTCTGCAGTTCACATTTGAGTAAGGTTTCATCTTGTTTTGAGTGATATAAGACGGTGTCGTCCGCGAACAGCTGCACCTGCGATTCGCGGACGACCTCGTGCAAATCATTCACATACAGAAGGAAGAGCAAAGGGCCCAGCACCGTTCCCTGGGGACCCCACATGTGACCATTTCCTTACCCGATGTCTTCCCGTTTACCCTCACCTGCTGGTACCTTCCAGAGAGATAATGTCCCACCCAGTCCACTATTGGTTTTGCTAGATGGAATTTTGCTAGTTTGTCAAGAAGGATACCGTGATCGACCGTATCGAACGCCTTCTTGAAGTCTAAATATACTAGTGATACTGGGTTGTTTTTGCTTTTGTTCCCATAGACATATTCAAACAGTCTCCTATGGGCCTGCTCCAGGGAGCGGCCTTCTCTAAAACCATATTGATGGTCGTAAAGGAGGTTATTTTCCTCTAGATGCCGGTATATTACGCCATGAACTACTCTTTCCAAGATCTTTGCCGGTAACTTTACCAGACTAATTGGTCTCTAGTTCGATGGATCTGCACGTGCACCCGTTTTGTAAATTGGTGTGATTATTGCTTCCTTAAATTCGTTTGGGACCCTTGAGGTCTGTACCGAAATGTTGCATCGATGGGTGAATTGGTGCGAGATGGCCAAGAGCACTGGTTTCAGCACTTTTGTTGGAAGCAGTGGCATACCGGAAGATTTTGAGGTTTGTGTCTTCCTGATTTTACTGAAGACCGTTTGATGTGTTATCTCTGGGAACGTGAGCCTTGGGATATCTTTAACATTTCCCTCTGTCTCTCGGTTGGTACCCACAGATTGGGAGAACATGATGTTTTCTTTTTCCGTCAATGGTTGTATCCGATCGGCTAGGCTGGGTCCAATGTTTGTGAAAAATTTATTAAATTCTGTTGGGATTTCCTCTTTCTCGACAAAGTTTCCATTACTATTTCTGAGTTTTATCTTCTCTTCTATTTTCATTTTACTCTGTGTTATCAAAGGTTTGAGGATATCCCAGAATTTTCCAGGGTTTTTGGCATGTTCTGCCAGCCGATCGGATATGTATTCATTCTTAGCTTTCAAAAGCTTTGAATTCATCCGATTCCGGATTGTTTTAGCGGATACCCAATGGGTATCCTTGTTTGTTTTTCTGGCCTTTTTAAAGGCTCTGTCCCTCTCTTTTGCTAGACGTCTTAAATCATCTACATACCAGGGTGGTTTCACCCTTGCGTTTGCTATATGCCTGACAGGACACATTTCGTTTAGGGAAGAATTGATTTTTTGTGACATCTCATTCCAGCATTGGTCTACATTTTTGCTTTGATAGAGTGTCGTCCAATCGTTGTTTACTATATTACTACATAATTTGTTTGTGTCAAGATTTTTCCATGCCCTGGTAGTTAGTGGTGCATGTTCGTACTTATTTCTTCCTTTTTCTTTACGACAAATATAGGTAGATGGTCACTCGAATTGTCATTCACCACTCCCATGTCACTGATGTATTTTGCATACGTGTAAATTTGGTCGATTGTTTTCGCTGATTTTCGGGTAATTCATGTTGGCATTTGAATTTTGGGGGAAAGCCCATTTTGCCGAAATATTGGTGTAATTTTGCAATTTTCCAGATCAGTTTCATGGTTAAAATCACCCATCACATATATTTCTGTTTTGGGATTTAGGTTGCTAAGTGCATGTTTTAGCATATCCTGCACTACTGGGAGGCTGCCGCTTGGGGGGCGGTAGGCATTTACGACCGTAAGATAGACGTAGTAGATGTGACATCGACTGATCATCCACCTCATAGCCGTCTTTCAGGTAGAGGAGTAAACCCCCTCCTTTTCTTTTTGTTTGCCTGTCAGTTCTATATTGTTGGTATAAGGGAACCCCTATCTGGCCATCTGTGACACTGTCACCCAGCCACGTCTCCTGTATAGCCAGGACGTCTGGTTTCACTGTATCTAACATATCTCTAACGTAATTGATCTTGGGGAGGACACTACGCACATTCCATGACATTAGGATAACTCCCTTTTTTCTCCCCAGATCATCGGCCTCCAATTCTACACTCTTAGACATCTGTTTGGAGGTATAGATTTTACCGTATGATTCTTATACGCTTCTCTATTCGATTTTTCTACTTTTTCTTTTCTTATTTCTTCTCTGTACTTCTTGATCTGATTTTCTGTACACACTAGAGTTTTACATATCGGATTGGACCATGTTTGTTTCTATACCTGGATTTCATATTATACAGTATGCATAGTATATATAGTATAGTATGCTTCCTGTATGGGTATTATCACTGTTTGTCCAAAATTCAAAATTCGGATACAATTTTCAGGTTCAAATATAGATACAATATTATACAAATACAGTGTCAATATAGCATTATATTTACAGCTTACATTTTAAACAATCAAACTTGTATTCAGAGCGTTCGAGTCTGTGCTTACTTATGTATGGTAAGATAGATTTATACCTATGTCTCTTCGACTCTCTCGTTCGACTTATTTATTGACAACTGAATTATTACTATTATCACCGTCTCATTTCTTCTTTCTTTCTTTCTTTTATTCTTCTTCTTTTTTCCCTTTATTTTCACTTTCTTCTCCTTCGTTTCTTTGCCTTATTTTTTCTCGCACTTCTCTTGCATTTAAGAGGTACTGATTGTTTATGTAATCTCCAGCATATTGATTGCTGGATTATGATTATATGGATTTACTTTTACTTTCAGGTGATTTTACTTTCAGGTGATTTTACTTTCAGGTGGTTCACAGATTTCACTTATTTTCACATTATTGCACATTCGGATATTTATGTATTTTCCTTTTGATGGTATGGAGGGGGGGGAGGATGGAGGATGGATGGTGGTGGTGGTGGTTGAGTGGGTGGGTGGTTGGGGTCGCATTTTGAAAAACACGGGCCCCTGTTACCGGTATGCACTTTTCCCTTATTTACTTTACTTTGCTATGGCACAGGCAGTTTATAGATTTGATTAGGTTGAAACTGGGGTTTGCATTATAACTAACACTCATGCCCTGTTAGAACCTATAGATGAGCATTTCCTTTGGTGTTGGTAAATCCTGGTAAGGACTTGCTCTGTAATCTTCGTGTTAGTTGGTATTTGGTGTTAGAGGTCACGAACATGAATAAGTGTAAAGTTACCTGTCACCTTTGGTGTGGGCCGTCAGGTGCATTCTTACGAACACCGTCCGTCAAGCCCTCACATTAGGTGTGTTGCAAGTTGATTACACTTAGTTTGATAGCGCCCTGTTGATGCACTCGAGTAGCTTGGTCGTTGCTGCTAGCAGTAGCTCCTGCGTATAGTGGCACCCGTCGGGTGAGAGCTTAGAGTACGAGTGCATCATCTTTGTTTTTCCTGTACTTTTCGATTTCCTGGCTGACTTTCTCCTGTGGATTAGTTCACCTATCCTGGGGGTTGGCAGGTCTTCCACCGCATTCAGGAAGCCTGCGACGTTGTCAGGTCATTAAGCATTCCTTGGGTGGTATAGGGGGTGCTTTTGTACTTAACCTGGTCGCCCCATCCAGCTGCAAGATGTTCATTGTAAGCATTGATGTTTATTCCAGGGATGGTTGCGAAACCGACTTTGGGTCGTTCGTGTTGTACAATGACTGCACTTCTAAGGGAGTTGGCTGCTGTTGTTAAGATTTCTGTGATACTTTCTTCGAAGGTGGCTATTAAGCTATATCTGAGTGTTATTTGCTTACCAAGGTCCGTCCTGTCACGCCTTGTCACGTTGCAGATTCCTGCAGTGAAAAATATAACTCTAGGTCGTCGTAGTCGCACTATAGGCACAGCCACTAATGCGAGGTCGGCGATTTGGCCTCCTCTGATTACGACCACTTTGATTCTCAGCCCCGGGTAGTTGTCCCGTATCAGCTGTTGAGTGTTTGCTCCCCTCGAGTCAGCCAGTATGAGCGCGTCAAGCCGATGTGCCATATTTGGATTTAGTTTTGTAGATGATAGGATGTGAGAATGGGGTAAATGTGTAGTGCTAGGTGGTGGTAAGGATAGTCCTATCTTTTCAGCTGTTTCTTCAAGCTGGTTAAGATCACACCGAATCTGTTTTCTCCTATACAATCCACCTCTTTCAGCGAGTTGCGTTCGTTGTTTTTGAAGGAAGTGGGAGGCAGCCACAAACCGGCTCCCCATTTCTTCGATGGCGTAATTTCATACAGGGTATCTGCCGTGATGTCCAGGAGTTTTCCCCTTATTTCGTCATTCTGGTTAAATTTGTGTCTAACCAGGTCTTCTAGTAGGGATTCCTCCTGTTCTTTCCATTTTTCGATCTTCTTTGTATTGACAGATTTGCCTAGCCATTTTACGGCACTCGGCGAGCTCGCCGCCTTGATTTTTGCAGCGAGTTTTGGCATGCCTGCCGCTTCGGCTTTAAGAAATTGAAAGCCATGTTCTACTGACTTATATTCACGCCCTTTGAATGTGAATGCTGCCGGGAAAAAGTTTGAACAGAAATGGGCCTCCCCCTGGAATCCCAGGCCCCTCTCTCCCACCTGTATTTGTTTCGCCTCTGTTGGCGTACTTCCGGGTGGGAGTTGCGCTAAGTCTGTCATGCCGAAAGACTCCTCGCCTATGACAATATGGTTCACTACCAACTTTGCCTCTGGATTTATATGTGCGGCGAGTGTATGGCAGTTTTTAAGCATGAACTTGCTTTTACGGCCACCCATTAGTGGGTATTTGTTGAGCCAGACTGTTTGGAAGTCGTTTTTCGCTCTAACTGCCCTCCAGCCACGGATTATGGCTACCTTGTTATCCGTTTTCTGGAGCTCTACGAAGATTGTACGTGTGGTGTTTATACGGGCTTTACCTATTCTATAGGCGGATTTTATATCATTCTCATCTATGGAGGGATACGCCAGCTTGAATATTTTCAGGATTTTCACCTTAGGATCTTCAATGCAGTGACTCTCCTTGATGTGCTCCTGCTTTGAGATGTCTGCTGGTAATTTTCCATTGGAGTTTAACCATGGTTCCTGTATTCCCTCAATAAATAGGTAGGTGCCCCTTATATCCATATTACTTCTGCTTGTATTTGTGGCATTGGGGCCTGGGTTCTGGGTTGAGTTGGAAGATGTAACTTTTGAGACATTCTTTTGTCCTGTTCTTTGTGATTTTCCATTTAACCTTCTTCCTTTTGCGATCGATTGATTTAAGTGAGTGAGGTATGGGTATTGCCCTGTGCTGAGATTTTCAGGATTTGCATCTTTTCTTTTCTCTAGGGAGGATATTCTGCTTGCTAGCTTTTCGGTGGTGTTTTCCTCCTGGGCATATGTTGTCATGTGTTTCCTAAAACTGGCTAATTCACTTTGGTTATCACACTCCCTCTTTGATTGTAATCGGACCATGTTGTCCACCTGTGTCTGTGTGTACTCCAGTCTAGCTGCGAGGTCAGAGGTCAATCTGTCGTTCGTGGCTAGGTCATTTGCGATCTTTTCAATGTTTCCCTTATTTTCTGACTGATAAACTGGGTTGTCTGGAGATAGCTTACTTTCATTTTCGTCTCCACTTCCCTCATTTATATTCCTTTGGGATTTAGGTCGTGGGAAGGAGTTAGATTTTTGGGTACATGTCCGATTTTTTTTTACCGGGACTGCGTGCATTTCCTCTCCATAGTATAGGCCTATTTCAATTAGTACTTGCTGTTTCACTTCTTGGATGATTGATTTTATATCCAAGGGTATGTGTTGTTGCTGTTGATTGTGTAGGCTGAGGGAGGATTCTGATCTTGAACGTTTTAGATCGGTGGGTTTGCTCGCCGTGTTAGTCCATTGTTGTTGCTGGTCATTTGTTGACATTAGCAATGCCGCCATCTTGTTTGTGTGGTGGCGCGTATGCTAGGAATATTTTAGTGTCACTTTTACAGTCTTGTCGATCACTAGATATGAAATATCTCTTATTTCTGTGGTCTTAGGATGGTTATGGAATTACTTGTATGTTCCATTAATTGTTATAGGTCCTGTATCCTAGTGTACAGTTGGTATTTATCTGCGCTCTCTAACGAACTGCGTCATTGCCGTTTCGCGCGCTCACCTCCTAGACACTAGAACTGACGAACTTGTTTCACTGTGGTAGGTACTGGCCAAGAATGAACCTTTTCCAGCTTACCCGGGTCTGCTCGAACACCATTCTGTGAGACAATTCTACCCAAATAATTCACACTCAGCTTGAAAAATTCACATTTCTTCGGTTTTAATTTCAAACCATAATCGGCCAACCTTTGGAGAACCTTTTCCGTATTAGACAATGCCTCATTGAAGCTGGAGTCAAATATGATGACATCATCCAAATAAACTAGACAACATTTCCATCGTAACCCTGCCAACATTTGTTCCATCATGCGCTCAAATGTAGCGGGCGCATTGCATAGACCAAAGCTCATAACCTTGAACTGGAACAACCCCATAGTCGAGACAAAAGCCGTTTTTTCTTTACTTGCTTTGTCCATGGCAATTTGCCAATAGCCGCTCTCGAGATCCAGAGTTATAAACCATAGGTTACCACCCAATGCTTCTATACTTTCATCTATTCTAGGCAGTGGAAAGGAATCTTTCTTGGTCACCGCATTAACTGGACGATAATCGACACAAAATCGATCAGTTCCGTCACTCTTCTTAACAATAACCACTGCCGACCCCAAAGGGCTATTGCTCGGCTCTATCACACCCTTATCCTGCATGTCTTGAATTTGCTTCTCAGCAGCTTCTTGACGTGCTCTTGGTAGCCTTCTATACACACTTTTGATAGGAATAGCATCTCCAGTGTGTATAACATGGCGCACCTTATTAGTGTGGCCTAACGTTTCACCCGGGAGTCTAAAGCAGTGCTTATATTGCTGTAACATTCCCCTGAGTCTGGCTATATCTTCTGCCCTAGACAAATCAGACCCCTTCACTAACTTTTCCAGTGGACATTCCACAGCCGGAGGCATTGGCACTTCTGGCTCTAGCAATTCCACATCCACAATTGGTGAGTTAGCATGAACTAACTCATCCTCTCTAGCAGCTTGTAGTTCTAGTAGTACCGGAGAGCTGGTAGGATTGGATACAGACAGCGTGCAATTATACCGGTCACCAGCAACCAATAAACTCCCTGCAACACAACATCCCAACTCTGATTCACCTGGTTCAAAGAACAATTCTTCATCCGAGGACATTGGGCCTACACCACTGCAAATGGTGGAGAATGCATCTATAAAAATACTTTGACAGGTGCTTCTCAACATAGGCCCACTTTGCAATGCCCTACACATTATGGACTGTTCACCGGCCTCGAGGGTGAATAAACCAGACCAATCAGAATTACATTTATGGAGATAGATAAAGTCCATCCCCAATATACCAGCTTCCGTACCAACCAATCCACTTACTACCAGACAATTGAGAGCATACCAAGCATCTCCCAATCCCAAGGCCAAACGTGCGCAACCATGTGTTCGCAAATTATGCCCCGTCCCTGCATAGCACGTCACTCCACATGGCATAAGAGACGGCCTAACTGACAGCTCATCATACACCCGTTTCTTTACCAAGGTACATTGAGCTCCCCAGTCTATGAGGAACTGACCAGTTACGTTCACTATGGTTACATCCGCATACATGCGTTCAGCCACAAGCGGACGATTGCAATCTGAAACGCTAATCTCAAAGTCTCGCAAGTCACACACCATAATCTTATTCACCATCCTAGCATCTTCTCCCCATTCAACCTTGAGAATCTGACCAGGCAGGCAAGCATACTCAGGATCTCCCTCCTTTACCAACATCACTGAGCATGAGGCGTTACCAGCCGCTCTCCACTTGTTATCCGCCTGCCAACCACCTCCTTCATCTCCATCTCCATGGGCGTCCCCCGGAGTATAAAGGGGCAATAGGACACAAGGGACGACTGGTTGACAAACTAAAACTTCAGATAATATGGTGCGCACATTAGTATCACAGATCTCCAGTTCACCGCCTAAGGAGATCCGTCCCTGTTTGACAAACGCGCCAATTCTTTCCTAAGATCAGACGCCAGAGCCGCAAAATCATCCATTGATTTAACATGTAACTGCTGCTTCTCACAGTCAGCCCACCTATGACCTTCCTCCTTACAATAATAACATGTGAAGGGCATTCCTGGTGTGCGTCTGTTCTTTCTCTCATAAGGGACAACTTTTTTACTACCTCCACCCCCATCCGCCTGTGGTGGCGGTAGCGCTTCTTGTTGCGGCTTTGGCCGTTTCTGCCAGGCTCTGAAAGCTTGGAACTCCGCCACCTCCCGTTCGTCTATCTCTCCAATCTCTGCAACTTGTACATTCTGAATAGCTGCTGGGCCCCGATACATATTCACTCCTGCCAATGTAGAAGTACGAGAACCACTGCAATAAACATCTCTGTATCTAGTTGCAGCAGACGCAGCTAATACAATATTCTTCGGTTCTTGCAAGGCTACATAATGTGCCATGCCATCATCTAACAAACCATCTAGGAAGATCTTAACTGCCATTTCGTGTAACGTACCATCCCATTCACCAAAGGCATGAACCGCTCTCAGACTAATACTTTGGCTGAAGCTAGCCAGACTTTGTCCTACGGTCTGTTTACAGTTGAAAAACTCATTTTTGCGAGTGCTATCTGATTTCTCAGCCTGATAGTTGTACTCAAGCATTTGCAAGAGTCGATCAACCGAATAATCATTTGGCTCCAACATCATAGCCTGAGGCAGCTGTTTCCCTACTCCAGTCATTAAATGCACTTTTTATGTCTCATCATCCTAATTATTGGTACGCGCGATCGTAACAGTGCGTCTCTGGTAATCTCGCCAATCTTCCTTACCATCCCATTCAGGGAATATCACCGGCCTAGGTTTTGCCATTGGTTTATTCGGTTTAAACTTAGGCACACCATAAGCCGGTTTCTTCTGGTCAGGAGAATAACCCGCTGCTGGGTCAATTGAACGCCTCACCCTTTGATAAAGGTAAGCCGGCATAGAACGTCGTGCCGTGCCCATCAAACCATAGCCGACGGGCTCAGGACCAGATCTGCGAAGATTATTAGCAGCTTCCATAGCACTCCGTCTCTCCTCTACATAAGCTCGCTGACCTGTTGGTGCGTCAGGACAGACTAAAGCTTTACTTCAAAATCTGGCAACTCATTCATGATCCTATTATAAGAATCATCAGAAATGCCTCCAGGATTAGTACGAATTGGAGTACTTTCAGTGCCTATCTCATCCGCAAATGCTATTCCCCTACTCCTCCTGGGAGGTTGTTGGAAGTCGAAACGGCTGTTCAACTCTTCCATATCCCTTCTCAACCGATCATTATTCTTTTACTCCCAGGCCCGTTTTGCCTCTACTGAGGTCAACTTCTCACTCTGATCTTTATTTACCGAACGTAGTTGTGATTCTTCTTTTTTAGACAATTGAAGATCCAACTCAGTCCTAGCTGCTTGTTCCATAGCATCTTTACCCCGCCTAGCTGATTCCATTACAGAATCGTTCATTAACTCCAACGTGCTCACTTGATTCGTGATTAACTTGTCCATCCTATCATACGTAATTCGCCTGTTTCTGACGCGGTCCTGCGTCCACTCAGAATACAGCGGACCTATATCTGCATTATTCACCGGGGTCATTGGTGGTAAACCTCTTGGTTCAGCCTCAAACTCCGGTTCTTCTTTAACCTTATCATCTAGGTCTGACTCTGGACCAACCATTTCAATCAAGGGCTTTTTCAAAGCACTGCGAGGCACGGCTGCAACTTTTTTTCTTAAAGTCACTTTAGCAGGACTTCTCGTAGCCATTCTCCACGTTCCTTCATCTTCAGAGGAAGAACTACCTTCTTCAATAGCAGAACGGACTGTAACTCATGGTTCTACATGAACATCACGAGTCAAATCATTCAGTTCATCCTGTCCAATCTGCTGTACCAGCCTCTGCTCCAGATCATATATAGTCTGATCTGCTCTTTCCAAAAACTGGTCAACAGTAAACTGGGCTCCCGGCTCTTTAAGCCGAACATCTTTCTCGCTCTCAAACCACCGACGGATCCAATTGGTCATGGCACCAAATTGTAATGTCCGATCGATAACCTTAAGCGACTATGGAACTTAATATAATCAAGAGGACAAATAAAATTTTTCTAAAAAAAAAAAAAGATCAAGAACAACGACAACGAACAGGAACTCTTGGACCTCGCCAGCACTCTCTGTTTAATATCACACCTCAACCACACCCGGAGTTAACGACGACTTGCGGTCATCTAGTCAACTAACTATCTCACATATTAACCACAGTATACATGAAGTAACAACTCAGTGTTATATGGTTTGTACACAACAGTAATAGGAATAACCAAGTCAAAAATAAATAAAAGCTACCATACGGATATACACGACCTCTGTTGGTCAAGTCTGTGAATCATACACCTGGCGATCGTAATACATTATTATCTCAATGCAGAACCGGGATCGGTCAAGTGAGCCCGGCTCTGGTTCAGGAAACCTAATCCAGAGCCACGCATCACAATACTATTAATTTGACAAGAGATGTATATCCAAAATCATTCTTAAATAATCTACCAATATACCAAAGGTACCTGACCTCTGGACCTTGTTTCCTATGTATACTTCTTTCCAATTTCTTCATAAATCATGATAAATAAAAAACCTTTACTGAGAATTGGGATATGATGGTTTGCGCAAAGAGAGTTAGTAAAATAAAGTGAGAACTCATAATAAATGGCCAGGTTTATGCACAACTATGTAGAGTGTAAGTCATATAGAGCTATATTTTGGTGCACAGATTAAATGAATATGAAAGAGAGAAAGGAATATTAACTGAAACATAGAAATAATACACTAGCACTAGAGAGATAGACTAGACAGAAGTATCTTGGTCCGCGGCACGGCTCGAGACCGTAGTGTTAAGCGAAGCCTGGATCCCCTTGTGGAGGTAGTTGTATCCTCCGCCTACCGTCTGTCGGAGGGTGTCTGCAGTGCTGTCGGCACGATGACGTATGTCACCCTCTGACGGAAGCGGCCGGAACTGGTGGTCATCTCCGGGTTAAGTAGAAGTGCCCCCGCTGTCGTAGCCTGGATGGTAGTCGGCGATGGTCGGCAGCGTTGATGTATTCCGGGTGGGGGACCCACTACACTGCCCCGTCACTAGTTGGAGTAGAGGAGGTCCACAATAACTAGTTATGTAGGGTCCGTCATGGCACCAAGGAGATCTCCTCGGCTCTAGACCTTTGTGTGCAGTGAGGCATAGGTTTTGCCACTCTGCTGCACGGGTCCTAGAGCCAGGCTTGCACTTGCCCCCAAGGTTCGCAGCCTTCATAGGCCTAAAGAGGCCAGCAGACATGCCTGTCTGTTCTGATTCCCCAGCGCGGTTCAACCAGAAGCATCCACCAAAGCATATAAAAAATATCAGTGTACGAGCTTTATTATTAAAAGCAAAACCAGTGAATGAAACTGATCTTGCGGGTAAAAACCTCCACCTGCGAAGAGGAGTGCCCTCCTCTTGCTGTGAGATGAACCCACACGAGACTGCAGCCTCGGGGTATCGCAGCGCAAAACCCTAGCCCTCATGACAAGTCTCAGAGAAACCCGTTGTCCTTGTCCGCCTCAGCTTCCGCCTTCGAAACGCTGTCACAGGGAATGGTACATCGCCGTCGTGTCAGAATCCGAATCCTGGAGGAGCTCCTGCTCATTCGCATCTGATATTTGTACGCTGCGAAATGCAGCGTGCTCTTGTATCCCCACTGGGGGACAAAAGTCACACCGTTCTTCGCAAGAGAAGGCATGATCCGTTCGATCGCGGACTGCCTTGCCATCTTGTGTGGCTCCTTGGACCCGTGGGCCACCAAATCGGAGCGTCGGTCCGCAGCAAGTGGACATAGCTTAATCGGACACATCCACATAGGAGCAGAAACGGGCACCGCGAACCCTCCTCGTACAGTAGCATGGCCATCTGTAGCTTTCGGTCTGCCTTGTACAATACTGGAGATCAGCATTTCGCAAGGTTTTTCGTGGGTCGGTGCATTGGACGAAAAAAGTTTCGTTACTCTTTCACCGAGACTGCCTCGTGGTATTCCGGGCAGTTGTAGAAGCGTTCTTCCTTCGATTGGTCTTGAAACGCCTCTTTTCGCTCTCGCTCAGTGGTCGGATGGAGAGACAGAACAGGCTTCTTGTCATCTCCCCACTTGAGCTTGTTCGCCGCCGCGTTGAGAGCTTTGTGCCGGCGGTACTTGCCGGTTGCAGCATCGGGGTCCTTAAGACCTTCCGAAGGGCTTGCGTCCGAGTCAGACTGACTGGACGGGCCATCAACATCACATTTCAGTTGATCGGCGTTTGCGATTGGCAGCAGTCTCCTCAAAGTTTGCGGAGTCCGCCACAGGTTTTCCATTGTCATCACTCATGAGAGCGAGACTCCGGGCTACCTTACGGTAGGGGGGCTGACACGACTCAGTCCCACTCGTCCTTCCCCGTCGGGCTCCTTTTGCAGCACAACCACGAAACTATGACCTGGAACAAAATACAGAGCCCTCAAATCACAGTCGTAAGAATATCCCGCACACGAACGGCCTAACCAGTAGTCCGCCGAGAGAGAGAATGCAAGGCAGCCAACCACGAGTGTTGGCTGAAATTAATTGCCTGATACGTCCCTTCCCCGGCCGTTATATAGGCAGCCATCCTGCTAGAACTACTCAATCACACCCAAGGTGTTGACATCGCTCGCGAACACTTGCGGGTCGTGGCAGTCTTCGTGAACAGCCGCCCCGCCCCGGTAGTTGACACTACTTGTGAATGAACAAAACCAGGCCAGATATACCCCACCTGGTGTCAACAGAATCAGCAACCGAAACCACTGGCAGTGCATTAAGGTCACCCTTGAGCACATGGCGGGCGGCTTCAAAGCTGACTATCGAAACCAGCGAGATTTTAGCAATGTCTTGTAACTTATTATGAACAGACTAGGCCCATACAGGTTATTTCATCACTTTCCCTTACCGGTGCATCGTTTAAGAATCAAGATGTAATGTCAACGATCAATTCCATGTCGGAAGAGGCCCGTTGAGAAAGTTAGCTGGACACCAACCCTTTCTCGTTCGCTCGATGTACATGGCTGTATGTCTTAGCACGCTATGAGGAAGCGGCCAGAAGCTAACAATCGTTATTCATCAATGGCAACATAATGACATGTTTTCATATTCAACATCACAATGATCCAACAATGAAATATAACGTTTTGTAAAAGCCAAATATAAAGTTGATGCGAGCCACTTACGTGTGGCCACCAACTCACTTCTCCCTTGACTGACTGTCTCGGAAGCAGATGCTCCCAGTCATGTGATCACTCGATCACCTGCAGGTGGCGCCCCCATCAGGTGCATCCTCCAAGATACGTTTTTCGTGAAACTAATGCTTTTGTGCAGTCGTATGACTTATTAAAACGTGTATGTGATCATTGACCACGGTTAGTAACACCTTTGTGTTAAATATGTTTATGTACAGCCCTTGACGGGCTGCTCCAAGGTACTATTGTTTTCTAGGAATATGGAACATACTCAGCCTCAGGCTTCTTACTACTAGCGACTATGGTTGATTTCAGCCCGATCACGGTACTGTCCACATCATGGATCCATACTAGCGGTTTCTGCCCCTCAGCTTTGTGCAGCTATTGCCGTATAGAGTTGGTCGCTACGGAGGTGTCCACCCTCCTAATGTATTGACCAAATGACTTCTCGTTGTGTATTTTTTTCTTAACCCATGCCTTTGACAGGCACAACCGGGTTAACATACCATCTTTTGTTATTTATGAGGCGGCTGTGCAGGTTCTACCAAGTTATCCGATCCCAAGCCTGATCGGCCTGTTGGAGACTCGTTTTCCAACGCCTCGCCTTGCGACATTGGGCGGCCTCGTGGGGTTTGGCACCTCCCAACCCCGCTGTACAAGCTTAACGGGCCTGTCTGTCCTTTCCATCAAAGGTTTCTTTCCTTTCCCAGGCTCCTTCGGTAGAGGAGTATGTCGGTCTGGAGGGGACGCAGTCTTCCCAGTACACCCCTTTTTGTGTTTTGGTGGTCGGCCACGTGTGTTCGCGAGATTAACTTTCCGGCAAAGTGTTTTCTCTAACGATTCAGCGAGCTCTCGACCGGCCACAACTTTGCCCTTCTCCAGTGACACCATGTCTCTACCAGTAGCCGCAAGCCTCAGAAACTCTGGGGCTTGTCCCAACCCGGTCGCGTTGCGAAGCTCTCCCCTCTTGTCCGGGTCGATAACAGATTTCATCAAATCTCCGCTCCACTTGACACCACCTGCGGCGGTGTCCACGACATAGGAGTTTCCTCCTAATACCCGGGTTATTTGAAACGACCATCCCGTTTCGCGCCATATTTGTTCGCAGCTTTTGGTGGGTAATATCTATATATCTAGTCCCCCACTTCAAACGACCAGTTTCTAGCTGACATATAAAATTGACGCTTCTGGGCAATCGCCGTTGTCTTCAACGTGCATGGCACGTATTCGTGCGACTTCCGTAACTTTTTACGAAGATCCTCGATGAAACCTGAACCGGGCCGTGATACCACCTGAACATTATCAGGCGTTGGTTAAATGGCAGCACTATTCTTGCGAAAACATGTCCGGTGGAAGGTTTTCTTGATTTTCTCCCTTCATACACAAATCCCTTCATACTCCTATGACTCCAGATCGTTTTGACTTCGTCACTTTCACTGGTTAGATTTGCGGGCTCCTGGTTCTGCTCCAGGAAGCCTATGATACGGTTAGTTGTATCATCCATGAGTTGTTGCTCGTGAATAGTCTGGTTTATTGCAGTGGGGTCATTTTCCGTGCGCACCTCCCCCCCCTGAGACATGCTACAGCAGCCTTGTGGGCGCCACAATCATTGCAATCTATTTGCTTGCTACGACTATACGGTCTGCGAGAGAGGCCATCAGCATTTTCATGCTTCTTGCCCGGCCGGTGTTGAATAACACCTTTGTTAGTAACCCCGTTAGTAACCCCCAACGAGCCAGCATATTTTCCGGCTCCTTGAACGTCATAAGCCACGTAAGGGACGAGTGGTCCGTATGGACTATGAAATCAGCGCCGTATAGATAGTGCTTGAACTTCCGCACAGAATATACGACCGCTAGTAACTCTCTGTACGTCGTACAGTAGTTCTTTTGCGATTTCGACAGCGAGTTACTCTTGTACGCTATCACCCGCTCCTGCTCATCCTGAACCTGAGACAGGACCGTCCCCATTGCTGTGCCACATGCATCTGTGTCCAGAATGAACTGGCCAGTCGCTCGTGGATACGCCAATACGGAAGTGGAAAGCAATGCCTTTTTCGTAGCCTTGAAAGCATCATTGAGCTCACTATTCCATGTAAGCTTATACCGTAGTACCTTTTGACCAACCGGCGCAGTGTCCTGCAGCGGCCGTACGAGATCATTAAAACTCGGAATGAACTGACGGTAATAAGAAGTGAAACCCAGAAATGACCGGATATCCTTCACTGTCAATGGCACGGGCCAAGTTACAACCGCTTGCGTCTTCTCCGGATCTGCCCGTATCCCCTCCTTAGATACGATCCGTCCCAGATACTGAACCTCCTTACGAAAGAGGCAACACTTTTTTGGTTTCAACTTCAGGCCGTATGCCATCAATCTCTAGAAAACCGCTGCCGTGTTCGCAATGGCTTCTTGGACACTCGCGCCAAAAATGATCACGTCATCCAAATAGATCACACAGATCTTGCCATTAAGTCCCCGTAGAACCTCCGTCATCATTTTCTGAAACATGGCCGGGGTATTGCAAAGACCAAACGGCATCACCTTCAACTGGTACAACCCTGTCAAAGTCGTGAAAGCCGTTTTCTCCTTGTTATCCGGATCCATTTGCCAATAGCCACTCTCCAGATCTAGGGTACAAAACCATGCATTACCGCCCAGCACGTCCAGACAATCGTCTATTCGCAGGAGCGGATATGAGTCTTTTCATGTGACATTATTCAGTCTCCTGCTAGTAATCACACACCCTAGTTGAGCCATCCGGCTTGGGGACCAGAACGGTCAGGAAGGCCCACGGGCCATTTCCCTCCTCGATCTTGTCCTCCTCTAGCATTTTTCTGACCTGGGAGTCCAGAGCCTCCTGTTTTGCCAAGGAAACTCGACGAAATGGCAACTTTATAGGCTTAGTGTCACCCGTGTCGATGGAGTGTAGAACCCAGTTCGTAAACCCCAATTGTTCGCCTTGCAACCTGAACACACGCTTTTTTCCATATACCAACTTGCGCACCCTCCGCAGGGTTTCAGTATCTGTAATGTCAGCGCCCTCAATGATTGATTCCAGTTCAGGTATGCTAGTAATCGTACAGCCGTGAGAGTTGGGCACTCCCCCCCCCCCCCCCCCCCCGGATCCGTATTGTTCCCCTCCACTTTTGCCAAGTGAGAGTAGTCACCCGTGAAATTTGCCGCAACCTCAAATGCGGATGCCACCGGCATCCCACGTGGCATGACTATTGGAGGTCCTGTAGAGTTCATAATAGGGAGTTCGTGACAGTGAGCAGACGATACATATGTATCGCAACCCTCCATGAAACCATCTACTCGTAACCCTTTGTCTGACTCCATGATATAGCTGACGCTGTTCTCGGGTAGGGATACATCCACTGATGCAACCTTCACCTCGAACGCGGCCAACCGCACGTCCTCCCGTAGGAACGCGGTCAACAGAATGTGTGATTCTTGCCTCCTTCCAGGAGCATCTTTCCAGGCCCCGTTATGCTAGTATCATAGCGCCAAATGAAGTCTTGGCCAAGGACAGCATCCTCCCCACCGCCTAGACCCCTGACTACAAGACAGGCATTCGGATACAAACGCCCTGTGATCTCAAAGTCAAAGACCGCATACCCCATTGTCATCAGAGTGCCACCGGCAAGTGGTTTAACCCGTACCCGCAAAGTGAGCAGGTCGGGCGTCTTGCATGCCTACTGCATGGCTTGAGCCTTGGCCTTGGCCTTGGCCTCTTACTCTGTGGTAAGAGTCATAGCATGACTCTACCCATCCGGAATCCTTTCGGGAATTTCCCTACTCGGCCCTAGGCTCATGGCACCAATGTAGTGAACCGCAGATTCGTGGGCACGAGTTTACGTAATTCAGGAAAGAATCCCGAATACGAGGAAATTCGTTTGAATCGTGTTTATTACCCAAAGGTATACAGTTACAAAGGTATTGTCGCTGAAGAAAGGGTGCTTAATTTGAACAACAGAAGTATCTCGGTCCGCGGCGCGGCTCGAGTGTTTAGCGAGTGTTAAGTTAAGTGTCGAGTGTCCGTAGTGTTAAGCGAAGCCTGGATCCCCTTGCGGAGGTAGTTGTATCCTCCGCCTACCGTCTGTCGGAGGGTGTCTGCAGTGCTGTCGGCACGATGACGTATGTCGCCCTCTGACGGAAGCGGCCGGAACTGGTGGTCGTCTCCGGCTGCAGTAGAAGTGCCCCCGCTGTCATAGCCTGGATGGTAGTCAGCGATGGTCGGCAGCGTTGATGTATTCCAGGTGGCGGACCCACTACACATGCAAATTAGTATGTCTTTGGTCTGAGTAAGTATGTGAGGTGCCAATTGAGATGTAGGTGACTGGATCGGACAGTTTTCCCCACCGGAGGTGGTACGAGCGCCAAAGGCACTCATACTGGGAGACCTCATATAGGTTCCAGTTTTTGCCTGTTCTTTGGGCGTCCGTGCTGACTCCATAAAGGAAAACACAATTCTGCCTACTTCCACCTGAATTTCCAACACATCGTGGAGATTTTACACTCCATTAAAGTGATAAAAATGGCTATTTCTACTTGAAATATATTGCCAAGATGTTGAAATTCAGAAAGAACATGCTTTTCTACCCCCAAATATTTGTGTTATCAACGCTGATATTTAAATAAGAAAGATATGAGGGAAACTGTACTGTTCAGTTGTATCAGTGAACAAGAATTTGACAACTTTTCAGTGTGATTGAACATTGACAGTTCTAACATCAACTGAGCCATGATGAACAATGATAAGAAAACATTTAAAAAAGTAGAAATTGAGAAAAAACGACTCTTTCTTCCTGTAGACTAAGATAGGCCTATTTATTTTCAATATGGGTGAGTATATCATACAAATATGGCAAATCATACAAAATGCCAGAAGAATTAAACACCACCACCAGCAATGATTCATCTTCCAGCATATCCCAAGTTCACACCAGTAGATGGAGGCTCACCACCGACGCGCAGTGACTGATCATCACTGTGGACCCCCAATCCTATTTATTTATTTTATACATACCATGAAAAGAAAATACAATTTTTTTTTCTTAATTTCATTATCACTTGCAGTAAACCTATACACGCACCTGCTATGTTCAAAACCAGGCAGCACCTGTAGTGATTCGTAAGGCATTTAGTTCACTGCCAACCCGCTTGGTGGTGCTGTTTTTATAATCATTACTCTCGAAAAGATTAATCGATATGTACAAACCTTAAAAGTTAAAATTAACTTCAATGTAAAACTATAAAGATATGATTTTCTCTTTTTATTATTTTTCACTTAATATGCTGAGAATTATTGTCTGTGAAGATGAAATGCTGTCAATAAAAACAAAAACAAACAAACAAACATTAAGGTTTCATGAAATAGGTGTGTTCTAGGAAATCAGCCATCCAGAGAGTGGCCCAAGTGGCGGAGAAAGCATCATGCTGGGTGTGGATGAGAAGGGACACCAGTAGATGGAGGCCCACCACCGACGCACAGTGACTGATCATCACTGTGGACCCCCAATCCTGAGAGCGTACCAAGGTAGGGGTTGAAACGCACAATGAGGGATGGCCTCGGCTGAGGACGTTGGTGGTGCAGCAGCAAATAACACCAGTGCTGTATTCAACATATGTATGATACATATACGTTGATACATTAATTTTAACCAAACTATTTACACCCCTCTCTGTAAGAAACGGAGAATCTCTGAACATTCCAAGGCCATTTAAAAGATTCCATCAAGATTCAAGGCCATGTATTTCAGGCCCTTCGAGCCCTATGTTAATTTTCCAACCCTTGAATTCATTTGCCCAAATTCCAGGCTTTTCCAGGCCCGCGACCCGCCCCCCCCCCTAAATCCAGGGGGGGGGGGGGCTATTCTTTTTAGCCTTGGTCCTATAATAGAAACGGAATAGGGGGGAACCGTTCTTTCCTTGGTCATAGCCAAATTCTTGTTATAGCTATAAATAACTTAAATTAAACTGTGATATTTGTTTAAAGGGCGTGACAATTATTCCCTCACCCGGGGCAGAAGGTTAATAGGGTAACTCATCTGTGCCTCCTCATCTGGAGGCTTCTATGTTACATGTCGCGATACTGTGTCGCCATTTCTCTAGGGATATTGATGATTCAAAATTGCCGGTGATGCTGATGTGTTTGCAATTCATTTGGTATATACATTGTCAATTCTCACAAGAATGGGGCGTGGGGCGAATGGGGGTGATTTAAAAAAAATTTTCAACCATTTCAAAACTCCAGGAACTTTTGTTATATCGTTCATATGCTTAGAATTTTGAAGTAGTTATTTGTTCAGGCCCTTCGCCCTTATTTGTTCAGGCCCTTCGCAACACAACAAATATCTAAATAGTATACATCGCACAAATTTAACCCTGACATACATTGTACAAATAAATGTACTATTCTCAGAAATACGTATTATCAGTTTATGAGATACTAATTATTATTATGTTTTGGGGCACTGGTCATGCTTCATAGCTCGTCAACATTGTGTTTTATTGCAATAAATGCGTTATTCACTTACACGACAACCGACAAAAGTGGCACAAGGGGGCCGACAATCGGTCCCCTACCATTGTTGGTCACTGCTGTCGGTCTCCAGTATTTACTTGCACGACGAAAATTATTATGGACGACCGTAATGGGTAGTATACTTCTCGGCATTCCGATAACGGGTTTACATCGGGTCGGGACCGGTACTGGACCGGGGCTTAAATTACCGGGGTTCCGATGACCGGGGCTCCGATGACCGGTCAACTAATGTCTAAAATTATGTCTGAATACTTCTGCTCATTATTAAAAAACTATTTAAGCTTTTTACACAATTTAAATTGTATTAAATACCCCGACATATCTATTCGACTTTCCTAATTTTATATGATTATTGCGCAATTATTTGTACCTCTATTTCCAATCGTTGGTAAAGTAGCTATAAAATATACTCTATAGGATGAGCTATTCGCCGACATAATGTCTAAAATTATGTCCGAATACTTCTGCTTATTACTCAAAAACTATTTAAGCTTTTTACACAATTTAAATTGTATTAAATACCCCGACATATCTATTCGACTTTCCTAATTTTATATGATTATTGTGCAATTATTTCAACCTGTATTTCCAATCGTTGGTAAAGTAGCTATAAAATATACTCTATAGGATGAGCTATTTGCCGAAATAATGTCTAGAATTATGTCTGAATACTTATGCTCATTACTCAAAAACTACTTAAGCTTTTTACACAATTTAATTTAAATTGTATTAAATACCCCAACATATGCATTTGACTGTCCTAATATCATATGATTGTTGAGCCATTAATTGTACCTCTATTTCTAATCGTTGGTAAGGTAGCTAAAATACTCTATAGGATGAGCTTCGAAGTAGATATATTAGATATATAATATATTAGATATATTTAATACATGATCTTGAGATTTGGTACATGTAATCATTCAACTTAGTAACCTCTATATATAGTAACCGTCGACAAAATGTTGATTTAATTTAATATATTATTTTACTAGGAACGGTTGGTATTCTGGTATATACTATTCTAGTATGATAGAGGAGATTATATTATGAGTTTTAAATGTCAGCATTTCAATCGACGACGACGTTCGTTGAATATTTAAAGATTATCATTTTCAGTTGAGAGCAACAATTAAGAAAATCGACTGAAACAATATTTGAATAATCCTAACAAATGATCCTCAAGAAATGAGGAGTATTGGGAAATGAATTGATGCATACAATTTGTAAATGTATACAGCCAATTCTCAACAACATCTCAAAATTTAGGACTTTTTGCATTGACACATAGGGTATTTGGGGGTAGGGATATTATTTGAATTACCATTTGGGAATAAACAGTCTTCATACTTGAAATGATTATGTGAGTTGTGTTATACTTCTTTAATTAGTAGATTCGACTTCAGAGTTCAGTCTAAGAGATTCTTATTATCAATGTTCATTCCTCAGTATTATGACTGATTTAATATAGTTATAATAACACAAACATGGTTCGGTACAGAAACCGTCACCTTAAATTTAAAAATGCAAAATATACCAACGCACCCAAGCAGAAAGATAGAGTACCTTGATTCTAAGGATTGTGCAGAATTTTGAATTTTTAAAATCCATCCATTTGTAGTATTAATGTTCTTTAAATTGTCTATATTAAATCAGTTCTAACTGTGAGAGTACGGGGATAGCTCTGCTCAAACAGACAACTATTGTGATCTATTCTTATTAATGATAATCAACGAAATGTATTAATTAATAATGTCCACGATTCCAAATGGTCAGGAGAAACACTCAGCAAACAGCACAGAATAACTATATAAAATTCACACAATATGTCCAATATTTCGAAACAAATGCAAGGGCTGTAGAGGTACAGGTGAGCATGGCAATTGTGTACAGTATAACTCCACTGTTACAGCCAGACTATACCTGACTTCTGATCCTGTTCTCTAACTAACTTACGAACTGACTGACCTTTTCCCCTTGTGTTACTGGGGTATATATAGTCGTACCCCTATCATTATTATGAATGCCACGAAATGCTACCGTCTGCCACAACCCATACCTCCGGACGCCACTTGGGGTCTATATTGCAACCCATGACGATATTTGTAATTTATATTATGCGATTAATTTATTGTTAATTAACCATTCATATTATTTAATCCGGACTTTAACCATGATGGTTATTACATATTTTACTATTTATGTTCAAGTTTGTACTTATTTCATTATTATATTTATTTAGTTATTCCTGTTTTGTATTGCAAACATAATGTTCTCTTGTGTTGAAAATCATTGATATACCTTATGTGCCTGTTCATAAATAGGGCTGAGTTCCGATGACCAGGAAATTACAACCGGGGCTCCGAGAAAATTTTCCCCGGTAATTGGCCGATCATCGGCCGAGGACCACCCGATATTGCACCGATATCGGTAAGTCTTTACCGGACCGGTAATCGGGGTATGGGAAAATTTTTCTCGGACCGGGAAGATTATACACGATGAGCGGCCGGTCCTGTCCTGATGTTAAGTTACCCGATTTTAACAATTTTTATGGTGTCGCTATGCTTTAAGTATGACGATGTATAGTTTCTTAATATACCGGGTCTGGTCTTGACCGCGGGCCGGGCCGGGCCAGGACCGGACTGGACCGGTATCGGAAGCCCGAGTTTGTTACTACCCATTCCGGTCTTCCATAAATTATGGCTCATTTGGTCACCGATTGTTGGTCACCTAGGGGTGACCGATTGTCGGTCCCCGGTATCCACTTGTACGATAATCGTGTACCAGGCGGCAATTATTATATAAAGGACTTGTACAATATGATAAAACAAAATAAAACACTCGCTTACAGTTTATGCAATTCATTGTATCAAGTAAGGTGAATTATTTAACCTCAAATGTCATTGCTAACGACACCTTTTTATAACTAAAAGAATAATTTATATCCATAATATATGCTATTGTCTCAGTTTATTTATGTAATAATTATGTCTATATTATTGTCTATATCAAATAAGTTTCCAACATATGAGTACAACCAGGGATATCTCTGCTCAAACAGACTAAATAATTATGTGATCTATGACGAATATATATACCGGTATAGGCTTATTTCTACCAAGAAAAATTTTAAAATATCTATATTATGAAATGACACATGTATTAAATCGAACTTTGTTGCCTGAGAAATAAAAATGCATAATTATACCAATATTATAGCAATTTATGAATTGTTTTTGTGGGCTCTTCCCACTATATCCTAATAGAATAGCTGTACAATTTAACTATTTCACATTGAATCCAGAAAGTATTACACTTCTTCTGACCCACTCTTCCATTCTTAAATAAAGAACAGGCAAATCCGCTATATTACTTTAACATTGTACACCCGGATTGTACACAAAGAACATGTATGGAAATATATGTTAAAGTAATACAATAAAAATACCTGATTTATATGACACTTTCTCATGACTTCTCACCGTCAGGCTATCATTAACGTTCACAATATTCTTTATTATTGGTTATAGAGTTTTCCATAATATTTGCAATGTTTCAATGAAGAAGCCATATGTCCGCCATTTTAGAATTTTAGAACAAAGGCCTGTAGTTTAAACATACCCAGCCACGTTTCTTTGTCCCATAATTAATGAGCCTGTATGTGCACACTGCCTGTAATGTATGTCTGGACATTACTTTGTTTCATTTGTTTGATATACTGAATAAACCTGAGACAAGAAGTTTTAACCCGGGTGCAAAAGGGGTTTCCAACCCCCAAATTCGTTAATAATTAATTAGAGAGAGTCTGGTATATATATAGAGAGAGAACACACACACACACACACACAGACCCATCTCTACAGCCAGCCACACTTTGCTGTTATATATAATATCCAACAGACTCTACTCATGGGGTAACCTAGGATTTTGCATTCGGGCTATACAGGCTCTTGTACTACTATCATCAACTGGATGTATTTGCGAGACTTTTCTTATATTGTTGCTATTGTTCCTTGATCGATCTCCATATTATTTGAAATTGATATTTACCTTTGCCACGATTATTATAGTTAAATCATTAATCCTAATTAGATCACATATTAGTCTGTTTGTGCAAGAGCTATCCCCATATTCTCACACGTTGGACTGATTTTAATATAGACAATTTAAAGAACATTATTATTATATATAGTAAAAACCTATATTTGTCACATTTAATTAAAGAAATATTAAGTTAAATAAGAAGGCCTATGCTACAATGTGGTATAACATAGGCCTACTGTACGATTGGGAGCCTTTTGAAGTCGAAATAGTCGAAATGATCACCAAAAAATACCAATAAATAATTATAAATCAATAGAAACGATAACAAATAAATGTACATATCAATGCCAAACTATTCACCAAAATCAGGGACCCGCAAACCACGCACAAATCAAAATATTCAGTAAAAATGGCAATAATTCTATATAAATCAATTTCAACGATAAAAATAAATGTACAAATATATTTTAAACTTCAAATGAACAGGAGGTTCATCCACATCATGAGCACCACTAATATGGCCATTTAAACAATAAATAGATAAATTTAGGGTCCCGACAAAATTTAGGCTCCCGACAATCGGTCACCCCTCCCGACGATTTCCAAAATTTTGGAAATCGTTGGGAGGGTTGACCGATTGTCGGGAGCCAAGCCACCGAAGATCGTGACCAGGTGACTGATTGTCGGTGACCCCGTATCCACTTGTACGATTGTCGGTGACATGGGGTGACCGATTGTCGGTCACCACTAAGTAACCGACAATTGTGCAAGTGGATATCGGCCTATGGGCACCTGCAGATTTTAGCAAAATTTATTTCTTTTCAAAAGAATTTGTCTACCATTAAAAATTAATGGGGGAACCACACAAGTTTCATTTTTGTCTTTCATGAATATTATTGGTTTTATACGATTATTGGTCCTTATTACATGAACCATTCCCCCCCCCCCCCCCCCCCCAAAAAAAAAGTGGCAATAAGAATTTCAAAAATGATTAGTAAATGGTCGGATTCTTATTACGAAGTAGAAAAAAAATAGCTCTATAAACCTCAAGTGCTCAAAGAAAGCAAAGAAGAAACTGCCACTCACTTCCCACCGTATAGAGGAGAGCCTCCACTGCCTTCCTCTCAGGTTCAGTAACATTGGGATCCACTCTGTGCTGGAGTATGTCCTTAGTCTCGGGTGACAGCTTGTCCATGCCCTCTTCCCGACGCCGCGTGAAGTAACACAGGTGAGCAGCCGCACTCTCCACCGCCATGTGGTGGCTCGCAAAGTCCTCCTGCCCACTGAAATATTAAAAATTGAATATTTTGTCTCAAAACCCCATCAATTTCAAACACTTGGCAACTTTTAATTGGTACATAATATACTGCTGGTATCTGCAGAATTTCAAATAAATTGTGTTAGTGTTGCGATTCTTGCCCATTACATGTTCTTTCCAATGTCTAATGGTCAGCTGTGATTTCTGATGGGTTCTTAATGAGCCTGAGGGAGCCGCCCTCAGGCCTTATCTTATCTTTTCTCGCAATTAATAAATACTGGATGTATAGTTTTATTTTGTTTACTGTTATGTTCGATGTGCCTGTTGAACCAAATTTACAACATTAGCAGAATCTAGTTAATGTGTAAGACAACCAAATGTACATCTGCCACTGCTACACCTGTAATGTTTATGTGTACTACGTCACTACCGGCGCACATGCGCAATAAAGTCAGTCAACACGCGGATCCTAGAGTTGTGTCCCGTTTATTTCATGGTGTCAGAAGTGGTCGAATTTCCTGTGTTAGAACGATGCAAGCCATCCGAAACAATCAAGATTTGTTGATAACCCACTAGGGATACTATAGAAAGGTCTGTAGCGAGCTGTTAAGCTACATTTAAGCTGCTTTGGACTTGTTTATATCAGCTAGACCCAGCGTGACTCCCGTTTCCCGCACTCAAAATGGCCGACGACGACAGTGGAGCCAAGCTTGGTAGATTCAACCCATCAGACATCGAATCATGTGCTAGTGAATGGGAAGCATATAAGAGACAGTTTGAAATCCACCTAGACTCCAAAGGACTACATGATGCCGCTGGTAGAAGGTTGGTGGGACAGCTACTAAAACACATGGGCAAGGAGCATGTGAAAATATATGATAGTTTTGTTTGGGCTCTAGCCATTGATGCAGTTGAAGCTGACCCAGATAATGGCATCCTAGGAGTAGTAGGAGTTGCTGCAGAAGACAGGTATAACTTGAACACTGTATTTGCTAAGTTTGACGCATATTTTGGGGTACACAGATACCGTAGTATCAAAAGGCAGGAGTTCCTTGGCACAACCAGAAACATAAAGACTCAAACCATCATGGGCTTCATTTCTGACTTGAGGGCTAAAGCCCAACATTGCAACTATGGGGCCTTGGAAGACAGCCTCATCATTGACATGATAATAAATAGGGTCAATGATTCTAAGTGTACTGAAAAACTAATGGAACTTTCGGATGATGAGCTAACTATGAACAATGTTACCAGGATCTGCAGACAGGTATAACTTACAAAAGCCCATGTGAAATCTTTAGAAACTCAGAATCAGGGCGAATCACAAGTACACTATCAGAAACACTCAGGTAGCAGGGGTCAACCCCAAGGTTTTGCTAGAGGTAGAGGTAGAGGTAGAGGTCGTGGTACAGGCTACCAAGGCCAATCACCTAAATGTAACAAATGTTGCCGCAACCATCCACCAACATATTGTAAAGCAGATAGTGAGTATTGTGGAGGTTGTGGGCTTAGGGGTCACTACAAAAGGTCACCTTTATGCCAAGCAAATCAAGGCAACAAGCCTCGCGATAATTCTCAGTATTACCAGAAAAGAGGTCGCGGTCAGTCTAATGGCCGTGGAAGGGGTAACAGTCGAGGTCGAAATGTCCATTACACCAATGGTAATGAAGGTTATGAGAGTTACACTGAGTACAGCGACCACGGTAACTACTATGATAACACTGATGTTGATAATGATATGAATGAAATGTTTGACACGTTTGATACCATGCACTGTAGCGTCAATGTTTACACTGCAGGAGATGATGATCTTGATGATGATTTCTATGTATCTTTCAAGGTTGCAAATGATATGATTGATGTAGAACTAGATACAGGTGCAAAATGCAACATTCTTAGCCTAAAATCTTTGCAGCAGCTGAAGACCAACTACGTTTTGAAGCCTAGTAGGATGTTCATAACAGGTATTCACGGTCAAAGCAACAGAGCCACAGGTATTGTTACTCTACCATGTACTTACAAAGATATGACAAGGAACGTAGATTTCCAGGTTCTAGATGGTAAGAAGGATATAAATCTATTGGGTAGAGCAGATTGTGTCAAATTTGGTCTTGTGACTCGTGCAAACAAAGTAATGGTTAATGATGCATGTGAAAACATTGTAAACAAGTATGCAGACGTATTTGGCGATCAAATTGGGTGTCTCCCTGGGGAATATGATATCAAAATAGACGAAAGTTTCCCCCCAGTCATTCATGCACCGCGGTCTGTACCTTCTGCTCTCAGAGAA
Source organism: Sthenelais limicola (assembly GCA_942159475.1). Classification (NCBI taxonomy): domain Eukaryota; kingdom Metazoa; phylum Annelida; class Polychaeta; order Phyllodocida; family Sigalionidae; genus Sthenelais; species Sthenelais limicola. Next base: position 6,756,303 of record OW804100.1, on the reverse strand, counting down.
AGGGTGAAGGATGAACTCCACAGGTTGGAGAAAGCAAACATCATAAAGAAGGTGACAGAACCAACGCCATGGGTTAGCAGCATGGTAGTGGTTAGCAAGAAGGATAAGGACAAAGTGAGGATATGCATCGATCCGACAGACTTGAACAAGGCAATCCTCAGAGAACACTTCCCCATGAGCAATATAGATGATATTGTCACCAGATTGAACGGTAGCAAATACTTCACCACCCTAGACGCGAATATGGGCTACTTCCAGATCAAATTATCCGAGAGGAGCTCACATCTAACCACGTTCAATACGCCTTTTGGTAGATACCGAAACCTACGGATGCCCATGGGAGCAAAATGCTCAGCGGACAAGTTCCAATCAGCACTAGTCGGAGCCTTTGAAGGAATCCCAGGAGTTGAAATATATCAAGACGATATCCTCATCCATGGAAGAACAGTCACAGAGCACAACGATAGGCTACATAAAGTTCTCCATAAATGCAGAGAAATCAACCTGAAGTTAAACAAGAAGAAATGCCATGTTGGACAATCCGAAGTCAACTATATCGGTCACAAGTTGACAGGAGAAGGACTCAAGCCAACTGAAGAGAGAGTTAAGGCTATCACAAGCATGAAACCCCCAGATGATGTCAAAGAACTTGAAACAGTTCTTGGGATGGTAGCATACGTTGCTAAGTTCATTCCCCGACTGAGTGAACTAACTGCCCCCCTACGAGAACTCAAACTGAAGGAAGAATGGTGCTGGAAGCCTGAGCACCAAGCAGCATTTGATTGAATAAAAGCTGAACTATCATCCAACCGAGTCCTGAAGTACTATGACGTAAAGAAGCCGCTACTACTAACGGTAGATGCAAGTTGTAAAGGACTTGGAGCAGCAGCCATACAAGATGGTGCAGTAGTCGCTTACGCATCGAGAGCCTTGACGCCAACCGAGCAGCGCTACGCACAAATAGAGAAAGAAATGTTGGCAGTGGTGTACGGCTGCACTAAATTTCATAAACTCGCATACGGAAAAGATGACGTCACAGTTGAATCGGACCATACGCCATTAGAGTCGCTGATGAAGAAACCAATGAACGCAGCACCAATGAGGATTCAGCGGATGAGACTCAAGCTAGAGCCCTACACGTTCAATCTCATACATGTCAGCGGCAAGTCAATTGGTCTCGCCGACTGCCTCAGCAGACTTCCCATAGCCAGTGATCCCGGCGACATCACAATGGATGAAGATCTGATGGTATGCAAAATAGACACTTTGGCACACAAATGGCATGGTCAGATCGAAGAAGCTACAAGAACTGATGACAAGATGATGGTACTGAAGAAGGTAATCATCAATGGATGGCCGATGGACAAACAAGATCTTCCAAGTGCAGCAGTCCCATACTGGAGCCTGCGAGATCAGCTCAGCACATACAACGGCATCCTATTCAAGGGAGAAAGAATCATCGTTCCCCAAAGCCTGAGAAGCAAAATGCTGAGAATATTACACCAATCTCACACAGGCATTGTGAAGACAAAGCAAAGAGCGAGAGACATGATTTATTGGCCCGGTCTCAACGCCCAAATCGAAGAAATGGCCAATAAATGCACCACCTGTCTGGAAAACCGTAGCAAGCAACAGAAAGAACCGATGACAATCCATCCGATTCCACCGCTACCTTGGAACAAAGTGGGCACAGATCTTTTTGAACTTGACGGAGCACACTACATAGTCATGGTAGACTATTACTCAAACTTCCTAGAAGTCTCACCTCTCCTCCAAGACACGAAAGCCACCACAGTCATCAAGCGCCTTAAAACCAACATCGCAAGGTATGGCATTATGGAGACTCTGGTCAGTGACAACGGACCACAATTCTCAAGCTCCGAATTCAAGAAGTCTACCACAGAGTATGGCATCAACCACATCACCTCCTCGCCAACCTACCCACAATCTAACGGTCTGGCTGAAGAAGGGGTGAGGCAGATCAAGCAGCTGATGAAGAAATGCAAGAAATCTGGAGATGATTTCTTCTTGGCACTCCTTGACCTAAGGAATACTCCCCGAGATGATGTGATGGGCTCGCCAATGCAGAGACTGCAAGGTAGACGTGCCCAGACAAGCCTTCCCATTACAGACAGCAAGCTTAAACCAGCGGTCCCAGAACCAACGAAGGTCCACGATAAGATGATCGAATATCGGCGAAGGCAAAAGCTATACTACGACCGAGACGCGCAACCACTGAAGCCAATCAATGAAAATCAAGGCACAAGAGTATGGACGCCAGAAGGCTGGAAACCGGCTGAATACATCAGGCCTGACGACTCCCCAAACTCTCACATAATAAAGGCAGGAGAGCAGGGACGAGTGTACAGACGGAACAGGAGGGACCTCATGACAACTAAAGAGCAGCCTCACACTGTCAGGACACCTGAGCCACGCTTGCCACCAATCGTCATGAATCCAATCAGACCACCAGCCCAACAGGGACAAAGGCCAACTCCCAACATACAACCTCAAGTCCGCCCGACTCAGGAGATACGTCCCGGTCCAATGCCAGTTCAAATCCCACCTGCGCAACCTCTTCCAACTCAACCTGTCCAACCAACTGGCAGGCCTAGCAGACAGAGGAAAGACCCGGTCTGGATGAAAGACTATGTTACAAATTAAACTAAACTAAACATAGGCCACGTGTCTGCATACTTGACCAAACTTTATACTATCATGTTATTTCTCAATACTACACCGTTTGATCTGAACCTCATATGTTTTACTGTTCTGGTGCTAAAAGACTTATTGCTAGCAGTTCGCACAAATGTCTAGTCCTATACACTAAGTCAACTGAATCTCATGTAAAAGGTATAATCCATGTTCACATGTATTTCAACTGCCCATGATCTGTACTTGAGTTCAACATAATTTGACCAGCAAATTATTCAGGTGCTATATTGAAAATACTCATCCTGACATCCATCTAAAATTTGTTAAAAAAAGAGGATGTAATGTTTATGTGTACTACGTCACTACCGGCGCGCATGCGCAATAAAGTCAGAGTCAACACGCGGATCCTAGAGTTGTGTCCCGTTTATTTCAACACCCACTGAGAGTGCTGTGAGGAGGAATGTGGGGTTGCTGAGAGGTGAGATAAGAGATAAGAGAGCAGGGGAAGGATGCATATTTGTGCAGATCTTCGCCAATTAAAAAGATGAAAGAGACTGCGAGAATTTCAAACAATTTTGTTCGTTTTGAAAAGGAAAAAATTAATTTAAATTTCCGAAAATTAGACCAAAAGGTGGCGCTTTGGTTATATTTACTGCATGGAAATTTATAGGATTCATGGCCAATTCATGCCGCTATAAATAGGGGGGTCTCTTATCTAGAGGAATGTCAATTAGCAACCTGATCTGCCGACGAAAAGTCTTGGGTTTAGCTTTCTAGTGAATCTAAGAAGCTCTTCGAGCTAATTATACAATGAGACCTGTTCACAGCGCAAAAGCGGCGCATCATTTTCACATTATAAGGGCCTGCGACTAAGCCCCATCATCAACAAAAACAGAGGATCTTGTAAATGTACTGTCAGAAGAACCAAGATCAAAGAGCAGTGTTTTTGCAATCAATAAATCGCATAATTGGGAAGATTAATTACCGATATTCAGTATATTTATTTAATGTAGGCTAGTGACGGAAAAGTGCCTACTAAAAAGTAAAAGTCTAACGGCTTTGGATTTTCGCCTCAGGGGCGAAAATGAGGTCGACAGACAGATTGCTTTGCTAATAAGCGTTTTCACCATTTATTTATTTATTTTATTTTTTTAACTTGTTCGCCTGCAAAGACCTGCAAAGCTTTTGCAGTTTAGCCTCGCCAGCTGCAAAGTAGCTGGTAGGTTGGCAGCTAGTTGGCATCTTTGCAACCTAACAGTTAGAATTCTATAAATAGATATGAGAATCGTCAGCCATAATATTGTAGTCAGGCAGGGGGTAAATGGGAGAACTTTGAGATTCTAAAATATTTTTATTTAGACCTTAGTCTATTCGTCTAGGGGTCTAATCTTTTTCCTCTGTTAAACATCATTTTATACTTATGAATATACATCAAACCTAAGCATACATCAGATGGGCTCATGAAAGGGATACTAAAGTGAAAGGAGGGGGAGGCAATTAGAGGCTATAATATAGTCTGATGAAAGAGAACAGATGTGGACCAGGATTTGAATGGATTACTTTATCTTTATGGGTCAGATTTTCAGAAAATGTACAAATGTCAGCTCTTGAACCATACAAAAATACAAGTAAAAATTTAACAGCTTCGATATTTTCGCCTCAGGTGCGAAAATTACGCTCGGAGATGGATTAACTATATGTGGTCCCTGACCACACTACACCTCCACTAGAGGCGACGAGGGATAGACTCAGAAAGAATCTCACCGTCATGATAGCAAAGGTTAATTTCTAATGGTCACCACCGACCAGATTCAGACTGAGTTAGACTGGGCATATCCTTTTTCAGAACTTTTTTTAGATCAAATACAAGCAAAGTTGTGTAATTTGAAAGTTCATCTACTTTCGGCCCCCTATCTATCTCTCTGTCTGTCTGTCTCTCTCTATGGAAAATCTATGAAAGAATGTTGTTTCCCTGCCGCCTCCTCCTCTCCTCCCTCCCCAGAGGGATATTTCCCCAACCCTTCTCTCCGACCTCGCCGCCTGAATGCCTGCCTGAGACTAATTAAGTGATAACAGCCAGATTTACAACAAATCTTAAGAAATTAAGATCACCTTAAGAGAATCGACCATATTTCTATTATTGACCTTAGAGTAATCTTAATCTAAGTATTAACTTACAAATCAAGCAACTGAATCCACCACTTTATAGATTTTGATAAGAAAAAAGTTTCGAAATAATTGATGCTATATAACACAACTTTCCTTGTATTTGATGCACAAATTCCAATCAAATTTTGATTTGACACTCACAATGTAAGCATTACAGTCCTGTTAGAATTATAAATTTATTTTTAATCAAAAAAAAGTTGAAAGAAGAACTGGCATCAACCAGTGCCCACACATGGTCACAATTATCTTTGGGGGCTGAAATGTCGGGCGAAATGGTTTCAGTATCAGTAGGCCTTATCAGATAAGGCATCCAATTACCACTCCTCTAGCTGTTATCAGCAACTCTGGCTGTTGTCAATTAGTGTCAGAGGGCGAGGGCGGTCAGGCGGCGAGGGTGGCAAGGGTGAGGGCGGCGATTAGCAGCAGAGAAGAGAGAAAGAACATATTTCCGTAGATCGTAGCACTTCAAAGAAAGTGCAGAAAAATGGAACCGATTTGATACTTTTTGAAAAGGAGAAAATTAAATTAAATTTCCGAAAATTAAACAAGAAGGTGGTGGTCTGGCTATATTTAATGCATGGAAACTTCTAACCAAGAAGGACAATTCATGCAGCTATAAAAAGGTACGTAGGTCTCTTATCCAGAAAGCATACCGCTGGATTGGGTTGTGTTGGGATCTGACTTTTAGGCTAGTTGCTTGTATAAATAAAGAAAAACAGTTGCCGACGAGGTCCCGTCCACGCACCCTACCCCACCCCCACCCCACCCCACCCCCACCCCTATACTACCTCGGCGCTGTTTATTCAGTAAATAAACAGCGCTATCCATTTCGAATCCCATTTGCCGGTTACGTTGATTACGTTGAAGTGACTTCCGGCTCGTACGGAATGGAACAAGGGATCGGAATGGTCAATGGCGTGGATGTAGCTGTGTGGGTTGAGTGTGGAGGTTGAAACGAAAATGGATTGTGGAAGTGTGAGTGCCTGAATCGACAGTGTAAGTACGCTAGGTTGTAGGTATAGGCCTAAACTAAGTATTCCATGCATCAATAGACATTCTCAGCGGGGAAATTATTGAATGCAGGCAGAGAAGTAACCACATGGTATAAGAGTATATATCGTTGGACACTAGTAGTCTGTGCACTGTGCGAAATTGTAAATAGAGTCATTCTGACTTCTTCCAAGGAAGAAGCGGGGGTGCCAACCGTCTAGAGGAATGTCAATTAGCAACCTGATCTGCCGTCGAAAAGTCTTCGTATACTCTCTTCCGAGTAAAAATAAAAAGGTCTGTCGACCTAATAACCTCTGATGTTAAAAAATCGGAAAAGAGTTCACTAACGTCCCGGTCCGTTTTCACAGCTTTATGATGAACGAACAAATGGGGCTAGCTTTGTTTTGATTTAGCGTGTGTATTCGCACATCATAGCTGTGACGTCATCCATGTCCTAGGCGCGAAGAGTCAAACGCTATCTTCAGTATTAGGAGGTGTATTTCCGATACCACGGGAAAAGTAAATGTACCAGGTGAAAAAGTGCTACATTTAGCGCGACAATATTGGGGAGCTATAACACATTCCATGTTGTTATATTATAATTTATATTATAATATTCATAATTTCTGACAAATGAACGCTCAATATGGTATAAAAGTGATGTCTTTATATCTCTGCATAAAGGGTGGGTCATTTTTTGATGGGGTGGGTCACTTTTCAATTACTGGAAGCTGTAGCCTATGTGGTGCATTCACACATAATATATTTAGGCACGGCAGAACATCCATATAATATAAAGCTAGAGCGATTTCTAGGAAAGGAGGTAGAAAAGAAATGGTAGAAAGAAGGTTTTCTTTGTCCAGAATGTTCTCGGAATTTGTTGTTTTACAAACCACTTTACTCATCTTTAGAGGTCTCTCCCCCCTCTCTGGATGTCGTCGTATGTGGTTTGGGAAGGTATTTGGGGTGGAAATGTGATTTTGAAGCCTTTTTTAAATCGGGATAACCACACTCTATTTATAGCCTGGGAAAGCCCCTGTGAGATACTACGTCATTTCCCACAACCTACGTCCAGGGGGACCTAACTCAGTGGGTGAAATTAACTTTTTTCTTCACCCGCCAAGTTTACCCGCCCACATAATGTTTTACCCGCATTTGGCCGCGGGTGGGTGTTAATTTTACACTCTGTAACTGCATGCAGAGGAGTGGGAGAGTGAAGAAGAGGGTGTAGGAATAGGAAAGGGGGGAGGGAAAGAAGAGGGGGGAGGAGGGAGATGATGTAGGGAAAGGGAGAGAGGGGAGGGAGAGAAAGCGGGGAGGGGGAGCATGAGGAAGAGGGGAGAGAGGGGGGGGGAAATCGGAGATAGGGTTGCGAGAGATAAACAGGTATGAAAGTCAGAGAAGAGGGGGAGGGAAAAGAGGGAGAGGGGGAAGTGTGGCGATAGAGGGTGACCGTCCGGAGGACGGGTACTTTGCTAGTATAAAATATTGGGGGAGGGGCCAACCTTTTTTTGGGAGTGGGTGGCGGGGGGGGCATGGAGAAACATTCACACAAATCCAATACCTTATCAGGAAACCAAGCACACTTATAATGCCTATACTACCATACTTCTAAAGAGATTTTAAAATTTTATTGGGGTATACTTTATCTTCATCTGTATATATTGTCATAATGAAGGTAACAGGTAGGACCTAGCCAGAAATTAAAACTTTAGGGGTAGGTACAATGAGGTATAACAATATAAGTAGTATGCCAGAGTCTGACGATAACGATGTTCTTAATCACCCGTTGATTAGAGACTAATCAATATAATCATACATATTCAAACAGAATCTCTTGCTACAAATCTAAGCATAATTACATTCTGGTTGGATGTTACACTGCTAACTGAACTTGAAAACCGTTTGATTTCTTGTTGCGCGGAAAAACGATGGATTCGTGGGTTTGGAATTCGTGATTTTATTGTGCCCAACGTTTCGGTGCTCTTTGCACCTTCTTCAGGGATGCCGTAAATTACATTCTGTTGCCTCAAAATCTTACACCAATACCAGTGGTACTAGTAATAGTATATGACTTATAGAACTAGCGTATATAGTTGTATGCTAAAGCCTACCAGCCGCGCAGGGACATGGATGCAAACATGGATTAACCACAGGTCGCTTAGCCCATCCAAATATGGCTACTCACCTTGCCGCGCTGAGCTGTGTGGGGCTCAGAAAATGGGAGCGCTTAAACACCTCTCACTGGTTTGATTTGTTATATTGGGCAATACAACTAAAAATGAAAACCTTTACGCTTGACCTTTAAATGTGAAGCAGACCACCTGCTGAAATGAGATAAGGCCCAATGGTGGCCGGAAACAAAAGAGATTATTACATTTGAGTTATTTCTTACTTATATATTTCCCGTAGGCCTTGTTAAAAATAAAATAAAACACATTTTTTGCGGAAAATGTAGAAGATGTAATTTTTATTGCCACTTTTTGGTCAATAAATAGCAAAATCACAGGGGGCCTACATCAGGGTCTCTAAAAAAATACATGAGGGCTAGATGACCTTCCTCTAAAGTCAATGGTTGTTGTTGTTGTTGTTGTTGTTGTAGTAATAGTTTTATTTCCAGAATCATTTACATCACTTCCAGAAATTGGACAATCATGTTTTAAATTAATATGTAGTGGGTCCGCCACCCGGAATACAGCGAGGCTGTCGACCATCGCCAAACACCAACCAGGCTACGACAGCGGGGGCACTTCTACCGGAGCCGGAGACGACTACCACCAGTTCCGGCCACTTCCGTCAGGGGGCGACATTCACCACCGTGCAGACGACACTGCAGACACCCTCCGACGGACGGTAGGCGGAGGATACTACTACCTCCGCAAGGGGATCCAGGCTTCGCTTAACACTACGGACTCGAGCCGCGCCGCGGACCAAGATACTTCTGTTGTTCAAATTAAGCACCCTTGCTTCAGTGACAATACCTTTGTAAGTGTATACCTTTGGGAAATAAACCAGGTTCAAACGAATCTCCTCATATTCGTGATTCTTTCCGGAATTTCGTAAACTCGTGCCCACGAATCTGCGGTTCACTACAAATACAATACAATCTCCATCTGCGGATTCGCATTCGCAGGTCTTCCAGGGTGTCCTGATTAATATCAACTGGTTTTACAATATTACCATTCTCAGCTGAAGTTTCTATTTTTCGTGATGATATTACGACACAATCTCTATATAACATCCATTTAATAAATGGATTTTAGAATTATACATCTGCTCATGCAGTACAGTACTTATATAATTATTATGGAATCCTTATTATACGACAGTACATGCACTTACAAGCCAAGTTTTTACCAATTATATATATACTGATATCTTTGATATCATTTACATTCAACTTTTGTATCATTTTAATACATTCTTTAAATCTACTTTTCTTATTTTCTCTTTCTTACTTTTAGATCCCTTACATTTTCTCATCGCTACCATTATTTATGTTACCACTATATATCTTACTTCTTCTAGATAGGAACAGTTTAAAATCTTCTTTTAATACACATAATTTACCTTCTATTGGTAGGTTATTCCATAAAATAGGAATTTGGTAAAATAGTGACTTTTTTACCCTTTCAGTGTTTGGTTTTGGTATTTTCATCATCTTACCTTTGGACAACGATCTAAGATTTATTTCTCTACTGTCAATAAACTCTCTATTTGAGCTTAGTCCGTGAGCTAGCTCTAATAAATGCTCCTCTCTTCTATCCGAGAGGGAATTAATACCTATTTTGTTTTGTAGTTGTAATACACTTTCTCTTTTATTTAGTTTGAATGCTATTCGTATAAATGAATTTTGTAGAGTTTGTAATTTGTTTAACAAGTTTTTGGGTGCAACCATATATATACAGTCCCCAGACTGCTGCCTTATACAAAGTTATAATATTTTTGGTGGATAAAGCACTCTGTATCCTCATTATTGCTCTCAATCTCTGTGTAACCTGTAGTATTTTCTTCTGTAGGTGGTCTTTAAAAGTCAACTTGTTATCTATTTTTAAACCTAGATAATTGTAAGTTTCACAATAATCCATGTTATTATCACCCAACTTAAATGAGTATTTTTTCAATGTAACATAATCCTTATTCTTATGTAATACATCTAGTAGCTTCTCCTTTTTATTTGGAAGTATTTCCAGGATGTTGCTTTTACTTAGATTTATTGAAATCTTATTTTTCCTGCACCATAAACTAACCATATTCATGTTGAAGATTATCATTTACTATTTGTTTAGATTTGTCAGAAGTGTATAATACAGTATCATCCGCAAATAACTGGATGTTCGTTCTAGATATTAGTCTCTAAATCATTAATATAAAGTAAAAAGAGTAGAGGGCCTAGGCCAGTTCCCTGAGGGACTCAGTAACACCACGCTGACTAGAAAAGACACCATTTATATTAACCATCTGGTACCTGTTTGAAAGATAATTTGTGAACCATTCTACTACACTTTCATGTACATTAAAAGTTTTCAATTTATTAATTAATATCTGATGATCAACGGTATCAAATGCCTTTTTGAAATCAAGAAAGGCTAATTTGGTTGTTTGTTTTTCATTAATATTACTGTAGATATGGTGAAATAATCGATGGTGGGCCTGATTTATAGAGTGCACAGACCTGAATCCATATTGATGCTTAAATATCAATTTATTATCTTCAAAGTATGTATAAAACTGTTCATGGATTGCCTTTTCCAGAATCTTAGCTGGTAGTTTTATAACACTAATTGGTCTATAATTGGACGGATCATTTTTTGGACCAGTTTTATATAAAGGTGTAATTATAGCTGCCTTAAAATCATTCGGTATTTCCCTCAGGGTTACATTTAGATTACATAAATAAGTAAATTGTCTTAATAACGTCAATAAACATGGTTTGAGAACTTTTGTAGGCAGGTATGGAATTCCTGAGGCTTTATTTTCCTCAATCTTTTTAATATATTTCATCATTTTTTCTATTTTGATTTCTTCAAAAGCAAATTCATCTGATATATCATGTCTTGGGGACTGGATCTTAGCTTGCTCATCCCTGTTAAGGGGTATTTTTTTTATCAGCTAATGAGTTTCCAATATTAGAAAAGAAGTTGTTTTGCAGCTCTGCTGCATCTATTCCAGACTTCAAATTCCCTTCATTATTCAATAGGTTGATTTTTTGAGTAGTTTTACTTTTTTCTGGTGATAGGAATGGTTGAATGGTATCCCAAAAATGCTTGCAACCTTTTGGATCCTTCAATAGTTTCTCTCTTAAATGAGCATATTTTAATTTCCTGAGTTTTGAATTCATTTGGTTTCTTAGTACTTTAGCTCTGTTCCAGTCCTCATCAGATTTTGATATTCTTGCTTTTTTAAAAGCTACATCTCTAAGTTTTGACAATGCTACCAATTCAGGTGTATACCATTGGGGTATTAATGGTGGTATTTGTACTACCAGTTGAGCTAGGGACTCCAATAGCACCAACCTCTCTTGATTTAAGCGTTGAGATCCGGGTTGAGACTAATGACTCCACCATTGACTCCAGTTTGTCCAATCTTCCCTCCATAACCTTGTCCTCCTTAGAAACTTCAGGATAAATAACAGGAATTACTCTGGAACACTTCAGTCCAGTAGAAGAATGATGTGTAAACTTGCACTTTGTACAATATCTCTTCTTATTACCCATATCACGAAAAATGTTCACAGTGATAAGGAGACCGTTGAGACCAAAGTTGACAGTGCGACCGTTGAGACCAAAGTGTGTCTGGAACAAACTGGTCGCCAAGAACGTGGGCGTGGAAGTTGCGTGTAAGCATGACGTCACAATAGGCTCTGTGAACTCCCAATGACGAATATACATCGATATAAAATTAACCCACAATTGGGATATGTATGACATGTGTAGTGGTCGAGTATTTTACGGGTTCCGCAATAATACAGTTCGGGAGTCCGAGACTGTCCGCTGGTTGAGTCCAGTCCTTTCGGACTGACACCAGAGGGCGGTCGAGGGCTCTCGGATCAATCCGAAGCACAGACCCTGGGAGAGTGGTCTTGTGTCTTATTACTATTATCTGTATTTATCTCTTTATATTGTGTCTTCTCCTTTTATATATGAGTATATGCGGGATGCGGCTAGTCATGTCCCGAAGATGTCTTTCCTAAAGCAATGGGATTCTTCCAAAGACAGTTGGAGCATCCATTTGGGAGAAATGAGGGTGATGGCAGAGGCTCAGAATTGGTCAGATGATACTTTTCTGATGTTTCTGAAGTGCACCTGCCGCCGCCAAGTACAGGAGTTAGGTGAGCTACCCCCTGGACTGAAACTCCCAGAGTTTGTCCAGCATATGGAGGCTAATTTCAGGGAACACAACTCCCGGAAAAAAGAGGCCATCTTTTATGCTTCGAGGCAAACGATGAATCAGACCAGCCGCAACTTCGCAAATGAAGTTGTGAAGAAAGCCCGAATTGCTTTCGGCAATGTCATAGACTATACCGGACGCACATTGTGCTTGAAGGTGTATCTAGATGGCCTGTCCAATTCCAAGGAAGCCTGGTGGATACGACTCCAGGAACCTTATGATCTTGAACAGGCCGTCCATTGGTCCGAGGTGTTCGAGGGAGCTGATTTGGATGCTGTGAATACTGTATCCATACAGAACACTACCGCTAGCTCAGCGCCGGACTTTTTCGGACCCCCTGAAGCTAGTGGAGGGCACAGGAATAAGACCCAGAAGAAGTCTGTCATTGCCCAGATTACTGAGGCATTGCATGCCAATGATAAAGTAGAGTCAGAAGAAGAAGACTCTGACATTGGTGCGATAGTACAGGCCATTCAGACATGGCAGGCTCATAGAAAACCAACCCCCACGGATGCCCCGAAAACTTCTTATTATGAGAAATCTGGGTATAGGGGAAAGAAACAGTTTCCAAAGACTAAACCCTGCTACTTCTGTGGTGAATTTGGACATACAGTCTCTGAATGTTCAAAGAAGAAGGGGCTGTTCAAACTCCTTGCAGTAGCCGAAGCAAGGGCAGCCGCAGCAGAGAATCCGGAAAACTAGAAGGGGCCCTCATGAGAAGCGTAGTGAGGGTCGGCGGCAAGGCGCTTCATAATACCACAATCCAAGAGAAGTATGAGAGTAGTGTAGAGATTGGGAGTAAAGCCCAGGCACCGCTTAGTACGCTCAGACTAATCCCAAGTGAGGACAAATCCGAGCCGAAAGGTGGAGAATCTAGATCGTTGCCAGACGGTGAAACTCTTTCGAAGGTCTGTACTCCTTTGAGAAATCCGGAGGATGACCCTAATATACGATGGGGGGAATCCGGATTCCAAGCTGAAGAAGGGCAGATTTTAATGGTCAAGAAGAACCGTAATAAACCTGCCAAGATTCAGAAGGTTTCTGTGCAACGAAAGGAAACTCTGGAGATCCCATCTAAGTTATTAGTTCGGGAAAGAGGGAAATGCCCCAGTACTAGTAGGTTGGAGGAATGGATTCTTTTTGGTTGATCCTGGTGCTACTACCAGTTTGATCACTAAGAAGTTCTATGACTCCCTTCCACATCCACCACCAATGGTTTCGGTCTGAACGGTGTGTGTGATGGGAGATGGAACACCTATTAATACTTACGGTAGCATGCTATGTCCGTGGAATATAGGAGGACGGACCTATATGATTACATGTCAGTGGTCTACAAGGCCCTGAGGATGGGATACTCGGTGCAGATTTCTATTATGTGCATCGATGTAGTCTTGATTGGTCAGGATTATTTTACTTGGATAACTACAGTCATTCCGTGAGTTGTAAACTCTGGAAGAGACAAGGTAGTAGTAAAGAAAAATCCTCTGTGAAGGCAGTGCAGGTCGGAAATTCACTTGCAGGTGTAGAGGTGACACTCAAAAAAGGTGTAACCCTTGAACCCGGCAAAGTGACTCTGGCTGAATTAAACATTCACAGTGGCTCAGACACATCGGATGGATTGATGTTCGAGCCAGATCAACAATTACTAAGTGACTATGCCTTGGGAAGCTTGAATACGTACGTATCAGGTGACGGGAAACCGGCTGTGGTAGCATTTAGTAATCCGTCCGGGCGAGCTATTAAGCTCGGGAAGCGAAGGATGGTAGGCAGATTGTATAGTGTGACTTTACTTTCACAAGATTCAGTCATGTCTGGGGAGGAGGATGACGGTGTGATCGAAGAGGCCATCATCAATTCAATACAGGTTATGGAATCACCTGTGGCGGATGATGATTTGATCTCACCTGAAATGCCCGAGAAAATGCCCCCCACTGTGTGTCCGCTGGCTAAGTTAATAGCTGACTCAGATCTACGGGACCCAAAAAGAAATAAAAAGTGCAACAGATCTACTAAAAGAATATCAGGACTGTTTCTCCATTCCAGGGTCCGGGTGTCCTCGTGGAGCAGTTGTCCTGTCTAACGGATGGAACTGAAGATAACTGGGATATACTGGTGCCCTGTATAGCTCATGCTTATCGGGCCACAGTACACACCAGTACACTCTGTACTCCGAATTCCGTAGTCTTTGGTACGGAGCTGGTGGCACCAATGTATTTAGTCTATGGTGTGACACCAGGTGAGTTGGATTTCCCATGCAAAGTGGGATATGTAGAACACTTGAGGCAGTGTATGAGAAAGGGGCACCAGTGCGTAAGGAATAATCTCGGAATTTCTGCAGTCCACCAGAAAAGGGATTATGACAAACGTTCTCGTCCTCCGAGATTCCAAGTGGGGGAGGTAGTATACCGATTCTGTCCCCCGAAAAGATCGGTTCCAAATGGGATGGGCCTTACATCATCAAAAGGTTCATAGGAGGTACCACCTGTGAATTAGAAACCTCGGAAGGTCTGATGAGATATCATATAGACTACTTGAAGCCAGCCTTTGACGAGAATGGACCCATACAGGTGGCAAACCTGCATCGGGCGTCCGAATTTCAAAAGCAAGCTAAAACAGGTAGAGATATTCTCCGACTGATCGATGGAAAAATAGTGGCTGGGAAAGATTGTGTAGTTCCTGCGGCGAAGGCTAAAATAACTATAAGAGTCAAGCCGAGGGGCAGACCCTGAAAAGTTAAGCCAGCAGGACAGGAAAAGCCCGTCCGAAAGAGGGGAAGGAAGACAAAGAAAACGGATACTGTAAAAACTACAGCTCCTGTGTCAACTACCCCTCCTCCTGTAACAGTTAGAGGCCGTGGCAGGTTGAAAAAGGCTGTATTGGCACCTCAACCCATTGTGCAGGAAAAGAAAAAGACGAAGGCTAAAAAGAAACCGGGCAGACCTAGGAAAACAGCAGTACCGGATAAGCCTGAGGCACCCATTGCTCCGAAGAAAGGGGTTGGGAGGCCTAGGAAATTACCAGGTGCTGTTGTTCCACCAGTCCTACCGGGTATTAGGCGGACAAGAAGTAATCCGGGGCCTGATACTAGCAACCCTTCCCCAGCCCAGACAAGGGCTAGATGCACGCGTAATGCCCCAGTTCGGTTGCAAATTAAATAGAATTTGGTATCGAATGAGTTAAAATTACCGGACTAATTTTGGCTCCCTAAAAAAGTACACAACGAGAAGTCTGACTAGCAGTAGACCGGAAAATTACTGCTGTGTCCCCTACCGGCGTAATGGATTCATTTCTATTGTGACTGGGAGACGAATCTTTGTCTTTTTTTGTTTTTTTTTGTTTTTAAAAGGTTTTATTCATGATATCCTGCCCTCTAGGCTTCTACACAACTAAAGATCAAGCATCAATTTACCTTATATTTTATATTTTTTTGTGTTTTCAAAATTTTCTTCTTACTCATCCGCGTAGGATCTGCTCCCTTTACAATTTTGCGGTCCCTGACTCTCGATTCATAGTCAGTACATATATTACTCACAAAACCAGTCCACAATAAAAGAGGCAGCAATACAATAATAAAGTGTTTCATGTTCATCTTCTGTTTGATTTTTGTTCATACTAATACTCAAGCAACACGTCTATCACCAGCAGTAGCCGGGTAAAGGATATCCACTTGCTATCAACAGACAACAAACATTTCACGGTCATCAGTGCAATCACATATCAACTTCAGTTAAAAAGAGTAATCTTAACATTTGATCTTGCTAAAGTCAAGATGAATATTTATCCCAGAAATTTAAATACTAGCGTTACATAACACGAGACCATTCCATAGGCATATAAGTACAGACAAGATATATTATAAATATAGGGCTCTGGCCTCCTGAACATAGTGTTTCCACTTGGTCCTTTGCCCCTCACCCTGTCTAGTATCTTATCCCCGTATTGGATCACACGAAATCGCTTACACAATTCCTTCAGAAAGACAATAAAGACAATATCATTTTCATGGAATAACCTCTGCCTGTGTATATAGTTCTTCGCCAATATAAACGTCCAGTTGACAAAATCTCTCTCTTTTCCCCCTCCCCTCACTCCCAGAAGGACATGAGTGGGGGTGACAATCTCTGAGGATGCGTGGACAAGTGAATGACTATCATTGAACCATCTTTTGATCTCATTCCAGAATGACATTACTCTTTCACAAAAGTAGAAAAAATGGACGATATCGTCCTCATCTTCACAATATGAACAATCAGGATACAATTTTACATTAATGTCCTTCAGGACCTTGTTGCAACAAATATTTCTGTGTAGGATTCTGTACTGTAATGACTGTAATCTGGGTTCGGTGCATACTCTGAATGGGGTTTTAAACCTACACCGGATTTCCTCGATAGATGACATTGTGTCTTCGACCCCGAGAATAGTACTCCACTTACTCATTTTTTCTATGATATCTGGTCTGCCCTCTAAGACAAACGCGCTATATGTATCTTTAACGCTTGCTTTGTATACATTTATGGTCTTTCAATCTATTTCGAAGTTAGCGACACAGTAGTCAACCTTAGTAGAGTCTGCTTCGTCTTCCAAGATGCACCACCAGATGTTAGGGACGGCAAGAGTGATTTGAATTCTTTCCAGATAGCTAATATTAATTCCGTACTTAGATCTGAACTGCTCTGTTGATAATAGAATTCCGTCCTCACCCACCAAGTCGCCCACCTTAGATATACCAGCCTTCCTCCACCTCATGCTTTCAATCATTTTACCACCTGACAGTACAAACCGATTGTAATTAAGTCTTTCTCTACACATATCTTCCCTCGTCATAGGACATTTGTTGTAGTACACTTCGTTCCACACCTTTAAGATCTCACCATAGAATTCATTTAATTGCTTCTTAGGTTTACTGCGGCATAGAAATATGTCTTCGATACACCTTCCATGAAAACATTCCAAGGTTTTGACCCATTTAGCCCCGGGCCTTAGAAGGGCTCTCTTCGTCCATGCTATTCTGTTAGCTTTAACCACTTCATGGATGCTACGCACCCCAAGCCCCCCTTCCCCTATATCTTGCTTGGTGTATGCCATTTTGATTTTACATCCCCACAACATTGTCTTTGTTACTTTCTCCACTTCTTTGATGAATGCTGGATTTGTAGCCATAACTGCAAGTGTATGCTGTATTATTGGCAGAATAAGAGAGTTGTTAACTACAGCTTTACCCTTCAACGAAAGGCCCAGGCCCCCACAACAACCCGCATCTTCAGTATGGCATCATTAAAGTTCAAGTCAGCCTCCTTAAGGTCTGCATCCGGATGAACCAGACAAGCCCCAAGGATCTTCAGATAATCCTGAAATTGGACAGGTGCCTGACCCAATATTTCTTCATCAAATTCACCCAAGCAGAGTCCTACTGTCTTCTCTATATTTATGCATAGCCCCGAGGCCTCACCGAATGATGACATAATTTCAAAAACTCTTTGCAAGGACCCGGTGTCTTTCAATATGAAAGTGGTGTCGTCTGCGTATTGCACAATCTTGTGCTCGGTTACCCCTGTCATAACACCCCTGATATTTGGGTCGTTTCTAATATAATTGCCCAGGGTCTCCACCACAATATTAAACAGGGCAGGAGAGATAGGGTCCCCCTGCTTGACCCCTCTTTCTAAATCGAACCATTCGGATGCATATCCATTGTTACCGAACGCGGCTTTGGAGCCTTTCAGTAGAGTTTTGACCCAACGAATTATGTATTCTGGAAACCCAAAATGGCTCAAACATTGCATCAGGAATTGCCAGCTGACGGTATCGTATGCTTTTCTGAAGTCTATAGCGATTATCATGCCACTTTCTTGTTCAACATGCAAAAAATCAATAATATCATGTACTCTTCTTATGCTTTCGCCTATATATCTACCCTTCATAAACCCTGTTTGGTCCTCGTCAACAATATCTCCAAGAACTCAGTACAGTCTATCAGCGATAACCTTCGATACAATCTTATAGTCAACGTTTAGGAGGGTTATGGGCCTCCACCCCTTAATATAGCGTAAGTCAGTACCTTTCTCCGGAATAACTGATATTAATCCCTTACATTGTTCCCAAGACATAGACTCATTTTTTTCAACCGCGCATACCATCCACATGAACATAGTTTTGATTTGGGCCCAAACGTATTTATAAAATTCCGCCGTGTAACCGTCACACCCTGGCGACTTACCATTTTTCAACCCTTTAACGACCCCCCCCACTTCTCTCTCAGAGATAGGTAAACACAGTCTATCCCTTTCACTCTTATCAACTTTCTTGGAATCCTGGGAAAGAAACATGTCAGCAGCTTCTGTCGAAATTTCCCTTCCACTATATAACTCCTTGTAGAAATTTTTTCCCTCATTGAGGATCTCACCTGAGTCATTGGTGATATTACCGTCGACTATTAGCCCTGATATACTTTTAGCTCTGTTCTTCTCAAGGTTTAAAAAGTATTTGGAGCATTTCTCCCCCTCTACCATCCAGTTAGCCCTAGATCTGAGCAGAGCACCCCCTGCCTTCTCTAGTTCGAACTCTCTCATTTCGGCAGTGATGTTCTTCTTTTCATTTATTTGGCTATTACTCAGTTGTTCCTCTTCACTCAGACATCTTAATCTTTCTCTCAGCCTCTCCTTGCAGCTTTAGCTCTATTTCTACAGAATTTAATCGTGAAGCTTCTACATCTTGTTTTGAAATATTCCCATCTTAAAACATCACACATATCCCTATCCATTCCCTCCACCTCCTCAGCTATTCTCCCCACCCCCTCACAGTAATCTTCATCATCAATCAGCTTACAATTAAACTTCCAGTGCCCCTTCCCCCTTCTTGTTTCGTCTGTTCCAATCTTGAACCATATTCTCTTGTGATCGGAGAGAGAACAGATAACTGTCCCCGCTTCCACCCCCCTCCCCAATAGAACGTCATCTACAAATATATAGTCCAACCTGGACTTCTGTTCTTTTCTATCCCAGGTGTCTTCCCTTTTATCCATACAGAACAACGAATCATTGATCCCCAGTTCCCCCACAAACGTCTGGAGGGCCAACGTGTTTTTTTCGGTTGGATTCTTACACATATCGATGTTAAAGTCCCCCATAATACACAATGAATCATACTCCAGTTTGGAAACAATTTTTTTCAACTCATCAATTTTGTCTAGTGTAATGTCTGCTTATTTACTTGTACGGCGATTCAGGTAAATAACAACAAGAATAGAACAACACAGATCTCCGAGTCCTTGCTAGCGTTTCAGTCTTTATTGCCGACTTCAGCTAAAAAACCTCTCATCCACGGTGAAAAAGGTTCTCCCTCCGCTTCACAGAAGAGAGGGATAAGACCAAAAAATTACAGTTAAGAAAGGGTATTTACAAGAATCAAGATCAAACATAGGCTAGCAGTACAATATAAAAATAAGAGAAACAAAACCCCCACATGACATCTGGTGGCAAACCATCCCTGCAACAGGTAGAACAACCAGCCCGAATCCAGTCCGGCCGGCCGCACCCGGATAACCGGGTGACTAGACCGGGGGTTCGGGACACTGGCGCCGGGACAGAGCGGAGATAACCGCTCTGACCCGGCACCACCACACTCAGCACCACAATACCCCCCTCCCCCCCTTTTTCTGGAGGGAGGACCGACTAGACACGAACTGGCTAGAACTAAACAGGTCCTAAGCAAGACATATAATATATTAAATCGTAAAGACACATACAGTGGAAATAGAACATACAGGACATAGAAGAATGACATGTGAAAAAGTAAAGTGAAGGAATATTAAAAAGCCTACACACTCATGGTGTAAGTAAAAACCACATATTCCTATAAACAACACAATAATATATGAAACATACCTTTAACTTGGGAGAATAATATTGAAGTAAACTCTAACCCGAGGTATGTTCACAATCACAGGTAGGATAAATCCGGTATATAAAATCACAGAGGTCCATATGCTTGAGCATAAATTAATGTCCATGTAAAAAGAGTAGCTATCCATGTAGTGTCTGTTGCAGGGATCCAGGGGGTTGTTGTCTCGGAGAGGACTGGAAACTTCCACGTTATTCGGAAACGTGGGTTTTCCCCGAAACCAACTCCACCAGCCACTGCAGTACTATAGAGAGGCACCTGAGGTGGCTGCCTTACCCTACTCACCGAAGGCGGACTGAACATATTGGGCGCCATGCGCATAGCCATCTGCGCGTTCGGGTCTACAAAAGTTGTTACATCAGGGTCCGGGGTGGTGTATTGCGGCAAATTTTGACCAAAAGATTGGAAAAAGGCATCCCAAGAGGGAAAAGTCGGCATAGTCATCGCAACAGGGGGAGGAGGCGGAAGTTGTTGAACCGCCGGTTGCTGAGGCAAGTGTTCCTCAAACATCTCTTTAAACAGGCCAGACATCACTTCCTTCATATCAGAAATGCTAACCGTGCCTCCGACGGCCCAGGTTTTCTCTGACTTTTCCTCCTCCTTAGCCTTGTCCTCAGGCTTCTCTTGCACCACGGTTTCCTCCTTATCCTTATCCGTCTTTTTCCGCTTAAGAGTCTGGACCACCTTGTTGCTCATAGCGGGACAACTTACGACGCAACTCCATATTTACTTCGCGCGAACGGTTATCCTCTTCTTTGTAAAACCTCAACTGATCCTGCAAGTCCAAATTCTCCTGCTCTAGATTTGGAATCAGTTTAACCTGTTCCCGCAACTCTTGGATTCCTTCCAACGGGTCAAAAGCTTCCCCGATCAAGTTCCGAATATCTGCCATGACAGCCGAAGCAGTCGACTCAATGGCCGAAACTCCGGCGTCCATACACGCAGTTATCCTCTCCAAAGATTTAGCAACATGATCGTAGGTGGCATCAACATTCGGGATCCGACCTCCCATCGGGCGAACACGATCCGAACGATCTGCACCCGAAAGCATAGAACTCTGATCCACCACCGAAGACTCAATAGAGGAGTTCATGTGATCAGCGCTCCCATAACTGCTGCTCGGAGGCTTTTTCCACACACTCGGAGGAGCCGGGCCTGAACCATGAGAGGCAGGAAGTTTGGGGATC
The DNA here is from genome assembly GCA_942159475.1 of Sthenelais limicola. Classification (NCBI taxonomy): domain Eukaryota; kingdom Metazoa; phylum Annelida; class Polychaeta; order Phyllodocida; family Sigalionidae; genus Sthenelais; species Sthenelais limicola. The sequence goes on along the minus strand of OW804100.1, from coordinate 6,735,010 downwards.
ACAAACCGCCTAGAACCACCTGACCTCCCGAGAACAGACACCGTCTCCCAGTCTCCCCTGGTCATCCTCGCAAACTTCTGACAACCGTAATTTGGGAACTCCTTCTGGAATACCCGAAAACTCATGCACATATCTAGCGCTGTATCCCTCTTCTCATGGTGTTGCGTCATACAGTGTCTCACAAGCTCCGAACGGCGATCCAGCTTCACCAAACAAGACGAAGCATGTGGGCAAGTTAGCTGGTAGCTAGCCGGACAATGCTCCTCCACAAGATGTCTATAAAACCTTTCTCTCGTTCGGTATGAACGAACTCCATCCGGATTGATGGAAGGGTCCAAATGCCCACAATACACAAAAGGACACCTCTGTCCCGGGCTCCACAAACGCTCCACGCTATTCAACTTAACGAGTACCGTCGGGTTGATCACCACCTCCCGAGTGGACTCTGGCTGCCGCCCGGTTCGACTCTTCAAGAAATGAAACTCCATTTCATACTTAGACATCAAAGTCCCGTTTGAGTATTCGGCCAAGGCCTCATCCTCATCCTCAGACTCAGGGCAAACAGGGAAAGTATCCTCCACACTTGGTATCACAGGGGCGATATCTTCCTCAAGCACTACAAAAGTATCAAGCTTTTTCTGCAAAGCGTTCCACCGAGTCATATTTCTCACACTAAAGTCAGGGTCTTCCCGCTTCTTAGCGAATTTTCCCGATCTGTAACGGGAAATTCCATGTTGCCGCTCGATGGCCTGAACTTCTTTCTCCGAACCCAACTTAGTGGTACTGGCCTTAGCTCTTTTCTTCTTGTTCTTAACCTCCACAAACTCACTATCATCCTCAGGTTTTTCAATCAAAACATCAGCAGCAGGAGTGGTATCGATTTCCTCCGCCTCCTGTGCTTTCTCATCACCCTCAGCGGTAAGCTGAGCAGTGTCCGGGGTGACACCTTCCGTGCCCGGGTCTACAGCAGCTGTTGCACCGTCTTCCACTATTTCTCCCTCCTCAACTCGGGGAGCCGGAGTAGCCTCCGGACTATCCACTACCACCACATCAGAGGCTGCAGGCGAAGGAGCTCTATCCACATGTTCCGCCGCAGCAAGCTGAGTTTCGGGAAGCTGAGTATCAGCCACCACAACTCCGGGATTAGCCCTCTGGGGACTAGTCCTCTCTACCACCTTAGCAGCCGGTTTCTCAGCTGGCTTCTTCCCGAGTTTCTTCACCTTAGGTACTTTCGTCTCAGCCGGCTTCTTCAGTAATGCTTGTTTAGCAACAGTTGCTTTCCTCATCGCAGCAAGCCGAGACTGCTCCCGGGCTTTTCGTTCAGCCTTCCTCTGTTCACTCAACTTTTTCTTCACTACAAGTTCAGGGTTCGGGCAGGAACTTTCTCCATTTCAGGGAAATCAGCAGCATAAACCTGCGAACTGCCCGGTTTCTCCTTGTCGGCCATGACACGGCCAATGACAGGACCAAAACCAGATCCTATCAAACTCCAACACTTTCAAAACCGGATAACACTTTCTGCACAGTAACGACAACTGAAACTCTACAAAATGCAAGGGAATATTCAACAATTCAACTGTTTTATTCCACACGGGGCAATAGCATACAGTGGGACACGACCGACCAAGTCGACCGAATGCAACTGATTGACTGGTTCACACCAGCCGCCTGTCGTTCCTTCATGCGAGAACGAGGTCACCGGGTCTAAAAATAGCAACACCAGCCAAGTAACCAGCCACAGATGACTCATGACCCGGCCTCAATTGGACATACCCCAAATGAGCAATGCGCCCAACCCCTACCTGTAGACACAACAACTGATAATGCCCCCGAGCAAGACATACATGCACCAAAAACACAATCATATCAATGATTCAAGCCCAAAGGTTATAGACTGGCACTCCCCACTTTATTTCCCAATGGGTCCGGCAACCCGAGGAGGTCAACTGGCCAGTTAAACCGATCGGAACAAAAAATTAACACAGCCAACCAATATAGTGATATCTCCCAAGATCGGACCGGAACTCTACACACGAGTTTCCGCGCCCGGCTCGATTCTACTGCAGTACTTCTCGTTGTGTAATTTTTTCTACCTCGCACCAAAACATCTAACCACTATGATCAACCCCCATTCCATATCTATCCGGAGGCCTAACATTTCGGCGGGGCCTCTCAGACAGATACTCGGACTGCAACAAATTATCCATTGTTTCAGCCAAGGGTAACTCGTCTTCTTCTATCACTACAACTGCTTCCTCCTCTTCACCCGACTCGACAGAATTCGCACCCGAGTCCCCCGAAACCTCCGACTGTGGCAAGACAGCAGTTTTAGGAGGAGCACGTGGTGGCCTGCCCCTTTTTCTCACATGATGTACAATTTTCTTAGAAGGCTTTGGAACTGGCGCCTCTGTCCCAGGCAATAACTTGCCGACAGGAGAGACCCGAAGAATGTCCCGGCCCTTAGCTACCTGCTTCTGGTATTCAGGGGCCCAATGCAGGTTGGTAGCCTGAACCGGTTGCCCATCAGCGTCAAAAGCCAACTTCAACAAATTGCCATTCCACCTCAAGAGACCATCAGCAGTTTGCAGTTCATAGGTAGAACCCTGCACCCTCTGAACCACCAGAAAGGGTCCATCCCATTTAGGCCCATACTTCTTCTGAGCCATGGGAGTGGCGTATCTCCACACCAGATCCCCCTCTTTGAATTCCTTCGGGCGAGCTCTCCTATCGAAATACCTCTTTTGAAATACAGCCGAATGGCCTAACTGCTCCCTCACAAATTGATGTCCCTTCCTTAATAAAGAACGAATGTCTTCCACAAACACAGTTGGGCAAGGAAAGTCCACATCACCACTTAGAGTTCCATAAATAATGTCAGCTGGTACTGTTACCTCAGAACCAAATACCACCATGTTTGGTGTACAATGTGTACTTTTATGGACAGCACCCCGATAAGCATGAGCAATGCAAGGAACTAATAAGTCCCAATTTACATCCTCATACTCTGTCAGACAAGACAATTGCTCGACCAAAACTCTATTAAACCGTTCTACCTGTCCATTAGATTCAGGTCTATAGGGCAAGGTCATTAGCTTTTCAATGTCCAACATTCCCAGCAAATTCTTCATCAAACTAGACCGGAACTCCGGGGCCCTGTCTGTCTGCAAAGAGACCGGCGGACCATAGCGCAATATCCACTCAGTAAATAACACCATCGCACACGTTGCAGCAGTATGGTCGGGCAAGGGGTAAGCCTCAGCCCATTTACTGAAATAATCAGTCACCACCATAACACATACATTCCCCCTAGGCGTTTTCCGAAAAGGACCAATGATATCTAGGGCCACACGACTCCATCTCACTCCCTGTAACTCCTTCTTCAAAGGAGAGACACCCCGGCCTCCCCGGCTCTTGCAAGAAGCACAAATTTCACACCCCCGAACCCAGTCGGCTATATCAGAGCGCATCCGGGGCCAAATAAATTTATGTAATGCCGCTTGATAAGTCTTAAATTCACCGAAGTGGGCCGCCAATTTGTTTCCATGCAAAGTATGGAACAGCTCCTTCCGCAAACCCGAGGGTACAGCTGCACGATAATAGATTACACCATTATCACTCTCCCATTCCAAACATAACAGATTATCTTTCATAACCAAAGTTGACAGTAACCGGGCATAGAAACAAAATTCATCTCCCTCCGGCAACATGACAGCCTTAGTGAGAGTTTTGACTCCCTCCTCTACCAAAGTAATTATGCGAGCAAGCACATCATCTTCATGCTGGGACGACGACAAACGATCACCTGCCAAAGATGAAAACAGCTGGTAATCTATCGTCATTACAGCAACTACAGCCTCATGTGCACCACAGTCCGGGCAGTCCTCCCGGGGACATTTCCGAATGGGAAGTCGCGAAAGCGCATCCACATTTAGATGATGTTTCCCCGGGCGGTGAACTATTTGATTCTCCGAAACCCCATAATGCTGCAGGGTGGTTAACCACCTCGCCAGCATATTGGTCGGGTCTTTCATAAGCCACCGCAGAGACGCATGGTCTGTCCTCAGCATAAAATCACTTCTACCAATAACATAGTGCTGAAACTTATTGAGATAAGTCAAAACCGCCAAAAGCTCACGTTTGGTGGTACAATAATTGTGCTGTGCCTTAGACAGGGAATTGCTAGCATAGCTTAACACCACTTCCTTCTCTTTCTGGATCTGGGATAAGATCCCGGCCATACCAAATCCGGAAGCATCCGTGTCCAAAATGATGGTACCCAGTGGTTGTGGATAACCTAAGACTGGGGCCGAAGTAAGCAAATGTTTGAGTTTCTCAAACGCCAACATACAGCTTTCATCGAACACAACTTTTCTACTCTTCTTTTGATCTCCCCCAACCACCAAGGCTTGAATCGGACCAGCGACCTCGGAAAAATAAGGCATAAAATCCCTATAATATGATGCAAATCCAAGGAATTGCCTCACCTCCTTAACGGTGGAAGGTATCGGCCAGTTCTTCACCCGATCCAATTTACTCGGATCCGGGCGAATTCCTTTCTGCGACACCACCCGCCCGAGATACAATACTTCCAAGTGGAAGAAGGAGCATTTCTTTGGCTTTAGTTTTAACCCGTAACTCTGTAGTCGTTGCAGCACCAATTCCATATTTCTTATTGTCTCTTCAAAATTAGCTCCGAATATGATTATGTCATCCAAGTACACCAGACAACACTTCCAGCGCAATCCTACCAACATCTGTTCCATCATGCGCTCGAAGGTAGCCGGAGCATTGCACAATCCGAAACTCATCACTTTAAATTGGTACAGCCCACTAGACGAGACAAAGGCTGTTTTCTCCTTACTAGCCTCATCCATACCTATCTGCCAATAACCACTTTCCAAATCCAGGGTGATAAACCATTTCATACCTCCAAGGGCTTCAATACACTCATCAATTCGGGGCAGCGGAAAAGAGTCTTTCTTAGTCACCAAATTAAGGGGCCTATAGTCGGCACAAAACCGACTAGTTCCATCCTTTTTACCAACCATGACTATTCCCGCACCCCACGGGCCATTGCTGGGTTCAATGACACCTTTTTTAAGCATATCCTGGATCTGCAGTTCCGCTGCATCACGTTTCGCCGGGGGCAATCGCCTACATGCACATTTAATAGGGCGAGCATCCCCAGTATCGATCACATGCGTAACTTTATTCGTGTGGCCGAGAATTTATAGCAATCTTTATACTCCCACAAAATAGCCAGCAATCTACGTCTGTCAGCCACTGTTTCCAGATGAGACTCCCAAACTAACTTCTCCAACGGACATCCATCCCCGGAGAGCATCATCGGCACCTCCGGTTCCAACAAATCCATATCAACCATGGGGCTCTCGCCTTCCTCAGCAAGATCCCTCAGTCCAGGTGATGTTAAACTGAACATCAAAGGGGAGCTGGCAGGATTATGCAATGATATCGTCGTACATTGCCGGTCGCCTGCGACCAGCCGACTCACTACCACACAATGCCCCAACTCGGCTTGTCCCGATTCAAAGAATACATCTTCTCCCGCCGGTTCAAAGTCCACACAACTACAAATGGTAGAGAAAGCATCTATGAAGATTCCCTCATACCCATTTCGGCTGAGTGCACCGCTTTGCAAGCCCCGACACATCACGGACTGTTCACCTGCCTCAAGGGTGAATTCACCGGACCAATCCGAATTGCATCTGTGCGTTAGAATAAAATCCATGCCCAGAATACCAGCTTCTCTTCCCACTAAACCACTTATTACCATACAAGTCAGAACCACGCTCCTCCTATCCCGAGGGCTACCCGTACACAACCATGTGTGACAAGATCATGTCCCGTGCCGGCATAGCACGTTACCTGGCACGGTATCAGATAAGGCTTCACCGACAACTCATCATACATTTCCTTCTTTATTAATGTACATTGAGCACCCCAATCAATAAGAAATTGGCCGGTAACATTCACTATTGTCACATCCGCATTCGGTCAGCAATCCACGGTATACTTCTGTCCGAAATAGTTATCAAAATTACAAAGATCACATGCCATAATCTTGCTTACCAAGGAACCATACCCTCCCCATTCAACCTTTAATATTTGTCCCGGCAAGCAAGCATGTTCGGGTACACCCTGATGCACCACTTCAACCATACATGAAAGCATATCCGATTTCGCCTCCGAATCCCCGCATACACTCCCCACCGAGTTAACACCACGGGCGTCCCCTAACCCGGCTGAGGGCGGCCGACCCGAAACCTCCATCAGTGTTTTCTCCGAATTCTGACATACTGCGGCATGTGTATTACCCACTGCCCCCGCTCCACCGCCTAGGAGGGGCTGGCAGAGTTTCCTGGATTCTTTCAATGCTGCCTCGCGCTCCGCTTGTCTCTTCATACACGCAAAATGCAAAGCTTACTGGTCATACTCGGTTATCAGATGGCCTTCTTCCCTGCAATAATAGCAGATTGGTTTTTTAAATGAGCCTTTCCGGAACAGCTTACGAGTGGCTTCTGGCTGAGTTTTCTCAGTAACCTGCATCTTCGGAGTAGTCTTAGACTTCGTAGCATCCCAAGCTTTAAAAGCATAAAATTCACCAAGTAAATCCGGACTTATAGGCAGGCTGCTAACACCCTCCACCTTAGCAACTGCCGCAACATTCTCACCTCTCGATCTCTCGCTGCCTTCCGACCCCCCTGACACAGTCATCAAACTAGCAGCTAATCGGGGGTTATTCTTAATCACATCCCCATAGCGTGTGGCAATAGCTCCGGCCGCCGCAATATTCTTCGGTTCCTGCAGTGCTACATGCATAGCCATTCCCGGATCCACCAAACCGTCCAGAAACACCTTCATAGCCATAGTATGTAACGTACTATCCCATTTCCCGAAAGCATGCAAGGCCTTCTTAGAAACAGTATCTGCAAAATTAGCCGGAGTTTGACCCAGAGTCTGCCTCAGAGCCATAAAGGCATCCTTCCTTGTCTGTGAGGACATGGCCGAGCTATGTACCGCTTCCATCATACGTAACAACTCCAGAACAGTATATTTATTCGGTTTAATGGAAGTAGCATGGGGCATATTTTCTTCAACTGCAGCAATCAACTGCACTTTATAAGTGTGATCGCTCCAATTCATCGCACGAGCAACCACAACTGTCTTCCGCTGATACTCTCTCCAATCCTGTTTACCATCCCACTTCAGGAAAGTAAGGGGTTTCGGCCGATGTTCAGGCATACTAGGGTCCATTTCATGGATTTCAAACGCCTCCGGTTCATCCTCCAGATCATAATCAGCAGCAGGGTCAATGGATTTTCGCTTCTCCACATCAATAACTGCAACATTACCACCACCCCCTGCTACATCATAAACCGGACTCTGAAAAGCAACCTTCCGTTTCGGGGTTTCCGGAGCTCTCGGATTTTTGCCTTCCCAACCACCATGGGGAGTACCCACAGTCCTTTCCTGATCCATATTCCGTGACTGAATAGGACCTACTTTCTTTCCTTCATTCGCAAAACGTGTTGATTGCGGAAAATCAGGCAATTCACCCATTAATCTGGCATAAGAGGCCTCCGTTACCCCAGGTGGCCGAATCGGAGTGCTAGCAGCTAGACCCCAATCACGTTCGGGCGGCAGTAACCTAGACTGCCGTCTGACATTATCTAGTTCAGCTTCAGTGGCTGCTGCTTTTCGGGCCAACTCCTCAGCAATCGACAATTCCGCCAACCTGTCAGCTTTTGAAGCCCTAAGCTCCTGTTGCAAGGTGAACATTCTCTGTTCCTGCTGCTCAATCACCAAATGCAAATTTCGTTAAGATTTTCTATCGTTTTCTAACTCCCGAGCTGACTCGGCAGCTGCTTGTGAACCACGAGCAGTTGTCATGTGCAACGAGTCAGAAAGTTCATTAATGCGCTTCATTTGGACCCCTAATAGCGTATCCATTCGATCAAACGTCAAATGTTGTCTCCGCACTGTATACTGTTCATCAGCATTCTGCAGGTGTTCGGACATTTCATCTTCATTTCGTAATCTACGTTCGGGAAAACGCAACCTAACTGGCGCTTGAGCACCCCTTGGCACAGGGCTTATAGGCTGATGTCTTCCCCTCCTAACACCTACATTCCTATCAGGTGTACGGGCCTCATCCCAAAGTCCGCTGCCTGCCAAAGAACCATTATCGGATCCCAAGGACTGAACCTCCACCTGATTTTCCAGTGCATCTACAAACAATTCATTCTCCGCACGACGAACAGGTCTGCGTTCCATCAACCTACGATACTCCGGTGGGGGCAACCGGACCTCCGCGGGAGCAGGCAACCTTAACTCAGCCGGGGCCGGAGCCGGCAGCCTAAGTCCCGGGGGAGCCGGGAGCTGCACCGGAGCTCGAAGCACCGGAGCCGCAGGCGCAGGCGGAACGTCCACTACTATTTACCCTGCAGGAGGATTGACCATTACAGCGGGTTGGATTGGGGCAGGTAATAAGTTAGCTGCCTCCTCTCCGACTTCAAGTTCAATATCTTTATTGCTTCAACATTTTCCACATTTTCTACATTTTCCTGTTGATTCGGAACGACCTCTTCCTCAACAGGTTCTACATTTAAACCCGGGGCCGCCAGTTCCGGGTTCTCTTGACCCTCTTCCTCATGTTCGGGAAGAAGGACAAGAGCTTCTTCCATCGGCAAATCATCCCTCCCAGCCATAAGGCCGGAGTATCAAGACTAAATACAAAACAAAGTACAAAGAAACCCGAATTGGTCACGGCACCAAATTGTAATGTCTGCTTATTTACTTGTACGGCGATTCGGGTAAATAACAACAAGAATAGAACAACACAGATCTCCGAGTCCTTGCTAGCGTTTCAGTCTTTATTGCCGACTTCAGACCGGCCGGCCGCACCCGGATAACCGGGTGACTAGACCGGGGGTTCGGGACACTGGCTAGCGGCGCCGGGACAGAGCGGGGATAACCGCTCCGACCCGGCACCACCACACTCAGCACCACACTAGTTGGTATACTGACATACAACAATATTTCACATTATATAATTCAAAAATAACATACACAACCCTTCCTTCTGTGTCTTTACCTTTGGAGATAATTTTAGCGTCCAAGTCAATAGATAATAGTAAGGCAACTCCGTTAGAATTGGACCTGCCGTGGCTAAAGAATATTTTCCCCCTCCACTGGCTGGCCCAGATCCTTTCGGTCTCAGGTGTACAGTGCGCCTCTTGTATAGCTATGACCGAGTCTTTCAGTTCGTGTAACTCACTAAAAATGGCCTTGCGCCTAACAATATCAGCCAGTCCATTAACATTAAATGATACAAGATTTAATACCTTCTTTTCCTCATTTAAACCAGTCCTAAAAAACATGCGCAGGAGCCGTTACCGCTACTGCGCATGTCCCGCGGCAATTATAGTTTAGTATAATCCTTACCGCTCTCCTGGCCTTCGTTTACTTAATATGTTCACAGAAGACGTCCTCTGCTATATATAGTCTTTCCACTGTTCTATAATCCTACAGATATCACTTGTAGTTGCTTGTCCTGCACAGTATGCGCTTCACTACACTCGCCCCGGTGAGACCCTGGAGGCAAAATGGCTACCCATGCTCGGTACTCTCCTCGTGTGGACGCTCTCACTTTCAATCGTAAACTCTTTGAAAATGTCAGCACAACTGTTTACAAGAATGTTCTCTTCGTCATCCAGGACACTTTATGATCCTCCTGGACGATACTAATTTATGATAATCCTGTCTTGGCTGAAAAGAAAAGGGGTTAAAGTGACCGGAGCCCGTTGTACGACTTTTCCCTCTCAAACCAAACCGGAAGTCTTCCCGAATCTTTGTCTTGATAAGTATTTGTTTGAACGATAGGTGTTGACATGATCTAGGCTTGCACTGCGGGTCAATGAGACCTGGAACTTGCTGTAAGGTCGGAATCTATTTATAGCAGATAGAATGTAGCAATTAAACCTATCCGGATGACGAAGAAAGTGGAGATTAAACTGGCCCTGTGTAGTCTCAGCAGGCAGATCAAAATAGCTGTTGGATTAGCACCCAATCATACTATGTGAGCGTGCTCGGAGAAGGAGCGCGGGAAGCGTTGGCGCTACCATCGCGGTGTCGGGTTGAAGTACTAGCGTTGCATCAGGTGCGGCGAGAGTGTTCTACCCTTCGCCATTCTGCTTCCGGAACTCGTATGAGTAAGCAACTAACAAACTTTCGCCAACCGTACAGTAAGTTTATCAAGTGATGATTTACATAAATGACTTGTCATGTTGTTGATCTTGTATGAATGTAAGATGTCTAGAGATTTGAACGTATGGTACCCCGTATTTTGTTGCCGATTGGCATTTCTGTACTTTGGCGGGCTGGTGCCTGGTACCGCTACGTCCATTTTGATATACACACTATTAGAAATACTGGTTACGGGTATGTGTGTGTTGTATGTTGTACTCTAGCATAGAAGTGAACCACCATACCCTGTTGACTTATTCCATTATGATGTCTGGATGTAATTAACCCATTCGGAATGATGGGAGACGTGGCGAGGGTGTGATGGCTTGCTGGAAACCTAGTTCGGATCGACCCACGCTAAAAGAGTGGGGGACTGACAGCACAGTTCGGGTCCGAAAGGCCATCCGAAGCTCAGTCCGAGAATGGATATGACTCAGAAATCGGGCTTTGTTGTCCTGTTCTTTGCTTTTGTTTTTGGTGGCCGAGGACGACCGGTCTGAGGCTCGAGTGGGTTGGGACGAATGGGCTGAGGCTTGAGTGGGTTGGGACGAATGGGTTGACTTGTGAAGAGTCTTCTTCCTCCGGGGGCTCGTTCTTACTACCGCACGTCCTCCGCTCCCGCTACCTTCACTTCCGACTTCACCTTCTTGGGGGGGGGGGGGGGGTGCATTCCGGACCCAACAGCTTTTTCATTACTGGCCTATCTTTAATCCGAGGGCACATCCTCTCACCTGCATTGAACAGATCTATCTCCGATGCCGTAGCTGGTCGGGCTTTCAATGGGTAGTGACTGATGGTCCTCAGAATCTGGGCTGGCACCTTGTCCGCTCCCAGGGTCATGTTGTGGTTGGAGTCCATGTCCTCGGGTGAAGTACAACGCCTTGTGACAGCCCCGGACGGGGCACAGGAACCCTTTCAACAACTGTTCATGAGTGCTGAGGTGCTTCATTAGGTGTTGCCAATGTGCCAGTATCTTGTCACACACCCAACAGCGGAATGATCGTCCGTCTGGCTCTGGTGACAGTGAGTCTGTGTCCATCCGCGTCCAGCTTGTCTCTGGTTCCATGTCGTTGGCTTCTTTCTCTGCCGAATAGCTTGTTTTGGACGATTCCGATGACTGGCGATCTCGCTCTTTGTTATTACCGGAACTTGAGTGCCGGTTCCGGTTGTTGGTTCTTCGTCCGGCCACGAGTGGCGCTGCGGAATGGTGTTTCCCTCGTCTCCCATCAGATGGTGCCACCCTCCGTTCGTCCTCGTTGAATCCAAGGCTAGAGTCCAGAGTCCAGTCCTGCTCGCTCCAATGTTGTATAGGACCTATACATCACTGCATCTTCCAAGACCACAAAGATTCCTTATAATGGCTAATATACATCACACAACGATGATCCAAACACTAATATTCATCTCTTTTTCAGTAGAATATTTAGGATGATGAGTTACTTAAGTAAATAATACAACTTAAAAAAGTGCATGCCTTCACTAGCTCTGTTATAACACATGCCACCTGGGTGATAGGGAGGAGAAGGCCTTATCTCCCAAGGGTGGCGAGGGCATCAGTATCAGTAGGCCTTATCAGATAAGGCCTCCAATTACCACTCCTCTAGTCTCAATTTTGCCCGCTAGAGGAGAGAGAGAGAGACAGGAGTGGAAAGAGAGAATACACAGTGGAAAACAAATTTTGAAAAAAAATCCGTACTAATGATTCTTATGACATTTGCGTTTTGGAGCATTTAGCCCTCCTCTCCTTTCCCCCCTCCGCTCCTCTCTCTACCCTCCTTGTTGCCTGTTGTTATACAGAGTTTTATTGCCACTGTTCTTTGTGATTTGTGAGGGTGGTCACTGATGAAGGAAAGACTTAAGCCCTCCTCCAGAGCCTGGGCATGATGGGGGCCTTCTCAACGATGATGTCATACAAATCCCCTGACTGGGACTGAACTAATTAATAACATATGATGCATAGGGGTGATGCTACGAGGGGGCGATGGAGGGCGGCTACTAGGGGGCACAGGCAGACCATCAGGAAGAGGCAGAACATGGACAACCACTAGGCCCGCTAGGGGGCAGAACAAAAGCCTCCCTAACGGCGGGAGGAAGAACTAACGGCCCAGCGCCCCCCAAGTGGTGGAGCAGAGCGCTCTGGCTGTTATCAGCAACTCTGGCTGTTGTAAATTAGTGTCAGAGGGCGAGGGCGGTCAGGCGGCCATTGTGGAGCGGCGAAGCGGCGAGGGGAAGGGCGGGCATTATCAACATTCCATCTTAGATTGAGATGTATAGAACATCAAAGAGTCTGCGCTTTGGAGGAACAACACTTTTAGTTTTGAAAAGGAAAAAATTAATTTAAATTTCCGAAAATTAGACCAAAAGGTGGCGCTTTGGCTATATTTACTGCATGGAAATTTATAGGATTAATGGCCAATTCATGCCACTAAAAATAGGGGGGTCTCTTATCTAGAGGAATGTCAATTAGCAACCCGATCTGCCGTAGAAAAGACTTGTGGCTGTTTATGTTTGGCCTATATATGACTTACCTTCAGCCATACTTTAATTCTTTCAACTCTAAATATTTTATTTTTTATTAAATGGGGTGACATTGCCATGTTATATGGCAATGTCCTCTCATTGAGCGGAGAATGAATAACTGCGGACTGGAGGAAGTGACCAGCAACTGACCGGAAGTCTCCCTGCCCAATCACAGGGCTCCTCCAGTTGCCTCGACCACTTTGAACTCAGCTCTGGAGGAGGACACACGTCCCCCAGACAGCGTGAAAAAAGAGGAACATCGGACACGTGGCCACAATGGCACACAGAACTACTAGGGACCTCCCTAAAGTTGACTATAACGCCATGGAGAATGGTAAATCAACCTCTAAAAAGAAGATAAAGGGACTAACCGAGGAAACACTTAAACCCGGCCAAGTTCTGATGGAGGACTACTATTCTGACAGCCAGAACGAAGATGAAGACGGAGGCTCCCCAAAGGACAAGAAAGTCCCAAAGACCCCGAAAAACAAACAGAAACGTCAGACGGTAGTGGATAAGTTGTGCCGCACCCTCGTAAAAGTTTCCAAGTCCAAGACTGGACACAAGACTGAAAGGAACACCCGCGGCAAGAAACCAGGCCGCAAGCGTCCTCGTCGCTCTCCCACCTCCTCGTGGTCAACAACGGACGATGAATCGTCCAGCTCAACATCCTCTAGCTCTAGCTCTAGCTCCAGCTCCTATTCTTCGCATAGGAGAGGCAGAAGGAAGGGCAAGAAACATAAAAGGCTCGACAGAAAACATGACCATCACCGTGCTCACCCCTTCAGGGACCGATCTTCAAGCTCGTCCTCCAGTGAGGGCGGTCACAGACGCCGCCTCCCCACGCCAAGCCACCTCAAACGTGTCTACGCGCACCAGCGCATAGCCACGAAGGCCCTGGAGAAGCAGTACAGGGGGAGAACAACACCGAAAGGTAACTACTTAAAAATCTCTCCTGAAACTTACCTTCCCCCTGACCTGGCCTCAGGAATTAAGGACGAAAGGAGGGACCTTACCATTGCAGAATACTTCTGCGGATTTGCCATTATGTGTGCCTGGCGTGCCCGCCCGGGATCTACCCTGTATCACATGCTGCAGCACCTGGGCGAACTGGGTGAGGATGCGGCTATCCATCAATGGCAAGGACCAAGGCTTTGGTCCCAGACCCTAATAGACCACATAGTTGCGGGTTCCATTACATGGAAGGACTCCAACTATCTGCAACAACAAAGGGCGAGGCTTAGCTGGAACCATAAGCCTTCAGGCATTACACGCAAGAAGACTACCACCACCTCTGTCACAGTGCCATGCCCAATGTACAACTGGGAGGAATGCTCAGCAATTGAATCTCACGTTGAAGGAGCAGTTAACCTTCTACACTGCTGCGGGTATTGCTGGTTTAAAACACAGAAGAAACAATTTGTGCACACATCAAAGGCCTGCAACAACCGAAAAGCTGCTAATGGCGCCCCAGGCCCCAATGGATCAAACCAAAACTCCAGCGGTTTCAAGCAGAAGCGCGACTGGAATACTCCGGGCAAGCCACGCGATCCCAGCTCAGGAGGCCCAGCCTCCACCCCAAAAAACTAGCAAACCGTCCCCACTCCAACCAAAGGGACGCTAAAAACAGTGAGTTAAATATTATTGACAATATATCATTCGACCCATCAAAATCAGTGAAACAAAACGGTACTAACATCTGTTTACATCAAGTTCCATCCACGGGTAGCCATGACACCGGAAGACCTAACCCGGAAGCTAGTGGGCAGGAAGTAGATAACAAACATGGCCGCCACACTTCCGCCCAAGCACCTAAGCATACGAGTGCAGCTAACAAATCGACTCTCACTCGGCCACCAGCGCATAAAAACAATAATAACTCCTACAGTGCTGCAAATAGCAATAACTTAAACCATCAAGCTTGCATGAACCGACGTACGCGGCATGCAGGCGACAACAACACCACCGATCGACTCCACCATCGATCAACTGCATCTCCGAAGGCTATTCGGCCCGGAGCTGCAACCACTTCCGCCAAGACAGAAGTAAACAAACCAGACCCGGCAACAGACAACAAACTACATCGTCAAACCGAAGATGAACCAGTGAGTGACAACAGTGAAATAAATTGTGTGTATATGCCCCCAACCGAAAGTAACTCGCTTAACGAGAAGGGAAAAAATAGTGTTGTGAATAAGCCATGCAAGTCAGCCGTCTGTCTGGACTTCGCAGAGTGCGATAGTGACGGTGTGTCAATTAACACTGAAGGGAATGGCGACTACTCGCTCCCTGATGAACCACATGACATGGTGTCAGTCATCCAAAACCTAGCACAAGTGAACCCGTCTGTGTCTGAAGAAAATCCACCACCAAACATCAACTTCGACAATTATAAGGCCTGGCCCTACCCAGCCCTATGCCTCCCAACAGCTATGGCCAACACATATGAATCAGTTCGTGCTAAGGGTCTCCCGAACTGGAAAGGCGCCAAGATACTCTTGCACTCAACACTCACAGTCGACCAATGGGCCAAAAACTCAACGGGGCACCCTGACGATGAGTCCATACTAAACGGTATCAGGTATGGCTTTCCCCTACAATATACAGGGGGACCCATAACAGTAAGCAAACCAGGAAACAACCACCCATCTGCTGTTGCTTATCCAAACCATGTTAAAGAATACCTCGACAAAGAATGCAGCCTGAATGCAATGGCTGGCCCTTTCAAGTCGCCGCCATTCGTGCCTTGGCACCACTGCAGCCCCATGATGACTAGGCCTAAGAACGAGCCGGGGAAGAGGAGGATCATTGTGGACCTCTCTTTTCCTCATGGGGGTGTGAATAAATGGGTGGCAAAAAACTGTTTTAACGGGACTCCAGCTGCCCACAACTTACCAACTGTTGCCATGGCCAGCCAGCTGATAAATAACTTGGGACGCAGAGACGTCATCATGGCTGTACTTGATTTGTCCAGGGCCTACAGGCACTTCCGCCTGTGCCCCCTTGACTGGCCCCTCACCACCGTGGCCAGTGAGCAGGGCATCTACGTCGATCTGGCCCTGCCATTTGGAGCGCGGATGTCATCCTTCGTGATGCAGATGGCAGCGTCATATATCGTAAGGGCGCTTGCCTCCAATGGCACTATATCTCTAATGTACTTAGATGATATCATCCTGTTAGCCAAGAACAAACAGGACATGCACAGGAGCTTCAACCATGCACAAGAACTTCTACTTAGCCTGGGGCTCCAGATCGCCACAGAAAAGACCCAGCCACCAAGCACCACAGTACAGTGGCTTGGGATTGTCATAAACACCAAGACAAATACCCTCTCGATCCCACCCTCAAAAATGGCTGAGATAAAAGAGTGTTTGGCCATGACAGCCACTAAGAGGGTGATCTCGACCAGAAACATGCAAAGCGTGATTGGGAAGATAGCGCATCTTGCCAAGACTGTCAGACCCGCTACCCTCTTCATGCAGCGCCTCCTGAGTGCACTTAGGAACGCGAGAGGGGGCCCAATCATCGTGTCTCCAAGCATTAAGGCAGATCTTAGGTGGTTCAGGACGTTCGTGGACGAGTATAATGGCACGTCCATTATCCCGGAGGAAGTCGTGTCCAAAACCATCTGGGCCGACGCCTGCCTGAGTGGGGGTGGGGCCACCGATGGCCACCACTACTACGGCCACACCTTTAGCAGCAGCATAACATCACAAAGGCACATCAACCATCTGGAGGCCCTCAACTGCGTCGCAGCAACACGTGTCCTCACTGGCCCCGACGACCGAGCCAGGACGGTTAGGATTTGCTGCGACAATCAGGCGAGCGTTGAGGCCTTCAGAGGGGGAAGGCCTAAAGACCCAATCCTCGCGGCCTGTGCAAGGGCACTCTGGTTCACATCTGCTGAGAGGGAATTGTCCCTCCAATTCGTCCATATCCCGGGTAGGCTTATGGACCTACCTGATGCTCTCTCCCGCCAACACACCTCTCCTGCCTTTAAGGCTAAAGCCTCCAAAATTATATCTGAACTTTCCCTGCTTCCCATTGAGTGCTCTGACCAACACTTTGATGTTTCGAATTTCTTTTAGGGCACATCCAACGCTCCTTGAATAAGCTGGCACAGAAGAGGAAGAGGGAGGCTCATCGTCCGGGCACGAATGCCAACAGGGCCTCGGCAGTGAAGCTGTACATAGGTTTCTGCTCTGCCCTGGGCATCCACTACAAGCGACCCCATGCATCTCAGGTGTGCTGGTACCTTGAATACCTGGCCATAAACCACCTGGCCCCGGCCACAATCACCAACCACCTGTCGTCCCTCCGCACCTTTTTTAAGATGCGTGGCCTGAACGGGGACCCTCTCCACGCTTTTGACGTCAGCATGGCGATAAAAGGCATTCAACTAAGCGTGAGGCACGTTCCTTCCCCCAAACAGATGGTCTCAGAACAAATGCTCGTCGACTGTGTCTCTGCCTGCTCTCGCTCCCACGTCCCATCGATGGTAAAGGCGGCCATACTGATCATGTACATGGGCTTCCTGCGCCAATCCAATCTCTTTCCACAGTCTGTCAAGACCTTCGACTCCAGCAGACATATGTGCGTGGGGGATGTTGATCTACTGCCGGGGGGTGTGAGGCTGAGGCTAAAGTGGAGCAAAACCATGCAGTCTTCGCGCACCCCGGTGGAGATCTTCCTCCCTAGGAAACCCAAGAATATCATCTGCCCCAGGCGAGCTGTGGCTGAACTGCTCCTAGACCACCCAGGGGCGGACGCCAAGGCCCCTCTCATGTCCTTCCCTGATGGCAACCCAGTGACAATAGCTTACATGAGAAGGGAGTGGGCCTCGATCGTGGTTAGAGCTGGCTACTCCCCGGATGTGCACTCCATGCACAGCCTCAGGAGGGGGGGAGCCTCCTATGCCTACCATAAAGGGGGGGCGTCCCTCAATGACATCATGTCACATGGGACGTGGTCTTCGGATGCTGTGAGATCTTACATCCGCCCGTCCCGGGCTGCCACCACCTCGGTACACAGGGCACTGAAGGCTCTGTGATACTAGTGTTTGGGGTGGTGGTGGCCACGCCCCCTCCGATCAAAAGCTTCCCACTGCTTCTATTTTACACAGGACTCAAATAATATCATAATCCAGACACTATCAATATCCAATTGAACCTCTAGCCTCCCTGGCTTACGCCCGGCGGTAGGCCCTCAACCTACTAAAACTTCCCCATTATTGCTTTAATAAAATATCTATCAATAAATTCATGTCTTGTGTGCTTAATGAAAATGTCCTGCATGCTATGGTGGCATAGACACTTCCCCAATATATATGATATGCTCAAATTCCGAATAAAACTAAAATACTCATACACCAATGCTGTAGAGGAGGACGGGAAGAATTCAGTAGAAAATAAAGAATAAGACAAATTGTTCTATTGGACTTCCAGGGAGAAACCCATCCTGGACGAATCTGAGTGCCCTCCCCCTAAATCCGCCCCAGCTCATTACCCCAATCTACCCCCACCCATATCTAAAGGATAGGACTTTGCATCTCCCCTATGAACACATAATGAATGGTCCTCCCTTGCCTGGGTGACCTGCGTGTTTCTGACCCGACCTAGATTGCCATATATAGAACTATGACCTATATAGACTTGGACAAGCGTGGCAGTGGTTGAGCACTTAGTGGACCCAGTCCGGCCAGTTCAACACACTACAAGTCACCAAAATTGCATACAGTGCCTGAAATCGAATTAAAATAGCTTTGCCCCATTCACATTTCCTATTAACTTCAATATTGGCAAGACATTAAACATCCAAGTACAGTCTACACCTATGACCTATATAGACTTATAAAGGGCTTAGGTCTGAGGAGCGTAACCGGACCAATACAAACCAGCCCCTTCACCTTGTTGTCTACACCTTCACAGCACTACCGAAGATCCCAACAATCCTAGACTAATGCGGATTAGTCTCGAATTGTTGAGATTTGGTTGTTTCTTGTGGAGGTGTGGTGTAACGTGGTCGTCACACACTGGTGAACACTGAGCGGCGCTAAGAGTTTAGCCCAGTCCATGTTGGTGCTGAGCGGGGGGTGGCCGTGTGTGTGAGGATCTCAACAATGCAAGACTAAAGCAATTAGACCCTTCCGTTGTAGCAGGGGCCGGGTGTATGCGTTCTTAGGGACCAACCAAGGCCGAAGGCCAAGGTTGGTCCCTAAGAACGCATACACCCGGCCCCGCTATGTCAGGTTCTAATTGCCCAACAGAGACTACCAAACGAGTCCGTAGTGTGGACCCCAGACCCTTTTGAGACACAGCAGACCACCAAATGACCCAAAATCTACATAATCACGCAAACGGGTCCCGCCAAAGAAAACAGGTGGTCGCGCCCTCCGAAAACAATAATCGCACCATACAAGCAAGGGGTCGGTTCCGCCCTGAAAACAAGTGGTCCCACCTGCCGTTTCAATAATTTGTTTTGAAAGCTTTTATTCAGGGGTGCCTGGCCACTCTCACTCTGAAGGTGATTTTCGTAGCGAGAGTTACATAATATTCGAATCAAATAGAGTCAATTATTTTAACATTTCTTATGTATCTTCTATTGTATGTTTCTTATATGTGAGACTCACCTGAAATATATATTACTGATTTCGAAATGACTGAGTTGTGTTATTCTTTATTTTACTGGTGATAAACCCTCAAAAGGAAAAGACAGCTCCCATGTGATGTATTGCCTCTCCGGTAACCACATCATAGATAAGAAGTGTTGACCCATCCACAGCCACCCCCAACCCCCTCCCGCCCCCTCCCCCACCACCCCGCGCACGCACACACCACCACCAACCCAACTGAGTCCGAGTCCGCCCCGTTGAGTCCGGTCCGCCTTTTACCACATACCCTGTTCTGTGTGTGTGGGAGAGCCGCGGTCACGGTCACGTGCTAATCCTTTTGTTTGGGAGAGCCTCACACAATTAACGTATCGCTGGGCGCTGACAGCGTGGGGAGATTAGCCAATCACATACATACCTTCAAACCATAAACAGATGACCACCATGTGTGCGTCTCTGGGTTGTGTACTTTATTAACTGTTCATTCGGCCATTGTGAACTATAATAAATCAGGGTAGGGAGTACCTTTTCGGGAACCGGGATTGGGGCTTATTTAAGGTCGGGAAAGGGGTTCATAGCCAGATTTAATTTTTCCAGGTAGGGATGGCAAATTGAAAACCTGCGGGATTCGGGAAATGGGGCTTATAAACAATGAGAAACGGGATTCAAGAGGACAGGGGGTAAGGGGGAACAGCCAATCAACTGGCTGTCCAGGCGGAGGACAGAGGGTGAGGGGGAACAGCCAATCAACTCCCTTGCCTAAGCCTAGAAAGCCTGTCAATCAGCTGAGCCATAGCCTTACTAACAGCCAATCAGCTAAGAGCCAATCAGCTCCCTTGGCTGAGCTCCCTTGGCTACAGAAAAGCTGTCAATCAGTGTAACTATAACGAAGAAGTGGGATAAATAACACCTGATCGAAAGGATTAGATAAGGCATGCTAAGGCATGCTTAAACACCTCACAGACAGCTAAAGAATATTATCAGATGTGATCCACTATCAGTGATTGGCGTATTTCATAGTAACATACTTGTTTCTCAGCAAGCTGAGAAACAAAAAAGGGGCAAATATCTGCTTTTACAACAAGGCCAGGGCTTACCTCTGTATAAGTGAACCAATACAACAAGGCCAGGGCTTACCTCTGTAGGA
Organism: Sthenelais limicola; assembly: GCA_942159475.1. Classification (NCBI taxonomy): domain Eukaryota; kingdom Metazoa; phylum Annelida; class Polychaeta; order Phyllodocida; family Sigalionidae; genus Sthenelais; species Sthenelais limicola. The sequence continues at coordinate 6,714,470 of OW804100.1, read as the reverse complement.
CAGCATCGAGCAGTAGTACATTATGGGCAGCCTGCTGCACTATGGCTGGATCACGGTGTTCCTCTGCTATCAGCTTACCAGATGACATTTCTGAGATCATCATGTACCACGCATCCCGACCATCCTTCAGCCAGGCAACAAATGGTGCAGTCCTTTCTGTAAAGTACAGTATCAATTTGTGCTGTATTACAAGTCTTTGTGCAGGTTAAACAGATTCGGAATCACCTAACATCCAATATCATTACTATTCTGACACCACTCTTACCATAGCTCTACCCTTGACTCTGAGTAAGTCATTCGTATCAGTATTCTACCCGCATAATTAACATGCAACGGATATATATATATATATATATATATATATATATATATATATATATATATATATATATATATATATATATATTCAGGTTTTGTGTAGTTTTTAGGTCATCGAAATTATGGGATTCTCTAAAGGATTGCATAAAAACAAAAAAGGAATTTGGCATCCCCTTTTATATATGAACACCTTCATCTTTCGTCTAAAGTCATGCATCAGCTCAGCCTCACTAATCATTGCCTATCATTGTCTGGAAGCTATATCATATTTAATATATCACCGTGATTATGCTGTCACTGTGATTATGATACATATCTCAGCGGTCTTTTCAAATTAGTGCCGCCGTCAAGTTTATTAGACATGGAAACAACAGATATCATTAGATTCACAGGAGACGGCAATGCCGACCTGTGCAATTTGGGAACTTCTGTGAGACTTTAGAGCATTTTTGTTTTACATCTTCATTTAACACCAAACATGGACAGTATCTTGACATATTAGAGAACATTCAGCATTCAGCACTATTCAAGCATAGTTACAGTGACATATGTCACAGTGATTTAGGTTTCATCATGTTGTACCGGTATTAATGTTAATTATTATTGTTAATTATTATCACGGAGACAAGTACAGGTCACTTTAATTTTCAAGTAAGCAGCACAGGCTAAGTTTTTGAGAATAGTGTTCCCAACTTTCGGTAATAATAGGTTATGATGCTTAGTTTAATATATCAACAGGATTAGAATAAATCTGTTCCGAAATTTGACATTCAGAAACCCCCAAAGTTACCAGTTCATTAGAATCGACCATAGATGTGTCCCGCTAGAGGGAAAAATCCGAATTGATGTGGAAAAAACTCCACATTAATAAAGCGTGTACAAAGATTCAAGATATTTCTAACCTTTGGAGACGATTTTCAGTGCTGGATCTTGTGAGAGGAAAGACTTGAGAGTGACCTTTTCCAATTCCTTGATATTTCTGAGCTTGATGACTTCTCGATGCTTGTCTGGGCCTGGCTTTAGGAAGAACAACCTAAATAAAGTAGATTGATTCATTGCGTTATTCTCAATCCAACGAGCGCACTATACTATAGGAGATAGATGCAGAAGTCAGAAATGAGTGAATGGTAAGGCAACTCATCCAATGCTTAAGAGTCAACCTGTAAAGATACATAATTAGACGAGACGACAGGTCTACTCCTTATGAATGCTACCATGCAACTGGACGTTAGGAACGTCTTCAGCCGAGAGGTAACCAACACCTCAACACCTCAACCCCCCCCCCCCCCCCCCAAAAAAAAATGTAAAGATACATAATTATATATATGTAGTGAACTATGTAGTGAACCGCAGATTCGTTGAGGTCACTTGGAACACGCCAAGCTGCACATCTTTCGACAGAAATGCGGTGGACACTGCACCCTTTCATCGGCAATGAACTGTGTCCCTGCTGCCCTCCTGTAGTAGTGTGCCCGGCCCAGTGTTATAGCGCCACATGAAGTCTTAGCCTAGCACAGCATCTTCACTGTCTAGTCCCTCAGCCACCAAACAAACGTTCGGGTACGACCGCCCTGCGATCTCAAAGTCGAAGACCACATACGCTCTCGTCACTGTAGTACTGTTCATAAGTGGTTTCACCCGCGAAGCGAGCGAGTTGGTTGTGCCAGGATCATACAAAAATTCTTGTCCCCTAGTACCTACTGTAACTGGTACATACCATCTGTCCACAATCGCTACCACTTCGATTGGGATTACAGCTTCAGGATTTGCGGCTAAGTTTGTCAGATCTGTGACTCGAGTTTGGCCTCCCGCAATTGGCCGTTTACAATTCGGTCATCCCATTTTGTGTTACTCAGTTACTCACGGACACCAGAGGCTATCTGCAGTCCCATATGGATGTACTGCCTAAAGGCCTAAATCCATTGTCAAAACGATGAGCGACTTCACACAATTCTAGAAATCTTTTAATATCATTTTAATTGAATGAAATGCATTAAAGTGCGGTGACTTTGCCCATTAGGCCGGGACTTCAGGGCCAACTCACCCATGTTTTCCACCCAAGTTGCCCAAGTTTTCAGTCGCTCTCTGTCGCCCATCATGTCGCCCACTTTGGCTACCATGTGGATTCCCAAAATGAGAAATTCTTCTAGCGACAGCGCTAATCACCTTGGCGACTTGAATGGGTGACACAACTTGAGCCACTAGATTAAACATTTTCATTCCAGTCACTCAAAATGTGAGTAATACAGGGGTCATTAATCTGAAGTCGCCCATCGGGAGGTCGCCCAAGTAGGTTTGATATGGGCACACATATATTTTTTTCGGACTTGTGACTAATTTCTCCTCCCCCTCACTTCTCGGCTCTGTCCCCCCTTCCTTCCTCTTCCTCTACTTCTTCGTCCTCCTCCCCTCTCTCCTCCCTCCCCTGGATGGAGGTGGAGGAGGGCCTGGAGATGAAGGAGTGTAGGGTATGGGGGAGGAGGGGTGTGTAACATGTACAATATAGTGAAACATAATTTTTCTCGACCCAAAATGAACTGAATTGTTATGTTGTACAAGAATAAGAATTGCAGAATTGGGGCCAAACGCGGGACAAAGGTGCAGGATTGTGAACATGGGACAAAGGGCGAAATGTCACTCCTGGGCCACCATAGTAAGTTGAAGTTGAGTGAGAGATGGAAATAGACAGTGAGAGGAGAGAAAGATATATCAAGGAAGAGGGAGGGACAGATAGTCATTGAGAAAGAAGATTGCTATGAAGATTGCTATGGCATCAGCCAGAACAATAACATTTTACTGATTCTCTTAGTATTTACATGAATGATGTCTGAACTTTCTGAAATTAGTTGTGATTTCATTAGTCGTATCATTGTATATACATTGCATAAGCATCCGTGATCGAGTGACAGTTCATTCTTTGGCAAATACATTTTTCACATTTAACCAAATTATTGGGGAGGCCAGCCGCCCCCCAATGTATTGCCAGTACTGCATGGCAGGCACCAGGTGCAATGATCCACTAGGGGTTGTGATGTTCCATTGTGTTAGGTATAAATCAAAGAAGACCCTTGAGCAAGAGCTCTATGTAAACGTGTCCAACGCATAGAGGGCAATTAATTATTCATTCTCTCATTGTTATATTGACAGTGTGGCAGAGTGGAATAACGTGCTGGGTCGGCGCATGGCATGCAAGTGTCGTGGGTTCGGACCCTGGGGCGGCCGCCCTATCGCTCTCGTCCTCCCAGGCACTAGTGGAAGAACAGCTAATGCTGAACTAGCCCTGCTAAAAAAGTAAAAAAAAAAAAGTAAAAAAAATGTCACATACATTGCAACTTGAATAAAAGGGACTCAAATTTGATTTTTCCTATAGTGACTACAAGTGTTGGGACTTATACTATATTCCTCTAAGGAATATTAGAGTTGATCCTTTAAACTAAGAGATTAACATTGGTGGAGAACGCCTTAAGATACTAATGGTACCAGCATTAGATATTGTTTCAGCCTACAAAGGAGAGAGACAGCTGTCATAAGGACAATATGGCAGACAAAGTGGCAGGAGACTGACTTTTTGACAATGAGAGGTAAGTGCAAGATTTTTGTTTATAGTAGCAGTTGCTGAGATGAAGCTTACTAGTGTATTGACAGGTGGGAGACATTATGGTTAAATGGTACACTCACAAATATACATATCTTACATAAAGAAAGGTGAGTTTTTGATCTGTGATGCAACTGCGCATAGACAGAAAACGTTTTTAAGTACTACCATGTCAAAAAGTCAAGTCAGTATCAGCTGTTCAGATACATTTAAAGCCACAAGTGAAATATAGAGGAAAAGACTATAGAAGACCAGTTTTGTATAAAAATAAGGATTGAACAATATATGAATATGTGAGAAATTCAAAAGCATATTCTAAATGATCTGGAGAAATTTAGGAATTTCCAAAACAGATGGTCCAAATATCTTTTACAAAAGAAAGCAATTATAAAGATAATTCTTTGAACAATAGATAAAGTATGTTAACACAGATGGAAGGAGAGCTGTGTAGTGAGATAAGTAACAACAGGAAAGAATTTTCTGTAGAATGATCAGTTTTAGAAACCTTTGAATAGAGGTGATATAACATAAACATTTTAGTGACTAACAATTTGCTGTTATAACTGTGTCATTAGGAGAACAACTTTCAGAACAATAGACCTATGTCTGCTTCGAATCATTTGTCTCATTATCCAGGAAAGACTGCTGAATGGTCATTGTGTTTGTTGGAAAGAACCGACAAGTTGATTTATGACCTGGTGATACAAAACTGTAATGATCTCCCATTGTGATGGTCATGTATTATATGAATGGAATGGAATGGAATGTATTATATATAGTAAGAACAATAGGTATCAGGTGCATTCCTACCAAGACTGGATGGTATTGTTTCGAATAACAATGTGACAACTATTCAGTAGTAATGTCTATAACATACTGTTACATAGAAAAGATGTTGAGGAATTTACAACAAAAAGACAATGGCAGGTAGAAAAGAAACACAAATAAAGTACCTGACGGTTACTCGTTTCAGCAAGTGGTGAAGCAGTTAAGAAGCAGAAAAAAATACGTGTCGGAGGTCAAACTGCCCATAGAGGAAATTACCTTAAGTCCTAGGGGTGTTCAGCAAACACAGTATTTGGTGGACACTCGAAACACGCCCAGTAAAAAGGGGTACCCTGATCTTGAAGAACATATAAGACAACAAAGACAGGAGGAACTAAGGGCAGGGTTTGGAAAATTCAATACAGACAACAATGATCACTTGGAACAGTTCATGAGAGGGCACTGAGCCAGGATGGCGGCAAATACGCAGGGTTTTGGGCGCGGCCAACGTGAGAGACCTGTTGACGCGTTCGGATTTAATCAAGAAGAGCAAGAGGAACACAAGAAAGACAGTAACATTCAATGTTCTTTTCATGAGGACTCACCCCCAAAAGGAGGAGAAGGCTGTTCCGGTGCAAAAGATAATCAACCATCTGGATGGAGTTGCTCGGTGGTAGTGCGCCAAAAGCACATGGAAGTGGCCTATCAACGGGGGAGCAGTTCTTGTCAGGGATGGATAATACTGAGAAAGAACAAGGAATGCAGAAAACGACCGGGTCGCAGAACGCCTCACCTGCGAATTAAGCAATATCAGCTGCAGAGAAATGCCTCCCAGCTAAAGTTAGATCTGATAGTGGTGAAACCTGAAACACAGAAGGGATATATTAGAGAAATTATGAAACAAAATCAGTTGTTGAAGGATGAGCAGGATAGGAATTATCAGCTTCAGGTGGAAAATGATCAGCTGCAACAACAGAATGCCCAGCTGGCGACCAGATGCAATGAGTTAAATCAAATAGTTTTGGGAGAGGCCCAAAAGAGAACTGATTTAGTACAGGTAATGGCACAGAAATTGGATGCCAAAGAAATCGATCATCAGGGCGAGATGAAATATTATAGAGACAGAGTAAAGCAACTGGAAAACAGGATAATGGATATGCAGGCCATGGAGACCCCTCTCCCAAAGGTACATACTATGGCACAGGCGGTACAAACCTCACCACCACAAGTGTCGCAAGAACCGCAACCTGCACAGGCTCCACCTGAAGCAACAAAAATCACACATTCAGCTAATCAGGAACCCCGAAAACAGCTGTGGTATCCAAGTTTGATAAATCCTTTAGCTGGATTATTTAACACAGCTGGAACTCAGCCACAGGGGGCATTTAATACAGTAGTAAATACTCCCCATGGATCTCCCAATTGTAACGCCGAAAATTCTCCAGGGAGGCCTTATGGGCCAGAACAGCAGACACTGTATGAAACAGCGGTAAATACACCTTATCGTACCGCCATGAATACAGTATATGATACAGCAGCAAACACACCTGAGCGTCCACTACGTTAGAGCAAGGAATCCTGCAGCATCATTTGATACTCTGAAACGGAAGTTTTTAGAGGAATTCGGGAAACGGAGTTACAAAGAAATGTTGAAAGGATATGCTCAAAGAAAGCAAGGGCAGGATGAAAGTGTAGAGGAGTACAATGGAGATATGCTAGTGTTATTGGCAAACTCTGGATTGGAAGAAGATCTGCAGGTGAAGTTTTATGTCACCAACCTAAAACCCAGTTTATCAAAAAGGGTAATGGCTGACGATGTCACAAGTATGCGTCATGCCATTGCCTCGGCAATCAAGCATGAGGTGAATGATGTCACCATAGCAGAAGATAAGGTGACAGGTCTGCTTTCCAAAGCAGCGGCTGTGAAGGCTATCAGGGACATCGGGTACACCACTGATGAACAAGATGACAAGAAAGTGTCATTTAAAAGGAGGTATAATAATAACAACGGCGGTGATAACTATCAGCGCAGCCAGCCGGATAGGAGAGATGGCAGTGCTGGAAGAGGAAGAGATAGGAATAGAGGAAATAACAACTAGAATTCCTCAAAAGGAAAATATAATAGTAGGGATAGATCTGCGGGACATCCTAAGGAATGTGGTTGTCGATGTCCGTCCAGTAATGGGAGCACCTACAAGATCCCCAGGAAGATCAAATTCTTACAATAGATCGAATTCTTATAATTAATTCTTTTAATAGGCAGAATTCTAATCGATCCGATTCGTTCAACAGACAGAATTCTAGCCGATCAAGTTCAGCAAATAGGAATTCAGGAAAGTCAGACCAAGACTCTGATAATGATGCTGGACAAAGATCCGACAGAAGAAAGAAGAATATAGATAAAAGGGAGTTAACTCCTTTTAGAGACAATAAGAAATCAACTACCTTCAATGATGAAAATTAAACACATTGAGGGAAAAATGCCTGGAGCGAACCAGGAGGAGATTGGTAAAATCTCAAAAATGGGGAGATTATTCCCATTGAAGGTTCTGTGGACCCTGCAGAGGGCTTTTATAACATTGAAAGTGACTCATATGATCTTGTAACATTATTTTAGGAACATGAAGAAGGCGTTGACAGAATCAGAATGGCTGTAAAGAACGGATTTGTGTGGGCGACTGTATTCCATCTACCTTTGGCTATGGCTTTTGAAATTGATATTAAAGAATTTCGGGATAGCATGTTGAGTGACGGTTTAATTAAGCTGCACCTGCCAAGTGCAGCAGAACTTAGAGATGCAATTTCTAATGTTCCTAAGGAGATAATCCATAAGGGCATTAGGATGCAATTTGGTTGAGAAATTAGTAAAGAGCGATAAACCATTGAAATCTATGTGGGACAAAATTTGGCAAAAATGGAAATCGCTGCATCCAATAACTTGGAAAGATTGTCGATTTTCAAAATTCTTGTTCTGATTAGTGCATCTAGCGATGTATTTACGTCTTATAGATGGGAAAAATTTCAAAATTTGTATCATATTTTTAGGCCTGACATAGTGGTGTCAATGCAAAGTCTATAAGGGACGAGAATTATCAATCTGGCGAATTATCAGACCAATTAGGGTTTGATCTTTATCGATTTTTGAAATCATGAAGGATATTTAGGTCATCTAGGGACTTAGTTAAGTTAGTACATGAAAGAATTTTCAATGAAAGGGTTCACGGTTTCACAACCATGTTGGGTAGTCGAGACTCTTAAATGGCTTCTAGGAGATGGACAAAGGTTGAATTTTATTAAAACACTTGGAGAAATTAGTTAATTTTGGATGTTTAACAAGTTATTGAGCATTTGCGTTTGAAATTTTTCGTGTAAAATTTTGTTTTTCAGGCAATGGCATCAGATGTCAACAGCTAGTGCGTTTCAGTGTTTTTATCGGCAACTGGAATATCATTAATTTTAAGAAATATTTTGTGAGCAAAGTAATCTATCATGTTCAGGTGTTTTTCAGCCAAACGTAGTAGTTTGGGGTGGTCCAGAAGGTTGGTATAACGATGTGCAGGAGTGATTGACTGGGCGATGGCAGTTGTCTCAGAAGTCCGATGTCAGGAAAGGAATTTGTGAAATTTTGGTCTCGAAGGATTTATGTAGAAGAAAGGTTAATAGAGTGAACGACCAACGATTGTGTGTTAGCACAGAAGAGGTAAAATGATACGCATGCCTCAGGATCTTAGTTAAAAATGTTAGGTTGGATGCACCAAGATGATGTTGCAAATAAAGAAAAAAAGGTAGTTCAAGTCAAGTGACAAAAACTGTACGGGTTACTCCGATAAAATCAAGTTGTGGGGATTCCAAATTCACCTCTGAGTATTTCGATGTTCAGCTTAGTAGGTGTAGGGTTTTAATCTTAGTAAAATGAGTGAATAATAATACAGTTAAGGAAGACTAGAAACAAGCGGAGTCGCATTTTGTGTCCCACTGTATTCAACCTTTTTAAAATGAAACTAGTTGACTTTCTATATCCATAGATTAGATAAAAATAGTTCGATTTTTTAAGGGGGGAGGGGGGCATATGTGATGTTCCATTGTGTTAGGTATGAATCAAAGAAGACCCTCGAGCAAGAGCTCTATGTAAACATGTCCAACGCATAGTAGTGGGGCAGATAAGTAAAACAATCTTTCAAAAAATGGTACATGCAACAAAATTGGTATACATGGCCTTAAGGACCCACTTTTTAAAAAAAGCCTGTTAGCCATCAAAAATTTTTAATTGGCGGCCATTTTTTCCAAGATGGCAACTATTTGGTACACTATTTTTGCCATAACATCTGACAGAATTGTCTGATTTGAAAAATCTTGGTGTCAAATTATGCTTTTTACTATGCCAAACAGAAGTGAAACTAAAAATTTCAAGATGGCAGCCATTTTGACCATGAAAACACTATTTTTGGTGGGGCAGATAAGTGAAACAATCTTTCAAATCATAGTACAAGCAACAAAATTGGTAAACATGGTCTTTAGGACCCACTTTTTAAAAAAAAGCCCGTTAGCCATCAAAAGTTTTTAATTGGCGGTCATTTTTTCCAAGATGGCGGTTATTTGGTACACTATTTTTGCCATAACATCTGACAGAATCATCTGATTTGAATAATCTTGGTGTCAAATTATGCTTTTTACTATGCCAAACAGAAGTAAAACTAAAAATTTCAAGATGGCGGCCAATTTTCAAGATGGTGGCCATTTTGACCATAAAAACACTATTTTTGTCATAGAATCGGACAGAATAGTCAGACTTGAATGATCTTGGTGTCAAATTATATGTTTCGGGCTAAACAGAAGTTGAATAGCTACTAAGAATAGTATTTTCATGTATATAATGGCTGCCATTAAAAAAAATGGCCGCCATATGAAACATGAAAACATTTCTTCCCCATAAAATCTGACATAATAGTCCATTTTCAGTAATCTTGGTGTCAAAATATATGTTTTTTACTATGCCCAAGCTGAACTCCCATCACTTAATGTTCCTAGATGAAGTCTTTTATCATCCTGTGCAGAGTTATATAAAAAATTATTGGTGATGATAATAAATATGGTACTATAAATATCAGAATTAACCACAAATTTTATTGGTCTTCATGAAGCAGCACTCTTAATCAATTGTACATATATATATTACCTTATAGGATGAACTTGTTTGTCAACTAATCCTGGCATCTACAGATCAAATTGATAACATGTGCACAGTCCAGAGCAATCCCTTTTGCACCCGCACTTGGTGAGCTGCTGATAAGTCTGGGCAATTGGTGGCAGTTTGGTCTAGTAGATTTGCCACACATCACCTTCTTTTGTCCATCCCCAGTCTGCTGGACTTCTGGTTCTGGTTGACAAACTATTGATTGGCTCCATAGGCAGCTCATTTGACATGCTGGAGGAGAGCTGCTTGAGTTGGGGGAATGGCTTCGTATGGTCGCTGCTTGCGAGCAAACATGTCAAGCCGTGCATCATCAACCCCAGCAGCTGTACTGGACCTATCATACATTGTAATAACAAACTTCTCCAAGATTGCTAGATCTTCATCTTCAACATTTGGTGGGTATTGGCTGAGTTTTATGAAGACTTCAGAGGCAGCTGTGCATACATTCCATGTTTGCCATGCAGATTTCTTCCCTTTTCCCTGGAAGGATGATACAATATCACAACCAGTGAATGCATGGAAAGGAGAATCCCTTTAGTCTTGACTGGGCCAAGTGATTGAGGTTGTGAACAGGAATGTACCTCAGATTTTGTCTTTGACCAAAAGTGATCAGCAGTTTCTGCAGACCAGACTCCTTCAGTGCAGGTAGAACACTGACTGCTATTACCAGTACATCTGTGTCACTGGCTTTGATCATGAGAACCTTCCTGCCCTCTGATGCCACATATCTGGCATGTACAAAAATCTGTGTGTCTGCTTCCTCGTGGGTACAAGCACACAGATCATCCAGATTCAATCGTTCAATTGCTAACATCTTCTTCCTTGGTCAAGATAAAAGTGTTTGATGTACAAATCTCAGCAATCTTGGCAGCCAGGAAGGTAAACAACTCAGTCTTGTTGTCTCTTAAAAAGCTCCGCCAGTTGTATGGTATTTTGCCTGTGGCTGTCACTCTCCGCCTAGCCCCCTGTCCTCGCTTTGACCTTGTTTCATTCTTCAGGCTTGAAGGTCTGTACACATCAAAGACAATGTCTGTTCTCTTGTACTTTGAAGCATATGCTTGTATAGTGGGAAGCATGTCCAATGCAGCATATTCCTCAAATGTCTTTCCTTTATGTGGGGGTCTAGTGTTTACTAAAGCTGAACCATCTAATGCCCCCCTCACACTACGCATCCGACGAGTTGTAAGCCTTACAACTAGTTTTCCAGTTGTAAGGTCCGTTTTTGAGCTGTTGTTCACGACAAAACTCAAGATTCAAATGTTGAATTGGATCGTAGAGTCGTAACAGTGTGAGTGCCAGTTGTAGGGCTTACAACTCGGACTCAGCGAGTCGTAAGACTTACAACTCAGAAAACAGAAAAAAAACGGGTCGGGCTATCCGTTACAACGTGCGTTGTAACGGTGATATCCATAAAAAAAACACTTTTTTGGCCTGTTTTTAGCAGGGTGCTCCCGATTCGAGTCGTATAGTGTAAGATGTAAGTTGTAGTTGTAAGTTGTGTGTTGTAAGTTGGGCATAAGATGATAGCATCAGCCTCAGGTTGGAGGTCTGGTATGGTAATTTGTGCCTCAAGAATGGCAGCAAGTTGGGACTTCTGGCAGGTGTGAAGCTTTCCATTGTCACTCAATGCAGCTTCCGAGGCTGTCTCATACTGAGCAACCAGGTAACTGACTTCAGGGCCAGCTACCATCCACCTTCTCAGAGCTGGGTCTTAAATCAACCCATTTGCACCCCCATCGCCTTTGATGATAGCATTTGCTTGCTCATGAGGTTGATCGATGGCCATTGATAAGAACTCATGCTCTGATTTATAAACAACAAATTTCCCTTTGCTCTGGGTGCTTTTGTCTCATCAAATATGCTCATTTTTTTAAAGGTGAAAAAGGTCCATTTTCCTTAAAAGACGTCTTGGTTTCGCATGTCTCATTCAAAAGCAAAAAATAGTTGGATGTAGATGAAACTTTGCAGGCTGATGTAACAAGACATTTCAATTATAATGATGTGTATATGACCTTTGACCTTGAACATGACCCATGCTCAAGGTTATTGAATCTGGAGCATTATAACTACAATATATTTGTCATATGTGTAACTCAAAGATCTAGAATGCATGTAAGTTGATCAAATGCAATATAGACCAGGTGCATCAGCATTGCACTTTGACCTTGGAAATAATGACCTTGACCTTGACCTTAGTTCTTGGTCGGGTAAGATGTTGATTAATATTAATTTAGGGAAAAAACCTAGTTTGACTATAATGCTTCAGGTATCATCTTCTTTAGTAGTCCACAGACCAAGAAATCAGACTTCATATACCATGTCTTATGATTAATGTTTTAGCTGATATTTATGTAACTATTAGATGAAACAGCAATGAATTTATGGTGTCTATTAAACTTTCATGTGCGTGTAGAAGAGGGTTCCATAAAATTTGACACCAAGATGATTAAAATTGTATTATTCTGTAAGATTTTATGACGAAAATAGTCTTTTCATGCCCTAAATGGCCGCCATCTTTAAAAATGGCCACCATTTTGAAATCTTCAATAGCTATGCTGCTTCTGCATATTAATAACCACAATTTGACATCAAGATCATTTCAATCGGACCATTCTATCAGATGATAGGGCGAAAATAGTATTTCCATGTTCCAAATAGCTGCCATCTTGAAAAAATGGCCGTCAATTAAAAATTTTTGATGGCTAACGGGCTTTTTTAAAAAAGTGGGTCCTAAGGACCATTTCTACCAATTTTCTTGTATGTTACATGATTTGAAAGATTAAACATGAAAAATGCACTTATCTGCCCCACTATAGAGGGCAATTAATTATACATTCTCTCATTGTTATATTGAATGTCACATACATTGCAACTTGAATAAAAGGGGCCTCCTGTACAATATCATTCTCACATACAAGCTACACGACTGGACTTCGATTTTTCCTATAGTGACTACAAGTGTTGGGACTTATACTATATTCCTCTAAGGAATATTAGAGTTGGGCTTATTCGATTAATCCTTTAAACTAAGAGATTAACAGGGTTTTGCAGGACAGTGAAGTATGTAATACCTATATATACAACTAGAGGTCAATCTTCGCCCGAATCTTATGCACTGCAGCCTTGTATTTGTGATTAATACTGTATTGTCTTATTAGACTGGTGCCATATGAAGATTAAAATATTTCAAGAGGCATTTTCTGTTAATGCTTGGTATATGGTGGTTTTATACTAAGTAAAGTCGGCTGAATCCGAAAATGCTGGTTACCACCCTGAAATATTGCTCCTGTTTCATTTTCATATGTATACATAGATTTCACTGACGTCACGGCCCTGGCCATGTTTGGGGTCAAGATAGATGGCTATGTATGCTGCGATACTTGAAAATATCGTTTTCTGGCTGTTTTAACCTTTACCAGTTTTAATCTGACACAACAATACCTTCATGATAGGTTAGATAATCTGCCTTTAATGTAGAATTACCCAAGTATCTACTCTTGTGAGTTTTATCAACTTTGTTTTGATACCCCCGCCATAGACGGCCAGCGTAGCGATGCCCCTGAAAATGGTGGTCACTGTGTTACCCCAGCCGACTGGGTGACGTCATGTGAAATCTATGTATATTGTTTCTGGGCAGAGGTAGAGATTTTAGAATATTTTCAACAGCTGCGCCTATGCCTATGGCTAAGGCCAGGCTAATGTCGTAACAAAATTTCCGCTAAAATGATTTAAAATTGCTCCTACGACAAAGAGAAAGCCTATTTAATGGGATAGCTGTTGATTTGACTGCATAAACTTAGAATCTGTGATATTGTGGAATTATTGCAAGATTCGATTCACATAGGCCTAGGCTATAATGACAACAACAAAAATGATATAAGGAGCCATATCTAATGACAATAGGTCGGAATGTATAGTAGTAAACCAGCAGAACGCATCGATATATACAACATGGCTTGTAATGGGAAAGACCAGATTCTTTGGGCGACGGAAAGAATATTTAGTTGAGTGGCTATCCACCTCTTCCAGAGGGCGAGTCAGTCTCAATTGATCCAGAGGTATGTGGCACCAGAGTTGGCCTATTGTCACAATTTGATGGGAATGAAGGGAAGTCTTGGGCTATTTACTTTTATAAATATGGATTCTTTTTGTAGATTGACACTGTTACCACCCTACCTGCTTCCCTCTCCCTCCTCCCGTCTCCCGATGCATTATAATCATTTCATTTTAGCGTTAAATCCATCATTTCGGGTCAGAGAGCTATGTTAGACGTGTTGTGATTGGCTGACAGTGCATGAGGTGGAACTAGGTGACAGAGGCTATGATTGGTGCATTGTAATTCAGGCTTGAAGTTACCTGAAATTAAACAAGTATGGCAGAGTGTGTTCCAATGTGCAAGAGTGATAGAAGAATGCTGGCATCGAAGAATACATAGAGATACACAGTACCGTGTGCGGTCTCGTATGCAGTAATTGTACTAGTAAGAGCTTAAAATCTTTGGTGAAATCTCATTTATACAGTCTAATAGGGAGAATAAGGTAGGTCTGTAGGCGGGTGAAATTGTATGGGATGGGGGCGGAGTTATGAGCATGGTTTGTTTATGCATGCATAATTAACTATGCCACTGATGCCTCCTCGTCAAGTAGGCCACGCCAGTGCGACGATAATATGGGATTTTACTAATATGTGTGTATTATGCTTATAATTAACCATCCCAAGGACATGAAAGCAGATATATTTAAGATTTGAGCTGATCTACAGAGATTATTATGAAAAAAGGCTTCAAATCAGTCAGAATCAAGATTAATTTTCTGACAGAAACAGACTGTGACAGTGACAGCGAGCTTCTGATCTACTCGGACCAAAACTCGCTATGCATGCATAACTAAGTATTTTACAATTTGAAAACAATGAGGGCTTGCCAAACCCGACCAGATGCTTCCCCTACCCTTGCACTGGACGAAAAATCCGCTTTACACTTAGCGTACAACAGGTCCTATTAGCAGCGTGTAACACAAAATAGAAAAGCACAAGAATAGTAGCTGCTATTCGCTACCAGTATACTTAAGCTAATAGCAGGAACTTCATGCACATGGTGTCATATTACTAACTATTCAACCATGTGATTGTAGAACAAACAATATCGACGCTCTGCCTGTGTATGGGGACTGACCATTTTAATCTATAATCCCTTTTCTGGAAACGTGACGGAACTTACAGTCCAGTCAAACTAAAATTTGGCAAGGAACAAATTGCAAGAAATCATTTTATTGGTGGATCATGTAGGGATGGTAGAGGACATTTAGCAAAAAAAGTCCCGTGCCCTAGGCCTCTGCGAAGGTTCCCAAAATCGCCGCTAGGGGAACCCTCTTTCACTTTTTATTTTATAACCGCGGGAATATGAGATCTAGAGCTTAGGTCATATTAGACCATCTTTAGAGGACTTAATATTCTTTCGTTTCATATATTACATGTGTCCCTGCTCTTAATAGTCACTGAGATATGATAACGCAAAGATTAAGTTTTCTTTTCGAAATATTTTTTATCAACAATCAACTGGATATATGTCATAGATGACGAACAGTAGTAACCTAGTACTTATTAAACTGTTTGTAGGGAATAAAGTGAGCTTTCATTTGAGCTATAGTTCATGTTTTAATCATGAGAATTCGATTTTCTAGAAATATTTTCCCGAAAAGAATGTTGATCGATTATTTTTCCCTTTTATAATTTAAAAAAAAACAACTCCATGTGCCCCCCTTATATTTTATATATATAAAATGTCATTATGAACCTTCATATATATGACAACACCAATATACATTCATTTAAGAGTGATAAAGCCCCTCGAATTGTCCACCAGGCAACAGACCACTTAGACCATCCAAAACCTCGGGTATTAATGCTAAAACATTGATCACATGCACTGCCATCAGTGTTCAGTGAGCCATGACTACTAAAGCCAAAAGTGCAGGTACAGAGGTCGGTGGTGTAAGTCAGCGAACCACGCATAAAATAATTGGGTCACACTGAATAAACACAAACTGCAAGATGCTGGGTTTGGATGTTGAAGTAGCGAGTGTGGACAGACATTAGGGGTGGACTGACTACTTGGATAACCATGGTCCGGCCGATCATGGTCTATTGTAAACATGAGACAATTGTAAGAATGCGTGTATACAGATCACATATACCATGAGGTCCAAATACATTTGTGACGTGTTTTGGGAAAATGATGGATTTATTCACAATCACAGGATATCTTCTCATTTCTGGCGGGTATTAACCCTATGTCATATAAATACATGCACCAAATTTCAAGATAGTGTATTGAATATATATCCTTGTGTTTTTAAGGTCATCCTATGGAGTACATTTTATTACTGGCATAATTGCTCAGATGAAACCAGAAATATTGCAAACTTTTTTTCAAACATGAATGTATAAAAATAAATCATAGGAACACGTCTTAGATCATTTGGATGAGCTTGATCTCATCTTGATATTATCTTTTTAAATATGACGATATATCAGAATCCTAATTTGTGACTTGTGACTCATTCTCCTGTGAGACGTCACATTTGTATTAACCCCACTGTCCATTTGAGGCTGTCATTCGTTCTCACATTGAATGTTTTAAAGACTTATTACCCCAACCTTGGATATCAGCTCCTTTACTTATTATTATCAAAACAATTACTCCCAAATCAATCACAATCCCGTGGGTTGAAATGGACGCCAATTGCGCTGGCCTGAATGCTATGTAAACAACATCAAAGCTAACCCTTCACTATCAAGCTCCAAGAAAGTTCCCTGCATTGAAATTTCTGGACATTGGTTATATCCCAATTTCTGTAAGATATAATGATATGTGTTATATCGTTATCTTTCGATACCAATAGTGACTGAGAGAACCTTTAAAGTCAATTAAACTTATATGAAGGATGAGAAGAATATACATTACATAAATATCAACACTGGGGGGGGGGGGGGGGGGGGGGACGCTTTTACACTATGAGTGTCTGCGACGGAAATCTGGAGTATCCTCACTCGAAAAATATAAACTTGAGCCATTGAATCCCACTTGTAGTTCTAACCTCTCGTTCGATCTAATTATACATGGTCATATACCTGCCCCACTATATCTTTCTTTCTTGCTTTTCCTCATTATACCACACATCATCATATTTATAGGATATTCCCCCTTTCCTATTTTGATCGTCCACTGTCGTTCTCTCCCCCCCCCCCCCCCCACCTACCTTCTTTCCTTAAATACTTAGTATAGATTCATAGAATTGGAAAACATTTGTTTAATGGATACAAGCATAATTCATAGAACTAAAAGTCCTGCACCATTGTATGATACATTTCTTCATTCGAACAGTAAAAGACTGCAATGATAATGATTATAAATCATTCCCCCATGCACATCGCCAACGATTTATTTACTGATTTACTCGAATATCTACTATTGGACATGTATGGGTAGAAAGAGGAGAAACAGTTTCCCTACAAAGACAAACCAACTTCATACACACAGACCCACCATGTCTAGTTTTTGTTGATTCAGTAATTGTCTTAACTTGTGGCAAAATTACTTACCACATGCGGTGCACTGTGTTACACCAGCCTCTGTACATGTCTACACTTTTTTGCTTTAGTCATGTTCAGGGAACACTGATGCAGTAGATAGAAATGAAACCATAAAGTGAAATGACATATTTTAATTACTGGTTTGCTTTTATTCTTCAAGACAGGGACACTATCCCACGTATTTCGGAAAAGAAGTCTCTCCCATTATTATACAGGTAGGATTACTGGACACGTAGCCATGGATAATAAAGAGGAGAAACAATTAATATCTCTAGAAAAGTTAGAAATACAAGCCAACTTCATATACCCAAACCCTTTATAGGCAGTTTGTGTTTATACACTAATTTGATTAGCTTGTGACCTAATTACCGTAATTACCGTCCCTGACCAATTCCCTCACTCCTGCCCCGCCTGCACCTAAACTTTCCGTCTAAGTCATGGTTCAGTAGTAGCAGTAATATAATTCCCTGGTAGGAAGCTGCTCCCTGGTCCCTTTATTTTCGTTCGTTGCTAGTATGCTATTGAATTTAGCCAGCCCTGAATTGTATAATAAATTCAATGATATCTTCCAAAATTTGCTATTTCTTTAAAAAGAAATGTATACGTAAATGATTATTCTTTAAGATTGATAATTATTGAAAAAACATTTACGTACACAGTATCATAAAGGATATACGCACATGCATCACTACATTAAGGATATGCACGAATACACCACTGTACTGTCTATAAACGCAGATACACCATTCAATTGAGGATACATCATAATAACATTGAAGAATTCAAGGTCATTCTTCATAATAAATTAGAGTCAGCGTGGCGGATCTTCCCACTGGAGATAAACGGAGATATACACATGTTTGTGCAGATACTCATAGTGTTAATGCGTTTTCCCCAGTGCAATTCAGTATTTCTGTGATTATCATGCATATAATGATACATGATATACCTAAGTGTGTGTGAATATAAATTGTGGGTGAATATTGCATGTGGCATCCTCTTTTGAATCGGCAACTGGGTAGAAGAAAGGGTAACCATTTCTCTAGCAATACAAACCAATTCAATGCCCCCTAAGGAAGCTAAAGAATGGGGAACCATTTCTCTAGCAATACAAACCACCACATGTAAAAGCCTATAACTTAAATTGGCTACTCTGTGTTTACGCAGTAATTGTCTTAGTTGCTACTAGATCTTACACCAGGCTCTGTACCTTACAACTTTAGCCATGGTTCAATGAATACCCATGATAATTAAATATGTTTCTAGCATAACTTATATTTAACATAACCTATAGTAAGATAATATACACTGGTTGAGGGACTGCTGATGCACAAATTTTTGGACATAGATATTCCCACCCACACTATTGCTTCCACCTGCAAACACATATAATATGTTAAATCAATCCTTGCAGTAGATTTTAGCTCAGCAATTATATTTACTCATTCTTTATAGTTATTCAATGAGCTCATATATATATTCCAGTATTCGGTAGTGGTAGTGTATTGTATCATAACAACATCCCAAGGAGAGTAAGCTTGACCAAACTTATCCAATTAGTGGGTAATGGATGATACTGATTGTTGAGTAAACAATGCCCGCCCTGTTCAGATTTACTCTGGATGAGGACTGGGTTGCGGACTACAAGTCTGCCGATTTAGTTAGGATTGGACTAGGATTTACAAAATAAAAACAGATTATTTTTTCCAGTGTTAAAAGCAATAAGATGAAAAGATTAGCCCTAACATTAATTACATAGCATTCAGTGTCAGCTTGATCTGCGTCATTTCTACCCACAGGAGTGTAATTGGTTCATGGACAGTTGTTTTGATAACGATTAGGGAAGGAGTGGCTGTCCACTAGCTTATAGCATTTGTAGCGAATAGCAGTTACTATCCATGGGCTTTGCTATTATGTGTTACAAGCTGCTAATAAGACCTGTTATACGCTAAGTACAAAGCGGATTTTTCGTCCAGTGTTGGTGTCAGCAGTTCCATTTATTTTCCTGTGATGCAACTATTTTGGTGTACAGCACCTGTCTAAACAGGCCTGTGGTGGCCTTATGGTGTTGCCCTGTGGTGCATGTGACATGATCACCTGCATGCAGACTTTAATTGTCTGCGATTTTTGTAAATACATGTATGTAGTGGTCGAGTGTTTTACAGGTCCCGCAATGATATAGTTCGGGAGTCCGAGGCTGTCCGCTGGTTGAGTCCAGTCCTTTCAGACTGACACTAGAGGGCAGTTGAGGGCTCTCGGACCAATCCGAACACAGACCCTGGAAGAGTGGTCTTGTGTTATATTACTTTTGTCTGTGTTTATCTCTGTATATTGTGCCTTGTCCTTGTATATTGCTATTTTATACCTTTGAAATGTCCTTTTATGTTGTTCTTATCAATCTCTGGTATTGATTGTCTTAAACTCTTCTCTTATGAGAATATGTCATGTTTTACTGTTCTTCACACCTTGTATTATACTGTTTCGCAGTATCTATGTTTCCCTTGTGGCTGGTCCACAAAGGTTGGTCTAATAGTGTTGTGTGGGAATAAAACCAGAGTACGAGAGTAATCATTGTTCTGTTTTATTTCCTAAGCTAAGAGTCCCGAACCGAGTTCACTACAATTGGTGCCGTGACCAGGATTGGTCAGATGACATCTTTCTGATGTTTCTGAAATGCACCTGCCGCCGCCAGGTACAGGAGTTAGGTAAGCTACCCCCTGGACTGAAACTCCCGGAGTTTGTCCAGCATATGGAGGCTAATTTCGGGGAGCACAACTCCCGGAAAAAAGAGGCCATCTTTTATGCTTCGAGGCAAACAATGAATCAGACCAGCCGCAACTTTGCAAATGAAGTTGTGAAGAAGGCCCGAATTGCTTTCGGCAATGTAATAGATTACACCGGACGGACATTGTGCTTAAAGGTGTATCTAGATGGCCTGTTCAATGGCAAGGAAGCCTGGTGGGTACGACTACAGGAGCCTTATGATCTCGAGCAGGCCGTCCATTGGTCCGAAGTGTTCGAGGGAGCTGATTTGGATGCTGTGAATACTGTATCCATACAGAACACTACCACTAGCTCAGCGCCAGACTTTTTCGGACCCACTGAAGCTGGTGGAGGACACAAGAATAAGACCCAGAAAAAGTCTGTCATTGCCCAGATTACTGAGGGGGGCCGACCTTTCCGCGCCAGGACCGAACTGCGCCCAGACTGAACCGCGCACAGACCCTACCGCGACAAACCCCTTTCGCGAACAAGCGTTGCACGCTTGCCTGCCACAAGGCACCCCAGCGTTCCCGTGACCTCTTGACCGAGGCAGGGCCTCCTAGCTCCCGCCCACACAGGCGTCGGGAGCAAGGTGCATACTGCGTAAGATTGTTGATATTTTTGGGAAGGAAAACATATTTCAACAATGCTATGCTTGGTAGGAAATTATAAACAACACCGGACGGGAATCAAACCTACGATCTTTCAATGTGTCAATGGATTATTTAAAAACTTGAATGTGAATGTCAACAAGGAAGGAATATCGCACTGATGTGTTTAAGTTAGTTAGACATTTGCAATAATCTTAATGTGAGTAGACAAGCTATAGGATCAACATGAAGTTAGCCATAAACCATTTTATAAGCATAAGTAGATTCATCAATCCTCTCAAATAACCCAAATTTCAGACGAAAATAAAGTTCAAAATACAGTTCAACTTAACCAAACAGATTGCTAGAATCAATGCAATGCCGAACATACTTGAATTTACCTAGTATTGGCCATATTGTAGCCAGAATTTATCAAATGTGGACAGCTGCCAATTGTGCATTTTCTGAAAATATGACCCATGTATTTAGGTCCCCCTGGACGTAGGTTGTGGGAAATGACGTATATAGTATCTCACAGGGGCTTTCCCAGATTAGATTATAAATAGAGATGGAGAAAAGGCTTCAAAATCACATTTCCACCCCAGATACCTTCACAAACCACATTCAACGACATCCAGATATTTGTTTTAATTTGTTTTAAAAAGACAGGTTGCTTTGGTGCCTTCATCAATGGTTGGCAGTGGAGATTTTCCGTTGAATTTGACAGTAGTCAGTCTGAATTGTGGATGAATACACATCATGACAGGGAGTCCATCGAATAAATTAGAATATATTAACCCAATTATACATTCCCAGGAACTCACAGGAAGACTTGGAACCAAGGTTTCAAAACTGGGCCTCCCTTTTTGTAACCTACGCTAATTGCAAATAAAAAATGTCTTGAATTGAATTGAATTGAATTATAAGTAACCAAAGTCTGTTTTATAACAGCTTTTTTTTTTATTCAAAAACAATCATCATTCTTTAGCACATCACAATAATATTCCAGCTGTCACAATTATCTAGAATGAGATTGTAAAGAATTTAACACTATTTTCTACAGCATATCATCACGTTAGACTCATGCAACATATATATAAGATCATATCACTATATCATTCCCTAACATTTCATATCACTATATCATTCCCTAACATTTCATATCACTATATCATTCCCTAACATTTCTTTCGGAATGTATCCAGCACAATCTCTGTCTGCCCCTCTCTCTCTGCCCTCTTTCTCACCCTCTCTATAGATTCACTCTCTAAATAATGAAATAATGACACGCCTAAACTGATTTTTCTCTACCGATGTTATGTGCTGATTATAATTTAATATTAAATCTTTCTTGTATTGTAAGACATTAAGTATCTATAATACCTCTCTCAAAGGTGCCAAGTAAGAATAGGTCAGATACGATCTCCTGTCCAGGTGGGGTCTGGGGCGGGAGCAATGTAGTTGTTAATAATGACTATATTAAATATCAGTCAAATATTACTTAGGAATGAGGTTACTTAATCAACTGAATATTAAAAAAAAGAATTTCCATCGGAACATACTTTATTCAAATTTCTAGGACGGTGTTTCTAGCCGATCTTGTATGGTTTGTATCAAGAGAGCAGATCTCCTGCCGACAAGGGAGGTTTGGCACCTCTGCTCTCTCTCTCTCTCTATATATAGCAACAGGTACAAATAACAGCTCTATAATCATACATGTCTGTATAACTCTGGTCAAACTTACCACCCATGCATTTCCCCTGCTAACCACCCTATTACGATGGGGTGATCTGCCATCAAAATAAAAGAAATCATTCAGAAAAATAAACTAACAATTTAGCATTATGCCCACACCTTGAAAATTAAAGATAGGTACATGAAGCTGTATGTATTTCCTCTGTAATTTCTTTGTAAGAACCTTATAAAAAGAGCTATATTATTCTGACATTGTGAGATATGATTTTAAGTTTAAATTCGTTCAAGCATCTGTTAATTCCTACTTTTAGATACAAAATCAACGAATCTGCCTTAAATGTTCAACTGTAAAGACCAGTAGAGGGTATTGAATTCAGTTGCCCCTAGCAACGGCGCTTTTTAAAGCATGTGGGGGACTTGAAACATACAGGTACATTTGGAGAAAATGTGGGTCTAAATTAAACAAAAAGATTTATTCAATTCGGTGCATTCTGAGTGGAGCTTTGAAGGGGAATTAGAACCATTCCCTCTGGCAGTCAGAGTCAAAACCCTGGCAAATGATGAGTGTTGATCAGCCAGAAATACCGCATGCATACTGTTGTGGGTATCACTTATGGATAAACAATTTGTAGGCGTTGGTGACTGGCAATTCAAATCTAAGCACAATAGTGAAGCAAAATCCAATACACTCAGCACTCAATCAATATCCAATGAGATATTACTTTGAAATTTAGATTTAAGGGGTGTCTCCACTGGCTGCGGTAAGCTCTGCGTTTGACCTGCGTTTGAAACTCTGCGATTCTATCAATATTATGTTGCAGCCGCAGATCAAACGCAGGGGTTACCGCAGTGTCATAAAAAGGTCTCATGGTTGCAATAGTGACTGCGGCTGAATAGCCTTCCTGTGCTTGGAAGGTGAAGCAAGGAGCAGACGACATTTTATCACATATCGACATAGGCACTAACATCTAGCTCAAATAGTTTATGATTTATGAATTACCGTTTTAGTTACTCTATTCCTCTCCCTCTCTCTCTGGGAGAAAGTGGGAAGAGTGGGAAAGTGAGGGAGAAGAGAGAGGGGGAGGGAGGAGAGAGAGAAGAGAGAGGGAAGAGATTTACCCGCCCACTAATTATGGATAGTAATCTTTTATATATCTCTATTCGAAAAACCCTTCCCAAATATCTCGAAATACTTATAAATGCTCATTACTCAAAATATATTTGAGCCCTTTCCCAAATTCAAGTTGTATTTAATACCCTAACATATAAAAATGTTCTCGACTGTCCTAAACTCCTATGATAATAGAACCATTATTTGTACCTCATCTTGCAATCGTTGCTAGTAAGGTATTATAGATGCTTGATAACTTTCAATATGAAATACCTATAATATTAAATTATTTTTGGCAGGAAACGTCTGTACAGGAGAATCAATTTAATAGGCTTATAACTTGAATTCTGCGACAAACAAACCAGGAACATGTAGAAAAATAAAGGTTGTCGAGTAAAATATGAGGAGGACCAACCGACTTCAACCGCAGCACAGGTCTCCATTATGAATTTCAATCGCAATCCTTGCAGTAGAGCCCTATTTCACATCGCAGAGGTGCTTCAGTCGCAGAAAATATTCAACATGTTGAAAGATTCTGGTGACAGTCGCAGCACAAGAAACTCACATTTTCAGACGCAATTCAACCGCAATCCAGCCGCAGATGCAACCGCAGAACAGGTCTCTACTGCTACGGTTGGTCTGCACATGAACTGCGCTTGAAAAAAATGTTCTGATTTTGTATTGCAAGGCTTACCGCAGAGCTTACCGCAGCCAGTGGAGACCCCACTTTAGATTTAAAACTTAGATCTGGGGGGCTTTTCACTATAGACCGCCTAGAATCCCTAATAGCTATTAATGACCGCTCATATTCACTTTTGGTTTCAATAGAATTGACCGCGTAGATTAATTGTTGTCTAATATTAAGAGGTACCTTATGACCGCATAGGTGACTCATTAGGCCATTTTGGTTACAATAGAATTGCTGACCGCATAAATTGGGACCACATAGGGGAAATAACCTCTTAACTTAATATGAGCTTTTGGGTCATGTTGAAAATATACGTTTACCACATGGATTAGTATTCCTTTATTTGTGCATATTAAAATTATAACATAATACCTTCGGTCAAACCAAAATATACTGACACAAATCGATTTCCAGGTTATTTCAAACTTAAAATTACCCCTGGGGAAATAGCCCTTTACGCGGTCAAATTAGCCAAACTAACAGCCCTGTACCTGGCTAACGTATATACGCGTGAATAGGGTCGAAGAGCAGCCTATACAAAATAAATAAAAAAACACTGATATCTTGACATATGCACAGATTTGAGCAGGGAAACTTTACATATAGTATCTGATGTGATTAATTTGATCCACGGGCATTTATATATATTACTTTATATATATGAGTAATTCTCCCAATGGGGTATCATTTGGTTTTCCAGCCTATAGGGTCTCTACATCCTGTATTTGGGATGATCGCACATGATTATAACCATTTTATACCATCCTATATTTACAAATTGATGAAATCTTTAAGTGCTATGGCATTTTAATGATAATAGTAAGGAGCAGGGAGAGACGGGCAGCAATGAGAGTGTGAGGGGAAGAATGAGAGAGATGGAAATAGACAGGGAGAAAAGGAGAGAAAGAGATATATCAAGGGAGAGGGAGGAGGGTCAGTGGAAGGGGGATAGTACTGCAGCAAGGGGGGGGGGGGGGGCACAAATTGGAGGAAGCTAAGCCCCAGGTCGTCAAGTGATTCTACACATATATACACATATAGAAGTATAACCCAAATAACATAGACGATTGTCATTTCAATAATGAAAGGTGTTTATTGCCAGGTTTACACGGGCGGACAGTGCTCTAAGGGACACAGTAACATATAGGTGCTGATAGGTAGTGAGGCCGGGGCGCGGTGGGGTCAGGCCGCCCAGGCCCATTTAGCGCGCAGTGGTAAGGTGGGCGCGAAGAGGACGTCGCGGTAAGCATGCCAATGATAAAGTAGAGTCAGAAGAAGACTCTGACATTTGCGCAATAGTACAGGCCATTCAGACATGGCAGGCTCACAGAAAACCAACCCCCACGGGTGCCCCGAAAACATCTTACTACGAGAAATCTGGGTATAGGGGAAAGAAACAGTTTCCGAAAACTAAACCGTGCTACTTCTGTGGTGAATTTGGACATAAGATCTCTGAATGTTCAAAGAAGAAGGGGCTGTTCAAACTCCTTGCTGTACCCGAAGCAAGGGCAGCTGCAGCGGAGAATCCGGAAAACTAGAAGGGGCCCTCATGAGAAGCGTAGTGAGGGTCAGCGGCAAGGCGCTTCACAATACAACAATCCAAGAGAAGTATGAGAGTAGTGTAGAGATTGGGAGTAAGGCCCAGGCACCACCTAGTACTCTCGGACTAACCCTGAAGGAGCACAAATCCGAGCCGAAAAGTGGAGAATCTAGATCGTTGCCGGACGGTAATACTCTTTCGAAGGTCTGTACTCCTTTGAAAAATCCGGAGGATGACCCTAATATACAATGGGGGGAATCCGGATTCCAAGCTGTAGAAGGGCAGATTTTAATGGTCAAGAAGAACCGTAATAAACCTGCCAAGATACAGAAGGTTTCTGTGCTACGAAAGGAAATTCTGGAGATCCCATCTAAGTTATTAGTTTGGGAAAGATGGTATGCCCCAGTACTAGTAGGCGGGAGGAATGGATTCTTTTTGGTTGATCCTGGTGCTACTACCAGTTTGATCACCAAGAAGTTCTATGACTCCCTTCCACATCCACCACCAATGGTTTCGGTCCGAACGGTGTGTGCGATGGGAGATGGAACACCTATTGATACTTACGGTAGCATGCTATGTCCGTGGAATATAGGGGGACGGACCTATATGATTACATGTCTCGTTGTCAGTGGTCTACAAGGCCCTGAGGATGGGATACTCGGTGCAGATTTCTATTATGTGCATCGATGTAGTCTTGATTGGTCAGGATTATTTTACTTGGATAACTACAGTCATTCTTGTCCAGAAGTAAATCGCCCCAGATTCTACATTTTAATGTGATGAATTAGCTGCTTATGAGAAAACGTTAACCTCTCTCTATAGTCTATTGGACCGTCTAGCCTCCCCCCCCCCCCTCCCACACAAAGCTCTTGATTGTTGTGTTGACAAATGTTGGTCATGCTCTGTTGAGCCTGACCAACTCCACCCAGTAGGTAGAGTGTTGATAGGTACTTATTTGGCAATGTTCGGTAAGCAATGTTTGTAACGGAATTCGGTAACCACATTTTTTGTTCGTTTTTTAAATATGGCCTTATGAAACTATTCCTTCCGTCCATGTTGTAGAGTAGTATCACTGATATAGGAAGAGTGTGATAATAGCGTAGTTTTACGGGGAAAATACATCAGAAAACACATATCCCCTCGCCGTGCGTAAGTATATAACGAGAGACCCGATTTATCGGGCATCGGTCAAATGTTCAATGAATAGCTACGCTATGTACACATAGGCGATTAGATGCCGTCCGTCAAGAGACAAGGTAGTAGTAAAGAAAAATCCTCTGTGAAGGCAGTGCAGGTCGGAAATTTACTTGCAGGTGTAGAGGTGACACTTAAGAAAGGTGTAACCCTTGAACCCGGCAGAGTGACTCTGGCTGAATTAAACATTCACAGTGGCTCAGTCACATCGGATGGATTGATGTTCGAGCCAGATCAACAATTACTAAGTGACTATGCCTTAGGAAGCTTGAATACGTACGTATCAGGCGACGGGAAACCGGCTGTGGTAGCATTTAGTAATCCGTCCGGGCGAGCTGTTAAGCTCGGAAAGAGAAAGATGGTAGGCAGATTGTATAGTGTGACTTTACTTTCACAAGATTCAGTCATGTCTGGGGAGGAGGATGACGGTGTGATCAAAGAGGCCATCATCAATTCGATACAGGTTATGGAATCACCTGTGGCGGATGATGATTTGATCTCACCTGAAATGCCCGAGGAAATGCCCCCCATTGTGTGTCCGCTGGCTAAGTTAATAGCGGACTCGGACCTACGGGACCAAAAAGTGCAACGGATCTACTAAAAGAGTATCAGGACTGTTTCTCCATCCCAGGGTCCGGAAAACTACTGGGGTGTACACATAAAGTCTGACACGCTATTAATACGGGTGATGCAGTCCCTATTAAACAAGTGTATCGTCGGATACCAGTGGCAAAGAGAGACAAAGCTGAAGCGGAGACCTGGATTTTTAGAATGTTTTTAAAATGTATTTGAAGGAAAAATGCAAAAAAAATCTTGTGTTGTCACCAAAAACGGATCAGACGAATTTTTCTGTATAGATTAAATTGGAGGCTTATTCGCTATAATTAGCTGCTTATTGTAAAGGTAATGCAACCCTCCACTATATTCTCGGTAAAGATTGAATCATTAGAGTTAAAATTATGTATATAAGATTTCACTTGTGTATCATGGGATTATCAGGTTAGCCTGACAATGGTCGCAAATAAAATTTTTCTAAAAAAAAAAAATGCCCTGTTAACTTATTCCATTGTAATGTTTGGACGTAATTAACCCATTCAGAGTGGTGGGAGACATGGCAAGGGTGTGATGACTTGCTAAAAACCTGGTTCGGATCGACCCACGCTAAAAGAGTGGGGGACTGACAGCACAGTTCGGGTCCGAAAGACCATCCGAAGCTCAGTCCGAGAATGGATATGACTCAGAAAGTCTTGTCACTGATATTCTTTGTTTCTTTCCCCTTTTCTAGCAACTTGATCAAGGATGGAGAAGACGTTGGCTGAGCAGGTGGAGAGAGAGATGGCTGAGGCGGAGAAGTTGATGTCCGAGGGCATTGAAACTGAGCTCCCTGCCATGACAGAGGCAGAGGAGCAACAGTTGCTTGAGGAAGGGGCTGCTAACCTCATGGGGTTATCAGCCGAAAGCAGTAAAGTGGGGGAGGACGATGAACATAACCGTTCTGAGTCCGAACCCATGGACACTGAGGTTTCCGAGGGAACGGTGAAGGAGGAACCGAAGCTTCGGGGGACGGCCAACCCCGTAGTCAAGGGGAGTCCGAAGGGTAAGGGGGAGACATCTGTCGACCCTGATACCCTACGCCGTTCTCCACGGAAACAAACTGAACCCCGGAAAGCCAGCAAGGATGGGTCCAAGTCTCCAATGAGCCCTGGCAAGGCTGACGGTGAAGACTTGGAATCCCGGGGCAGATCCCAAAGCCGCAGATATCCAGTTGGTGGCAAGTCTGGATCTGCATCCGTGACCCGAGGCGGGTCAAGCAAAACAGGAAGAGGAGAAAAGGAGCAAGAGCGCGGCGCCACAACTAAGCACCAGTTCTGCTTCTGCTGGAACCACCTCTTCTGCTTCTTCTTCTAAGAAGAAACAGACTCCGAAGCTGTCCTTCAAGAAATTGAGGAGAGTCCACAGCTCTCGGATGTCTGTATGGAAGGCTAGGGTTGGATAGATCAGCGGGAATCTTGACCACTTCAAAGCGGTTATGGACAAGCCCGAGAACACCGCTCCAATCAATCCTAGTCAAGACAGGCCAGGATTTCGGGTCCCCTCAGATGGTTCGGAATCAGACTCGGATGATACTGACTTCCCCGGGATGATGAAGCGGTATGAGACCGAGATCTGTCCCAAGTTGTTGCAGGAGGACAGCTTGGATGATGGCACCTTAGGGAAACTCAAGATGTCCCCCATGCTGTGGAAGCCAGGACATCGTTGCCCTTTTTGGTGTGCCGATACACTGGTTTCAGAGACGTAGGCGTCAAAACCTACCTCACCCTGCGAGAGGTTCTTTCGCCATTTGTGTGAGTGCCACGCCCCTCTCCGCCAAGCCTGGACTTGTCCGTACACTAGCTGTGCACAGGTCTTGGATTGGAAGGGTGAGCTAATACAGCACCTAATGAATGGGGAAGTGAAGCAACACAACCTCAGTCAGGAAAAAGCTCAGGATTGGATGGTGAAAGACCAGATAGCCGCAGGGAAGAAGGAAAACCCGCTTTTCTACAAGATGGTTTATCTGTCTTTCAAATACCTGAAACTCCTGAGAAGGGCTCCAGCAGTGTTGGCCACGAGTCCGGAAGCAGGTCTGCTTCAGACAAGACCTCCAAGAAGACCCATAAACGGCAGTCTTTAAGTCACCCGGAGGCACCTAACACCAATGGGTAGATCAGGCCAAAGATGACCTGCCTTCTCGCCACAACACCGAGGAGCTGGTACGGGCAGTTGACGTAAATGTGGAAGCTGCCCTGACAGACCTAGAGAAGGCAGCCATAGCTCTGAGTAAGGGGGTACGACGGTCAGTTGCTTCGCTGACCACGCCCCTTCAACGGCTAGAGACTGTGGAAAGGCGTATTGATGAGGTTGCTAATCTCCGAGAGGAGAATAACCAACAAGCAGTCATCATCAAAACTCAGCGTGCGTCCTTGGCTCAAAAGGATAATCAAATCCGAGATTTGATGGAGGCCAATGCGCGCCTGAGGTCCAGGTTGGAATCTGCGGAGTCAAGTTCTGCGCCGGAGCAAGATCCAACAGGTGAGAGTGTAGTGGGTGCGGACCCATCTAATACCACTCTACAGGTGGATGGTGGACAGGCTGGGGCTATCCAAGTCAACGCCCTCGAACTGGGAGTATTATCCCGGCTTCTGGGACAGATTGGACAGCTTCCCCAGATGGCCCAGATGGGTATCGGCACGCCCAACCATCCCGCAGCATCACCCTTTAGGATGATGGTGTCCCCCGAGACCTCTCGGACAGGTCCAGCCGCTGCTGCTGGATCTGCAACACAGGCAGCAAGAGATGCACAGGGTCAAGGATCCCGACATCACTCAAAGGGCAGGGCCCGGACTTGGCATCAGGGGACTGGTTTGAGTGGAGGAGGAGTGGGAGATGCAAATGTCAGCATACATGATCTGTTCGGGTCTGCTGATAAAATCATCTCTCCTCTTAAGTCGTCACCTTCTGCCGCCATGCAACCGCCCCCCACGCCTGGTACCAAGACTGGTCACAGTGACGTGGAGGACGATGAGGACATGGAGTCCGTAGAAGAAAAAGGGCAGGATGACGAGGTGGAGGGAGACACTCCCCACCAGTAAGCTGTGGAATGGAGGCCAAGCTGCACAGGACGGACCAGATGATAACCCGGATCGCCCATGAATGAAGTTCGGACGCAGAATCGGATGACTTGTGTGGATGATGATGACCGGAACGACTATATGGACACATTCGGACGGACACAGAGATGAATCGGCATGACCCACGGATAATGACCACTGAGATATTTTTTCTCTCATGAACATTTAAGTATCGAATTTTCATTTTATAATTTTACTACAGAATGTAGTAGTGAGATGTGCTTTTCTCACAGAGAGACTGAGGATTTTTGCTTTTATTTCACCATTTACACGAATCATTCTTGTTTTTGACACTTGTATTGGTAGTGAGGACACCAAATGCTCCTGCTTGTACTTGTTTGTGATTCTTACTATGTGTTGAGTAACTTTTGTGTTTACTCGTGGTGATTTGTATTATTATTCCTCTTTACGTATGCTTATTTTATGTTCTATTACCCGATTTTCAAACATGGTTTTAAACTCTTTAAAAGAAAGAGGGGGTATTGCAGTGGTCGAGTGTTTTACGGGTCCCGCAATGATATAGTTCGGGAGTCCGAGGCTGTCCACTGGTTGAGTCCAGTCCTTTCGGACTGACACCAGAGGGCAGTTGAGGGCTCTCGGACCAATCCGAACACAGACCCTGGAAGAGTGGTCTTGTGTTATATTACTTTTGTCTGTGTTTAACTCTGTATATTATTAAGGCGGGAAAACTTCAAATGAGCTACACACACCACCGTTAGCGAGAAGAACATTATTTCCTCGAAAACATCTTAATCATCATGCCGAATTAATTTTTTCGCGGCAAAAAGTTTGGATTCACATCAAGGGTCATTATTGGAGGTGTTTTTATTTATTCTGAAGAAGAATACATCTCTTTTAAGCCATTTGTCTCAGTCGTGCATGGATTCATCGACGTTCGAACAGGGAAAACATGGAGATAACGGCAAATTCAGACCCAGAGGATCCAAGTAAGGTTTCTGATTCTATTGAAAAAAAACTTTTGCGCAAAAACGAAGATGAACTGATAGCAAATGTGAAATCTGTAGATGGGATAGTTTACTTTAAGGAAAAAGATATTTCAATGATGGGAAATATAATCGACAGTGCGAATCTCGAAGATACAGTAGAGGGTTGCGAGGGAAGCGAGGGGGAAATAACGGATCATTCGCCAAATCCCCAGGCACCAGCGCCCAGCGACAGTGGCAATGATGCTATTAATAGCCCAGTCGCTACCTCCCAGGCACGCATTGAGGAGAGGCTTAACAACGACCTAAGCCTAGATAGTTCTAGAGTATTTCATACACCGATGAAATTAGTTGAGGAACATCTAAATTATCTATCACAAGCGTGTAATAGCCCCAAAGTTATCGTATTTGATGATGTCTCTAGAAATAGTTTGATCGAAGATATTACGAAAGAAGTTCTGGCTAGTATTACCAGCCATTTTGGGAACGGCAAAAATGCTTTCCCGAAGAGTTCACTAGTGGGAAGAGTCACAGAGTTAGAAAGAACAATATTCTTCAACAAATTCTCAGAGAAAGAGAAGAAAAATGAACAGATTAAAGGTGATGTAGAATCTGACAGTAACATGAGTTGGGAAGAAAGGGCTGAGAAAATAGAAACAATGTTGGAGGACTTGAAAGGAGATGTAAATAGTTCGATCGAGAAAATTAGTTTACACGTAGATGACCAGGTCGAAAATATTGCTGCTGCTCATGTGTTTGATCATGCGGAGACACAGGAGAGGATTGATAAAGTAGTGGAAGAAAAAGATAAAATCGTAGAAAAAATCGCAGAGATTGAAAATCAGCTTGACAAGAATAATAAAGAAAAGAAAAAGTGGTTAGCTCCTTCTCTAGAAGATAGTACGAACTTTATTATTGTGGAAGAAGTTCCTGAAACATGGATGCTCGACAATGGTAGACCAAGACACGAGGAAATGAAAAACTCTAGCATAAATGATTTATATTTTCTGGAGAATACGAAAGAAAGCATTCTTACCATCCTCTCTTATGCATATGAAGAAATCAGCCTAGATCACATTGTCAGAGGGTATAGGATTGGAATGCCTAATATCCACAGAAAGAGGGCTATTTTTGTGGAGTTTGATTCTTCCGAGAGGAAGAAACAGATTGTAAATAAGGCAAAAAACATCAGAAGTGTCAGAAAGTATGGTTAAATAGGAAGGGACCAGAGTTGAAAGACCACGATTATTCCATTCTACATGGCTGTTTTTAACTGATGAGATTGAGAAATAAACCTGTTGAGCTGATGGTAAATCACTTGAGAATAGGTGATAGCAGCTATACTGTCGATGATCTTCACAAATTACCATCGGGCTGCAGACCCAAAGATGTTAAACACGTCCCAGTGGGGGAAAATGGTTTGGGATTTGCTGGACCATACAGTTTTCTCTCAAATTTCCATGCATCTGCTTTTTACTACGACCAAAAAGTTTATGCCAACCTGGAAACCGCTTTCCAGTCTTAAGGCGGAGCACCACGGTAAAGAGTCTTTGGGATTTCACTGAGCTCGAAAGAGCAGCAATAGATTTAGTGCCTCACAAGGGCTAAAACTATCATATAATCTGCAAGATGATCATATCTCGATCATAAATGCACCTGGATCAAAATTACCTGGAAAATCCTCGAAAAAGCGGTTCAGCAACAGCTAACAAATTATTTTGAATCACATAATCTCTTCTCTAACCAACAATACGGATTTAGGACCAACCATTCCATACAACAAGCCCAGGTTGACTTTCTCAAAAATATTTACACGAACCTGAATAATAAGCTATTAAATAAAACAGTATATCTTGACTTTAAAAAGGCGTTCGACACGGTCCATCATCCCACGCTTTTAGAAAAATTAAAACATTATGGTATCAATGGTATGGAGCTCCTTTGGTTTTCGAACTATCTCTCAGGCAGAAGGCAATTTGTTACTGTCAATGGTTTGAAGTCAGATGAGGGGGTGGTCACCTACGGGGTACCACAAGGGACTATCTTAGGCCCAATCCTGTTCACTATTTACATCAACGATTTACACTCTGTTATAAAACATGCCAATGTTCAGCACTACGCTGATGATACGGTAATATTCCATCACAGCGATAGTGCTGAGACACTAAATCACGATCTCCAGCAAGATCTCGATAGTATTTCTTCCTGGTGCATCGAGAATAAAATCTCACTTAATGTTGGTAAGTGCAAATCAATGTCATTTTCTCTTAGCAACTACTCAAAATCAAAATCTCAATCCTCCCCCACCCCCACTCTAACTCTTGGTACGTCCCAGCTTGAGGAAGTACATGAATATAAATACCTTGGTTTCCTATTCGACAACACCCTGACTTTCAAACCCCATGTTAATACCACTTTAAGTACTGTTACCTCAAAGGTCAGGCTCCTCTATAGAGCTAGGGACTCCTTAACTCAGAAGGCGAAACATGATTTATATAAGATGGCCATTTTGCCAAACCTTGATTTTTGTGATTTTATTTATGACTCGGCCCCTAAAACTCTCCTGAATCGATTGCAATCCCAGCAAAATTTAGCTTTACGTATTATATTCAACAAATCAAGATATGACAATGTCGACCTAGAGCATAAAATGCTCAACGTTTGGCCATTACAATTGAGAAGAGATAAGCACATTTTAGATATGGCGTTTTATATGGCTCAGGACCAAACTTCACTTGATTTGAGGAAGCTTCCAACACATAGCCACGCTGAAGGGAAGAGAAACCTCAATGTTCTCTCCTCCAAATCCAATAAAATTCTCAATTCAGTAATATTTAAATGCCAAACGAGATGGAACGACCTTAAGCCGGTTGCCCATAAAATAGATAATAAAGTGACTTTTAGAAAATACACTGAGTGCCTTCTAGCCCCTGGGTGAGCACCCTCATTAGTATCAGCCTATTGCTCTCTTACATGTACCAAGTACTACTATATACTTTTTCTCATTAATGTACCAAGCTACAACTTGGATAATCCTCTCTGGTCAGTCAGCTGCTCTTACACTTTTCTCTGATTTCCATAAAATTGTGTCCTGGTTATATTTGTACCTACTGCTTACTGATACTCTACTGTATTTCTAGTCTCCCTATGTGATACCGGAGCTTGTTGCGTAGCTATATTTGTATATACAAATATATATGTAGTGAACCGCAGATTCGTGGGCGCGAGGTTACGAAATTCCGTAAAGAATCACGAATACGAGGAGATTCGTTTGAACCTGGTTTATTTCCCAAAGGTATACAGTTACAAAGGTATTGTTACTGAAGCAAGGGTGCTTAATTTGAACAACAGAAGTATCTCGGTCCGCGGCGCGGCTCGAGTCCGTAGTGTTAAGCGAAGCCTGGATCCCCTTGCGGAGGTAGTAGTATCCTCCGCCTACCGTCCGTCGGAGGGTGTCTGCAGTGTCGTCTGCACGGTGGTCGTATGTCGCTCCCTGACGGAACTGGCCGGAACTGGTGGTAGTCGTCTCCGGCGCTGGTAGAAGTGCCCCCGCTGTCGTAGCCTGGATGGTGATTGGCGATAGTCGACAGCCTCGCTGTATTCCGGGTGGCGGACCCCCTACACTGCCCCCTCACTAGTTGGAGTTGAAGGGGTCCACGATAACTAGTTATGTAGGGTCCGCCGTGGCACTAAGGAGATCCTCGTGGCTCCAGATCCTCGTGTGCAGCGGGGCAAATGTTATGCCACTCCGCCGCACGGATCCTAGAGCCAGGCTTGCACTCGCCCCCAAGGTTCGTAGCCTTCATAGGCCTAAAGAGGCCACCGGACATGCCTGTCCGTCCCAGTCTCGCAGCACGGTACAACTGGAAGCGTACATTCGAAGCAATAAAAAATTTTCGTGCACGAGCTTTATTAATAAAAGCGAGGCTAGTGAGCCATACTAGCCTTGCGGATAAAAACCACCACCTGCGAGGAGGAGAGCCCCCCCCCCCCCCTCGCTGTGAGATGAACCCACACGAGACAGCCGCCTCGGGGGATCGCAGTGCTGATCCCAAGCCCTATGGGGGGAGTTCTAGACGAACTCCCCTGCCTCCTTCGCCTCAGCGTCCCCCTCCGTTTTGGAGATGCCGTGAAGCGAGAGATTCCCAATAAGGGCTTCATCGAACGGGTCGAAACGCGAATCTGGGACGACAACTACGTTGTCTTCTTGTCCCAGATCGTCGTATATTAACGCCGTTTCGGAGTCCGACTCCTGCAGCAGCTCGTGCTCTTCCCCGTCCGATATTTCTACCGACTTGTCAGAGCCCGAGCCTGCTGCCGCCAGATGGTCCACGGGAGTGGTACCTTCGTCCGTGCGAGGCCATGGTAGCGCGATCGCATCACCATTTCCCTCGACCCCTTCCACACTCGTACCCGTGGGCGCGGTGACGGGAAGACTGAACGTATCCAACGAAGGTAGCGCCTCTTTCAACTTTGGGGAGGCCTCACCGCTCGGAGGCGGTGCCGGCCGTGCCACCAAAGTTTTCTCCTCTATAAAGGAGAGGCGCTTGGTCGCCGAGGAGACGTCCCCTCGGGGTGGTCTGTACGAACGGGGCGTGGAGGAAGCAGCCGGAGTTACCTCGACCGAATCCTCTGCTTCCGCGGATTGGCTACCCGAGGGCATGTTAGGCCCCCACATAGCTGCTGACATCCGCGGAGCTAATCCCGTGCCCGTACACACGCTCTGATTCTCACGTTGCCGAGTTAAGTCAGTAACGCCGATGAGCGTGCCACCCGTATCCATAGGGATCCCCGCGGGGTCCACTATCTGGATGGAGGGAGGTTCTATCCCGTGGGATAGTGGAAAGGCCGGCCGGCGCGAATTGAGAGCCTCAACTCGCAGCCGACTCTCTGTCTCACGGAGCTCTTGAATCTCCTGATTCAGCTTGGCCTGCTGCCGTTCAGCTTCCTCCTTCTCTTCTTCCTCGCGGAAGAATGCCATGTCGTGGGCCGACTGCTCCTTGTCTAGCAGACGTTGTTGCTCGAAAGCTTCCCGCTTGGCCGTCTCAGCTAGACGAACGGCTTCCTCCTGTTGGAGCCGTTGCTGTTCTGCTTGCCGCAGAGCAGCCTCCTCCTGCCGGAGTCGCTGCTCTTCGGCCTCCCGTAGAGCAGCCTCCTCCCGTTGGAGTTGTAGGTCTTCCGCCTGTCGCAGAGTTTCCTCTTCCCGGAGTTTCCTCTCCAAGGCCTCTTTGACCAGGCGTGTCTCGGCTAGAGTCGTCTCCCGTTGGACACGGAGCCGCTCTGCCTCAACCCGACCCTGCTCGAAACGACGCTGTGCCGCCGCCTTCTCCTCCTTTCGAGCAGTTGACCCCTCATGTGGGTCTACCTCCATCTCTGTCTCCGTACCACAGAGAGGGGTCGCGTTAGCGAGCGCTGATGCCCCCGCGGTAGAGGACACCTTCGTATTCGCGACGCGTGTGGGCGCGCGGGCTTGAGCATGGGTGGGAGTGCCACGACCTACACCTCCGAAAAGAGGTTTGGCGGTCTGACGATCACCCGGACCGAAACCCGGAGGAATGGTCGGCTCCGCGCGCAAAGCTCGATTGAACTTTTCGCGGACCTCCAACTTCCTCTGTTCCAGGCGCAGAACCGGCTGAGGGTCCGGCACGGTGGCACTAGGTGCTCTACCTTCCGCGGCTGCGGGTGCGGGGCGACGCGACTTCTGTAGGACCGTAAGTCCTGTAGGCGCGGGCAAGTTGGGGAATTCCTTCTCCTTTGTGGACGGAATTTTATATCCGTCCAGCCAAGCGTTCCTGTCGGGAATCGGCGCGTCCACGAGTTTCGGACGTTTCTCGGGCCGCTTTTCCGTGTCGGAACGGTCCGATTTGTCCGACTTATCGGAACCCTTCTTCTTCCTCTTCGTCTTCCCCGTTCGTTTAGGCTTGGTAATGTCCTTTTCCAACGGGTACTTGGAGGTGAAGTTTT
Source organism: Sthenelais limicola (assembly GCA_942159475.1). NCBI lineage: Eukaryota > Metazoa > Annelida > Polychaeta > Phyllodocida > Sigalionidae > Sthenelais > Sthenelais limicola. The sequence continues at coordinate 6,676,845 of OW804100.1, read as the reverse complement.
GTTCCTTTGCGTTCCTCAGAATGGCTTCCGAGGTTGCAGAGGCAAGGTGGAGCGTGCTTTTGTATCCCCACTGTGGGAGATACGAAACGCCCACGCGCTCAAGAACCGGCATAATTTTATCGACAGCCTTTTTACGGGCCATCTTATGCGGCTCCTTTGACCCGTGGGCCACGATGTCGGAGCGACGGTCGCCGGTTACGGGACAATACCCAATCGGACACCGCCAAACCGGTGTCACGGGGGTATGCACTTCACACAGGTGTCTGGTGAAGAGAAGCCGCGACTTAAATATCTGCGGCTTACCGACAAGCGCCTCCGTTCTGCAGAGCAGGAACGGGCACCGCGAACCCTCTTCGTAGAGGAGCATAGCCATTTGAAGCTTACGGTCGGCTTCAAACGAGTACGCTAGGTCTGCCGTTCGCAAGACCTTACGGGGGTTAGTACAGGTTTCAAAGAACCGTTTGTACTCCTCCACGGAGACCGCTTTGTGGTACTCCGGGTAGTCGGGGAAACGATCGACCTCCGATGGGTCACGGACCGCCTCCTTACGCTCTCGCTCGTTCGCGGGGAGTAGAGAAAGAACCGGCTTCTTTCCATCCCCCCACTTGAGCTTCTTCGCCGCGGCGTTGAGAGCTTTGTGCCGGCGGTACTTGCCGGCAGCCGCATCGGGGTCTTTTAGGCCATCCGACGGGCTCGCGTCTGAGTCATCCGAGTGACTTGCCGGACCTTCCACCTCACGTTTGAGGCGGCGGTCGCGCTCACGACGAACACGCCGTTTGCGATTGGCTGCAGTCTCCTCGAAGGATTCTGCGGCCGAGTGTCCGCTGTCATCGCTCATGATAAGCGTGACTGCGGAATGCTACCCTACGGTAGAAGGGGGCTCGTCTCAGAGACAGTCCCCACTCGTTTCTTTTCCGTCCGCCTCGTCTCGTCCCCGAACACGAAGTCCGTACCCTGTAATACAAAGTGGAACACTCAATTCACGGGTCACAATGAAATCTCGCACCCGAACGACCTAACCAGTAGTCCGCCGAGATAGAGGAGTACGGCAAACCACGAGTGTTTGCCGAAGTTAATTACCTCTCTCTTAGACTCGGGGCTCTTATATAGGGGGTCATCCGAATGAAACAACTCAATCGCACCCGAGGTGTTGACATCGCTCGCGAACTCCCAGGAGCCGTGTCCAACCGTTCCGGTTGCGTAGTTGACACCACTCGCGAAAGTTCGCGCGCTAGGGCGGCCCTACGAGCCGCCTGCGCAATAGGGACCGACACTACTCGCGAAAAGCGTTATCCGGCAGCATTCGTGTATTCATCCGTGCCCGGCATTTTATTAACAATGTAGCCGGTACCCGTACGAAAACACGAAACTGAACCAGACACGCCCCACCTGGCGACAGAAAAGTCAGCAACCGAAACCACCGGCAGTGCAGAAAGGTCACCTTCACGCACATGGCAGCCTTCGAGTTGACAATTGAAACCCTCAGATTTAAACAACGAAACAGCTTTCCCCCGGGAATCAAAAGTTCCCATCTACTATTTCATCGCTTTACCACGGCAACATTTAGCGAACATCAAGGATAGTTCTCAACGATCCAATTCCATATCGGAAAGAGTTTCATTGAGATGGTCGGCATTGGCACCAGCCTCCTCTTGTTCTCTCGATGCACATGGCGTAATGTCTTAGCACGCTATATGGAAGCGGCCAGAACTCAACAATCGTAATTCATCAATGGTAACATAATGACATGTTTTCATTTTCAATATCACAATGATCCAACAATGAAAGTTAACGTTTGCTGCTACTTACAGTGAACTGGATTTCTCCTTGCTCTGTGTAAAAAGCCAAAAATGCGGTTGATGTGAGCCACTTACGTGTGGCCACCAACTCGCTTCTCGCTTGACTGACTGTCTTGGAGGCAGATGCTCTAAGATCAGTCATGTGATCAACAGATCGCCTGAAGGTGGCGCCCTGGTCGGGTCCAGCCTCCACGAACATTGCTACCCGTAAACCGGATAACTTCTGTATAGTTGATCTATACGAATGTTGTACGTATGTAAATACGTGGTCTTTAACCACGGTTAGTAACACCTTCGTGTTAAATATGTTAATCTGTAGCCCTAGACGGGCCGCTCCAAGGTACTATGGCAGTTTTTCAATGATCAGGGAAACATACTTGGCTTCAGGTTTCTTACTGTTAGCGAACATGGTTGATTTCAGCCCGATATCGGTACTGTCCACATCATGGATCCATACTAGCAGTTTCCACCTATCCGCCTCGTACAGCTATTGCCGTATAGGGTTGATCGTTACAGAGGCGTCCACTCTCCTAGCGTATTGACCAAAATGACTTCTCGTTGTGTACTTTTTTTTCTTAACCCATGTCTTCGACAGACACGACCGGGTTAACAGACCTTTTGTGTTCGTCATTTGAAATAGAGGCTCTAACGGCCGCTCCGAGCTATCCGATCCCAAGCCTGACCGGACGCTTAGAGACTCGTTTGCCAATGCCTCGCGTCGCGACATCGGGCGGCCTCGTGGGATTCGGCACCTCCGAACCCCGTTGTACAAGGGTTTCCTACCCTTGTTCTGCTGGTTCGGTAGAGGAGTTGGTCGCTTTGGATGGGACACGTTCTCCTTCGTACACCCCTTTTTGTGTTTTGGTGGGCGGCCACGCCTGTTCGCGAGACTAACTTTCCGGAGAAGTGTTTTCTCTAACGACTTAGCGAGCTCTTGGCCGGCCACGGCCTTGCCCTTCTCCAGCGACACCACATCTCTACCAGCAGCCACAAGCCTTCTATACTCAGGAGCTTGTTCCAACCCGGTCGTTTTGCGGAGCTCTCCCCTCTTATCAGGGTCAAGAACGGATTTCATCAGATCTCCACTCCACTTGACACCACCGGCCGCGGTATCTACGACATAGGAGTTGCCTCCTAATGCACGGGTTATTTTAAACGGACCATCCCACTTCGCACCATATTTGTTCGCCGCCTTTGGTGGGTAATATCTATATATCCAGTCCCCCACTTCAAATGACCGGTTTGTTGCGGACAAATCAAAATGGCGTTTCTGAGCGATGGCCGTTTTCTTCAACGTACGACGCACATATTCGTGCGACTTCCGTAAATTTTTACGAAGATCCTCGATGAAACCTGAGCCGGAGGGGAAGTCCAAGCCATTTCGAGGTACACCATGAATTAGATCCGCAGGTGTATATGCCTCTGTTCCGAAAACCACGGAATGAGGAGTGCAGCCCGTACTCGCGTTAATCGTATTATTATATGCCGCCGCGATGCATGGGATATAAGTGTCCCAATCATCCGCGCCATAATCCGCATAACACGAGAGCTGTTCCACGAGAACACGATTAAACCTTTCTGCCTGCCTGTTTGCCTGTGGCCTATACGGGAGAGTTGTCTGTTTCTTCGTGTCGTAGAGATTGCAGAGTTCCCGGAATAATTCTCCATCAAACTCTGGGCCCCCATCAGTTTGTATCGCTCGGGGCGCGCCAAACCGCAGGATCCAATTGCGAAATACTGTCCAGGCGACTGTCGCCGCCTTATGGTTCGGTAAGCAGTATGCTTCCGACCACTTTGAAAAGTAATCCACGATGACCAATACACAAGCATTTCCTCTCGTGCTAGTCTTAAAGCCACTAAGGATATCCATCGAGATTCTACTGAACCTCTCTCCCGTGAGCTCTTTTTGCAATGGCGATTTATTGACACCTTTTCGTGTTTTTCGCACATTACACTCGGGGCATAACTGAATCCATCTTTTTATGTCCCCAGACTGAGCCGGCCAGAAGAACCTTCTTCGTAAAGCATCTTTTGTTCTGGCGTGCCCAAAGTGTCCCGCTGAGGCCGGGCCGTGATATCGCCTGAACATAGATAGGCGTTGGTCAAACGGCAACACGATCCTTGGGAAAACATGTCCAGTCGAAGGTTTTCTCCACTTGAAAGTGAGTACCCCTTCTTCTAAACACAAATCCGTCTTGTGACTCCAGATTGTTCTGAATTCATCACTTTCACTAGTCAGATTTGCGGGTTCCCGGTTCTTTTCCAGGAAACCCATGATACGATTGATAGTATCGTCCGTGCGCTGTTGCTCACGGATAGTCTGGTTTACAGATACAAGATTGTCGTCCGTGCCTTTCCCCTCCCCCACGAAACTAGCTATAGCGGCTTCGTGTGCCCCACAATCATCGCAATCTGTACGTTTACAACGACTGTAGGGTCTACGAGAGAGGCCGTCCGCATTTTCATGCTTCTTGCCCGGGCGGTGTTGAATAACCCCTTTGTTAGTAACCCCGTACTGCTGTAAGTCCAGCAACCAACGAGCCAGCATATTTTCTGGTTCCTTGAAGGTCATAAGCCACGTAAGAGACGAGTGGTCCGTACGGACTATGAAGTCTGCGCCGTATAAATAATGTTTGAATTTCCGCACATAATATACGACCGCTAGCAGCTCCCTGTACGTAGTACAGTAGTTTTTCTGCGATTTCGAGAGCGAATTACTGGCGTATGCGATCACCCGCTCTTGCTCGTCCTGAACCTGCGATAGGACCGCCCCCATGGCCGTACCACTCGCATCCGTATCCAGAATAAACTGGCCAGACGCTCGTGGATACGCCAAGACGGACGTGGACAGCAAGGCTTTCTTCGTAGCCTCGAATGCATCATCGAGCTCACTATTCCAAGTAAGCTTATACCGTAGTACCTTTTGCCCGGCTGTTGCAGTTTCCTGCAATGGCCGCACGAGATCATTAAAACTCGGAATGAACTGACGGTAATATGAAGCGAAGCCCAGAAATGATCTGATGTCCTTCACTGTCAACGGAATAGGCCAAGTTACAACCGCTCGCGTCTTCTCCGGATCCGCCCGTATCCCCTCCTTAGATACGATGCGACCCAAGTACTGTACCTCTTTACGAAAGAGGCGACACTTTTTCGGTTTCAACTTAAGGCCGTACGCCATCAACCTATCAAACACTAACCCCGTGTTCGTAATCGCATCATGGATAGTTGCACCATAAATGATCACATCGTCTAGATAGACGACGCAGATCTTGCCATTAAGCCCCCGGAGAACCTCCGTCATCATTTTCTGAAACGTGGCCGGGGCGTTGCAAAGACCAAACGGCATCACCTTAAACTGGTATAACCCCGTGGAAGTAGTGAAAGCCGTTTTCTCTTTACTGTCCGGATCCATGGCTATTTGCCAATAGCCACTCTCCAGATCTAGAGTACAAAACCACGCATTGCCACCAAGCGCTTCTAGACAGTCGTCTATCCGCGGTAGTGGGTACGAGTCTTTTCGTGTCACATTGTTCAGTCTCCTGAAATCAACGCAAACCCTAGTTGAACCATCCGGTTTCGGAACAAGAACCGTGGGGAAGGCCCACGGGCTGTTTCCCTCCTCGATCTTATCCTCCGCTAGCATTTTACTGACCTGGGAGTCCAGAGCCTCCTGTTTTGCCAAGGGAACTCGACGAAAAGGTAACTTTATAGGCTTAGTGTCACCCGTGTCGATGGAGTGTAGAACCCTGTTCGTAAACCCCAATTGTTCACCTTGCAATCTGAACACCCGCTTTTTCGCGTATACCAACTCGCGCACCTCTTTCAAGGTTTCAGTATCCGCTACTTCAGCGCCCTCTATGATAGATTCCAGTTCAGGGATGCTAGTAATTGAACAGCTATCGGAGGTCAGCTTTCGCTTACCCCCCGTGCTGGACCCGTTCACGGATTCTGCTCTTGCATCCGCCAGATGCGAATAGTCACCCGTGAAGTTTGCCGCTACCTCATAAGCGGATGCCACGGGCGTCCCGCGTGGCATGACTATTGCAAGTCCCGTTGGATTCATAATAGGAAGCTCGTGGCAGTGAGCAGACGATACATATGTATCGCAACCCTCCACGAGACCGTCTACTTGTAACCCTACATCTGACTCCATGATATAGCCCACGTCGTTCTCGGGTAGGGACACGTCCACAGACGCGACCTTTACCTCGAACGCGGCCAACCGCACATCCTCTCGTAGGAATGCAGTCGATATCGCTCCTTTCCGCCGACAGAATACGTGATTCTTGCCTCCTTCCAAGAGCATCTTCCCAGGCCCCGTCATGCTAGTATCATAGCGCCACATGAAGTCTTGGCCCAGCACGGCCTCCTCCCCGCCGCCTAGACCATCGACTACGAGACAGGCATTCGGATACGAACGCCCTGCGATCTCAAAGTCAAAGACCGCATACCCCATCGTCACTGGAGTACCACCCGCAAGTGGTTTTACCCGAACCCGCGAAGCGAGCAGGTCGGGCTTGCGAGCTAGCGATTCATAGAATTGTTTAGACACTAGTGAGGTAGTTGCACCTGTGTCGTATAAAAATTCTCCTCGCCTAGTACCCACTGTGACGGGTACGTACCATCTATCCACTATCGCTACCACGTCGATAGGAATAGAGAGATCCCGGCTGGCCGCAGAACTAGTCAAATTCTTGACACAGCGTTCCCCACCCACGGTAGAGCTAACCGCGAGCAGCGCCGTGCCAGCGTCAGTATAGCGGCCGTCCAAACACATTCCACGATCGCGTGGAATGGCTCGAACGCTACTAACCGACTCCTTAGACCAAGGTTTCGTGTCTGCGGGCCTTGTCGGGTCCTCACCCTCCATCACCCCAGTTTCCTCCTTGTTTCGTTCTGCCTGCCTACCTGACCTCCCCAGATTGTACGACCCTTCTGGAGGTCTTTTGCCCGAGCGGGCTACGGAAGGGTTCCCCCTCCCGTCACGAGTTCCGTCGAACTTGCGGGTCTCGTCACCGCTTCCTTGCGAGACCCACGTCAATTTCCCTTAGTTGATTTATCTTCCAGGGAATTTGAGTCGTCACCATTTTCTTTCGCGACGAAAGCGCGAAACTTTTTCAGGTATTGACAACTGGCTTGCAGGTGGGTAGTTTTCCCACAAAGCCAACAAGCTGGCTCTGGACGAGTCGCTTTCGTGTCCTTCTTCCTGTAGTCAGTTTTCGTGACTATCTTCTTGGAAGATTTGGACAAAGTCTTGGTTTTATCCCAAGCCTTTTTGGTGCTACGGTCTGACTTTTTACTGTCATCCTTTCGCACGTCCTTCCGCATAGCCTGGAAGGCCGCGAAATCGGCTATTAACTCCGATTCCGAATCAGAATCCGGGACTTCGGTCCCTGTAGACGCCCCCGAAGTCTCGTCCGCTGACGAGTCAGAGTCGGACTGCGCTTCTGCTTCCGCAGCCGCGTAAGAAGCCTTCCGCTCCTTGTCCTTTCTCTGTCCGTAGAACTTATATCCCCTAGCTTTAAATTTAGAGGACTGTCCCGGCGTGGAACCCAAGACGCGCTGATATGCTTCCGGGCCACCTGCTCGCACGAAATCTGTTGCGAGATCTACGCAATCTTGCATAGACTTTGGGCGATTAGTTTGCACCCACATGCCCAGAAATTTGTCTTCTAAGCCCGTGCAGAAGATTCGGATAGACTCCTTCTTCATATGTTCAAGGTATTGTCCCTCGTACGCACGTTTGCACAAGGTCAGCAGAGCCTCACCATAGTGTTGAAGTGATTCGCCAGGTTGTTGAACACGCTTGCGGTATTCCTCCTGGCGTTGTTCTTCGGTCTTTGTGTCCAATATGACACGAAGCCTCGTCACAACGTCACTTAACGTTAGGGACCTAGAATTTCCCCAAGTAGACTGGTTCACATGTCGTGAAGTCGCCATAATGAGTTCGCGCATCAGCGTTTCCTCCTGCCAACCGCAAAGTTCGGCATAGTTTATCGCAGATGCGAGATACTCTTCCCAATCCTCCCCATTGCGAAAAGGTTTGAGATTTTTAGGTTTAGGATTTTCTCCCTTGCCCGTTGATCCGTATAAACGAACTTCCGCAGGGCGGTCTTCGTAATACACAACACTAGCTTCCATTTCGGGCATCATCGAACGCCTACACTTAGTAGTGCTCGTTGGTCCCGTCGAACGGTAGTCTGGTTCGTGACCAGTTGACAAACCCTGTTTGGCCTGTACATCGTTGTCCAACAATGGAATCGAAACATTAGTCAACGAGTAGTTGAGGCCATTGTCCGAAGGAGACGACTCTACGAAGTCGACTCTTCTTCCTGCAGTCTTAAAACCTACCGGAGTGCTAGGCAAGCCCTGGGCTCGCATTTCCGTGCTGTCCGTATTCTGCGAAGGCTGTTGCACTCGCGGATCCGGGCTACCTTGAGGCAGAATCGCAGGATATCTCCGATCCAACATATCGATCAGATATTGAGGGCAAACCGCATGTTCGTGTAGACCACGATACAGCCGCTGCACACGCTTCAACGGAAGTTGTTCGTGCATTACCCACAGTAAGTCGAGTGTTCCTCGAATTTCACCTTCAGCGATTTCGCCTGGTGGTTCTCCCGTCTTGTCGTAAGAACAAAGAACGGTAGTCAACTGGCCATCATGACCTTCGCGTCATCGCTCTGTCCCAGCGGGACTGCAGTTTTGACGGTTTCCGGCGGCTTAACATCGGAAAGCTCCGACCCATCCGCCTCACCTGTTTCGACGCTGAAACCCGCACGCTCTACGAGCTTGCGAAGATTGTCCTCGTTGTAACACGAGCGCAACCCTAAAACAATAGCTATTAGTTTCTCAACCAAGCTTTGTGTGTCCGGATTGACAATCAATCCGTTGGCACGCATATTGTCTATGTGTGCAACTACTTGCTCTAGTTGAGCAAATGAGTCGTTCGCAAAATTTTGCGCATCGCCCTGACGTCTCGTTAACATCTGAGCGAGAGCCTCGCATGCTCGCTGCTCGGCTTCAGCCTTGGCCGCGGCCTTGGCTGCTTCCTCGTCGCCAAGAGTCATTGTCTGACTCTCAGCATCGGGGATCCTTTCGGGAACTTCCCTACTCGGCCCTAGGCTCACGGCACCAATGTAGTGAACCGCAGATTCGTGGGCGCGAGGTTACGAAATTCCGTAAAGAATCACGAATACGAGGAGATTCGTTTGAACCTGGTTTATTTCCCAAAGGTATACAGTTACAAAGGTATTGTTACTGAAGCAAGGGTGCTTAATTTGAACAACAGAAGTATCTCGGTCCGCGGCGCGGCTCGAGTCCGTAGTGTTAAGCGAAGCCTGGATCCCCTTGCGGAGGTAGTAGTATCCTCCGCCTACCGTCCGTCGGAGGGTGTCTGCAGTGTCGTCTGCACGGTGGTCGTATGTCGCCCCCTGACGGAACTGGCCGGAACTGGTGGTAGTCGTCTCCGGCGCTGGTAGAAGTGCCCCCGCTGTCGTAGCCTGGATGGTGATTGGCGATAGTCGACAGCCTCGCTGTATTCCGGGTGGCGGACCCCCTACATATATATTTATAGATGCCAAACATATGAATCAACTAGTTAATATGCTAGTAAACCTTTGAATTCTTGTAAAAATTCTAGTTACTTGAAATGTATGTCCCTTGCCCTATCACAACTACTACTACTGTATACATGTATCTGTAATAGTTTTAATATACTTTATTATCATCATTAATTTTTAATCTGAGTATACTGTCGTCCGGGATTCTTTCAACTTGTAAACACTTGTCCCTGAAACGAAATAGTGTAACGGCACCCATAGGAAGATCTGGCACGCCAGAATTGGATAACCAATATTGTTTTGTACCAAAAAAGACAATAAAGAATGTTTGAAATTGAATTTGAAATTGAAACCAAAGATGGCGGCCGCTAAATCTCAACAATGACGGACTTGTTGGTCCTTATGGACTCCCGTGGAAGAGGAATCTACCAAATTATACATCGACAATGTCCGAGCCTAAGGTTGAAGGTTGTTTCCATAGGTGGCGCCACGCCATTAAGACTAGCAACTGAGGCCCGCCGCACGTTATATCTCACTCGGCCAAGGATTATAATCATGGCGGCTGGAATATGTTCTATTACTAAAAGGGACAAATTCAACGATAAGTGTCAAATCTCTCTTCAACATGAAAACATTATATTATTCGAAGAAAATATAAGGTCAGAAATAGCAGAAGTGAGAGCTCTCTTGACAGAGTTGTTGCCTCCCAACCTACCGACACCCTTAGTGTCCATTGCTACTACAATAGGCATAGATATTAACACATATAACACTTTCCTGGGTAATTTAAAAGGTACAACTGCTGACAAATATCCATTCCACGTTCAAAAGGAATTAAATAATCGCATATTTTTATTTAATTCGATAGCTCGTGAGACGAACAATGTAGCTGGGATACCATCATCACACATTGCCCAGTTTGTACACAGGTGTAAACCAAAGAGGAAGAAGAAAGAGGACACTGAAGCCAAATACACCACATTCTACTCGCAGTTATCTGAAGATGGGTGCCACTTGGGTGAGGAACTCAAGGAAAAGATTGGACTTCAACTCCTGAAATCGTATAATATTATTCTTGACAATATGTCATAAAGTAAGTGGGTAGAGGCCGAGTTATTGATAACTAGCGTTTTCAGAATGTGGTTTGATATTTCTCGGTCACTACTTTACCACTACTTTATTGTTAGTATCTATGAGCCTTAATTATTATAATATTAATATTATAATAATTAAGGCTCATAGATACTAACAATATGAGATGATATATTGACTCTCCTCTACTCAACTCTTCTATCCATCATTCAAAAGTCCACATCGGTCATCAGATCACAATACAGAAGAAGAAATATATAAATATATCCATAAACATTTAATCAAAACTATATTGACATTAATTGAGACCATACTCTTGGTGGACTGAATTTTAAATGATTAGAAATATTATTTCTGATTATTACATAAAGTGGTTGAGGTGACTACTTATCGAAATATACATTGGAACCGTCAAATTGAAATACCTAAAGTGTAATGTGTTGGTGTTAAATGCAGAGTAGCTTTTATTAGGTCGAACAAATATCAATTACTAAAGGTGATTCCCATTGTTCAGTTAAACAATGAGTGATTATAAATGTAGCTTAAATGATGATTAAATGATGCTAGTAGGGAAAATCATTTTTCAATTATAGATAGAGAATTGAAAGATTTGTACTTTGTAGATAAGTATATAGTCTTAGTAGATGAAAATGGGGTACAATATATATCCTAAAGAGATGCTGTTCGTATTGATTGTATTTTTGAAGTTTTTGAACAAAGGTATGTTGTATATAGATTTATCTAACTGGTGCCACCTAGTATTCCTTCGAAGGTGGGGAACCTCTAAAAAGAGGAAGAAAATACTTAAAATTACAATTATTAATGGGTTGTAATAATAATGTAAATAATACGATTAACAAAGGCTTAATCGAGATAGAAGACTTGGGAAAGTCTAAAGGGGTGAAAATTGTTACCTGGAATGTCAGGAGTGTTCTAAATAAGATTATTAAGGTTCATAGTTTCTTGTCTCAATCTAAGGTTGACATATTAGGATTACAAGAAACGTGGTTAAATGAAAATGTCCCTGATCAACAAATAGCCCTTAAAGGTTATGAAATACTGAGTGGGGATCGTAAATCAGGTAAAAAAGGTGGAGGTTTAATGCTTTATGTTAAAAACAACTGGGATATTGATGTAAAATCTTACGAATACCTTAATATATCTAATACAAATATTGAGGCTCAAGTTATATCGTGTAAGAGAGGATTTATTAAAAGAATAACGGTCGTTAATGTCTACAGACCGCCGGGGGGAGATTTGGATGAAGCCAATGAATACTTGAGACATGTAGTTTCAGAAATTAGAAGAAAAGAGGAAATATATGTTATTGGTGATTTTAGCATTGATTATAAGAGATCGGTGGATATTGGTTCATCAAAGACCACTGAATTCTTCAATATTTTCTCAGGATTGAACATGACACAATATATAAAGGAAGATACTAGATCGTCCAAGAAATCATCTTCTACATTAGATCATGTTTATTCGAATAGTGATTATATAATGAGTTGTGGGACTATTAATGATAATTCCAGTGATCACATTCCTGCATTTGTAATCAAGAAGAAAGGTAAAAATAAGTATGAAAAAATCTCATTTAAAGCGAGAAATACAAAGAACCTGGATATGAAAATATTGCAGGAAATATTAAGAAATGAGAACTGGGATGACCTATGTTGAGACAGATGTGAATGAAGCATGGAATATGATATATGGTAGAATAAATAAATTTCTTGATAGGATGTGTCCCATTAAAGAGTTTAGAGGTGTTAAATCCAAACCCCAGTGGTACAGTAAAGATATGATAAGTTTATCTAAGACTATTTGTAAAGGCAAAGAAGTCAGGTAAGAGTGAGGACTGGGATGAAGCTAAGAAAATCAGAAATAAAATGAATTCTACTCTTATAAAAGCTAAAAATGAATTTACTAAAAATCAAATAAAGGAGAATTATAAGGATCCCAAGAAGTTCTGGGAAATTATTCAACCTCTTATTAACCCGTCAAAATCCAAATCTAATGGTATTATTAGAATAAGGAGTGAGGGAAACGAAAAAGGTAATAATTGTAATATGGATAATAATCCTGAAGTTGATAATAGTCCAAATTTACTTAATGATTTCTTTGCCTCAGTGGGTGATATATTAGCCTCTAAAATAGAGGAACCTGATGAAGATGAAAAATGTAAATATGATGTAGAGAATGCTATAAATGTACCAAGTGATGTTGAATTTAAATTTGAGAAGATTTGTCCGTCCACAATAGTTCATTTTCTTATGAAATCAAGTGATTCGAAATCTTCTGGCATACCTTACATGCCTACATCAATTCTCAAAAAATGTTTAATGACACTCTCCACAGAGTTAGCATATTTGTTTAATAAATCCATAGAAAGTGGTATAATTCCAGAATTTTTTAAAGAGGCTACTATAACGCTTCTTTACAAATCTGGTCCGAAAGATTTGGCATCGAACTACAGGCCTATATCTGTAATTGTACTTCCTGCAAAAATATTGGAAAAGTGTATTCACCTACAATTATATAAATACTTTGAAGAGAATCATTTACTGTATAATAAGCAATTTGGTTTTCGTACAGGAATTTCCATAGCTGATGCACACCATAATATGTTTACTGATATTTATAATGCAATCAATAATAATGATTATATTGAAATGGCCTTTTTAGATTTTAAAAAGGCGTTTGATACCGTAAATCATAACATTCTTCTACAAAAACTTGAAAAATATGGTATAAAAAATGACTCTTTAAGGTGGTTTGAAAATTATTTATCTTTGAGAAAGCAAAAAGTCTTAGTGAATAATGTTTTATCACATGAGAAGGGAGTAAATTGTGGTGTTCCCCAAGGAACCTCCCTTGGTCCTTTAATGTTCAGTATATATGTTAATGATATTTATAAATGTGCTATTAAATCCAAAATTCAGTTATTCGCTGATGATACGGTTCTGTACAATGTAAATCATTCATATATTACTCTTGGAGAGGAATTACAATCTGACCTCATGAACATTCATTCGTGGTGTAAAATTAATAAAATTGAGAATATGCAAATTGATGAAAATTAATTCTGGTAGATCAGATAATGCGAGGAATTTAAATAAATATCAATTTGGAGATCAAGAAATTTGCCATACGGATGAGTATACATACTTAGGACTGACAATTGATTCCAAACTTAATTTTCAAGCTCATCTAAAAAAGAAAATAAATGTGATACAAAATCAGAGTAGACTACTTTCAAAATCTAGACATGTTTTTACTGAGAAAATGTTCTTGAACCTTTATAAAGTAATGGTGATTCCCCACATGGATTTTGGGGACACAATATATGACGGAACTAGTAATAAGGCTTTGTTAAACAAATTACAAGTGTTACAAAATAATATTATTAGAAGAACAAGATACTTGGATAAAAGAACAAATGTAGTGGAATTATCGAAGGAACTTGGTATTCCTCCCCTTGAAAAAAGGAGAGAGGCTCATATTCTAGAGATAGCTTTTAAAAAATCATTAATAGCTGACAATATTGAATCAAATAAAAGAGAACTAAGGTCGAATAAAGGTAACAAGAAAAAAATGCTTAAGATAATAACTCCTCACACAGAGAGGATAAAAAGATCCTATTTATATAAGGCATCTTATTTATGGAACTCAGAAAAGAATACATTTTTTGAGGGACACCAAGTAGAAGACTTGGTTAATTTCAGATTGTATCTGAAAAATCAATATATGGTTCAAGATGACTAAAATATGAATGCTGATTATATTAAAGTTTCAGTAAATAATCTAACCGAATATACATTTGTACATTATTGAGAGTTTATAATTTAAAATCTCAATAATAGATTTATCGTTTCAAGCTTGTAAGTCTTGTATTAATATATCGTAGAAAAGTAGAAATAATCTGCTGTATATTATCATCAGGAGGTGTGGTCTACCTTGGAGCTAAGTGACCATCCTGGAATTCACAAGGAGCTTTTAAGTTGCTAAAAACAGAAATGACTAAAAATGTAAAATTTTAATTTTAATTGTAATGAATGACTGTACATAGTTATTAAGAGTTGGTAACAAGTATACCATATTTTAATGATATAGTGTAATTCCAGAAAAAGAACAAACAAGTGGAAAAGACCTAAAATATGCACATTCTGTTAAGAGAATAGTTGTAATAATAGTATCAAAGCTTATGGGCACTCTAGGAAAAGCAATAGGTTCATTGACTGAGACATGACCCTTTTCTATATAACTGCAGATAATGTAACTGTATGATGATTTGGAAATAAAAACACTTATATATATATATTGTCCTTGTATATTGCTATTTTATACCTTTGAAATGTCCTTTTATGTTGTTCTTATCAATCTCTGGTATTGATTGTCTTAAACTCTTCTCTTATAAGAATATGTCATGTTTTACTGTTCTTCACACCTTGTATTATACTGTTTTGCAGTATCTATGTTTCCCTTGTGGCTGGTCCACAAAGGTTGGTCTAATAGTGTTGTGTGGGAATAAAACCAGAGTACGAGAGTAATCATTGTTCTGTTTTATTTCCTAAGCTAAGAGTCCCGAACCGAGTTCACTACATGTGTTTATTTAAACATTCAGTTTGTCATTATTAAGACTAAACATTGGTAGTCGACCTCAAATATAATGCCTGGTCTAGCCCAGAATATGACCATTCCAGAAATTTCGGACTACATCAATTATAAAGCTTAAAAGATATGGGGCTGGGATGGATTCAATTAACACCTTTCCAGTTCTGAATCTATAGTACGTATAAAAATGTTGTGTGCAATTCTATATACTTCTATATACTATAGAATTAGAACAAACAACAAAAGACTGCTTAGCGCCCGACATTGATAATGATACCTTTTTTGTGTGATGGCGATCCTGCCAGTACCATAGGAAGTCTTGATCATATTGCTGGCCTTGAGGAAGCACTCTGAAGGGTCAAGCTCTAGCCCAGGTAGACACAACTCCCGCACCTGTAATTCGGTTTCCTTCCAACACTCATAAAACACCTCAAACGTAGCAGGGTCCAGCTCTGAAAGAAAGAGAAAATGGTTTACAAAAATTAAATTGAAGATGCGCCAAACTCAAGCTTCACTGTGTCCAAAACATTCTCAATCCCACAAAAGATATAGTTCTAGCCAGAAATTTGGGCATTAGAGCAGTTGACTTTGGGCATAACAGCGGTTGACATTACACCTTTTCTCTATATAGTAATAGGCAAACACAATAATCAACACAAAGTATGGCACAATAAGTGTTGGCCGAGTGTCCGCCCAAAGTTGATTACAAAAGAAAAAATTTCTAGTCTGATCCGTTCCGCACCAAGTTGGAGAGTGCCGGAACGCGGGAACCAATTAGTTACCAGGTTGCTACAAACAAGTCAGGTGTCAATGCAAAGAATATACATTATATATTTAGTGTAGTGTATGCTGCCGCCACAGGAGGCGCCACCTCTGTTTAATAAACTAGATTGAACCAGTCACAACAATGGCAACAAGCATGGAATAACCCCCGCGATTTTTTTTCACAAATAACCAAGCATCCTAGCTCTACCAGAGAAGTTCTTTCAGCAGGAATGCAGGGAAACAAAGAAGGAAAGTACTGCATTGTGAAATATTGTGCAAATGAACTGTTGTTAGTAGATATTTGATCATACTTCCACATGACTTGTAGGTCAGATACATATGCAAGTTGAAACCAGTTGCTTGACCATGCTTATGATGCTATGACTATGAACTCTGTATAGGCTACTTGTGAAAAGAACTGAACAGTTATAAAGTGGAGGAAATAGACTGATATCATTTAAGTGAAGGTTTGTTGGGAAAATACACCCTGCCTGACTAAACATTGATATCTTGAACTGTGTGATAGGACAATTACATTCATCTGTGTCAGTAAGCCTATAGGCTATACCCAGCATAAACAATGGCTAAAAGTGTTATTGGTGCTATGAGTGACTTTAATAGTGAGAAAGAGAAGTGGGCCAACTACAAAATTAGGTTGGATTCCTGGATGAAAATCAACGATATTAAAGATGCAGACAAAGTAGATGCCATGATAGCACTAGTGGGACCTGAGGCAGTGGACCTATTGGTGTCTTTATGTACTCCAGCTGATATTACTGATAAGACATATGCTGTTCTGTGTACTTTGTTGAATGCTCACTACATGTCAGGGACAAATGAACTGGCGGAATCTTATAACTTTGACACACGCTGCCAAAAAGAAAATGAGTCAATACCTGATTTTATTGTTGCGTTAAAAAAGCTCAGCATCCATAGTGGATTTGGGGATGCCGATCAGGTAGAAAAGAGACTACGTAACAGATTAGTAGCAGGAGTGCGTAGCGAGGCCATTTAGAATAAACTGTTAAGTGAAGGTGCAGGTCTGACATGGGAGCGTGCTATGGAGATGGCAACAACGATGGATGCAGCACATCTGAATGCGCAAAAGATGAAAGCCACATCGGAAGTCAATCGAGTGAGCAACTACAAAGGAGCGCAGAATCGGGGAAGCTACAAGCCAAGAGGTAGAGGCCGTGGAGGACAATATGGTAAAACACGCTGTCATAGGTGTCAAGGAACTCATCAACCCACAGAGTGTCCATTCATCAAAGAAACGTGCTACAAGTGCCAGAAGGTCAGTCACATAGCTAAGGCCTGCAAAACAAAAGTATTACCAGGTCAGCAATACAGTAGTAGACCGCCACAAGGGCATCATCAAGGTCGTGGTCGAGGTCGGGGTCATAACTCGTATAGGACGCAAGGAAGGACAAACCAACTAGAAGATGAGTACCTTCCAGAGGAGGAAGTCAGTTACTCCTCCTTATACGAATTACAAGACAACAAAGTAAAAAGGGATAATGGGGAAATACCCATACCTGTCACAGTTAATAACATCGATATGACATTCATTCTTGATACAGCATCTAGATCATCAATCATTGGTGAAGATATGTACTATGAATTCTTCAGTGACATTCCATTAGAAGACCCGGACATAAATCTTAAGTCGTATACTGGACATGTTGTAGAACTATTGGGTTCAATACCAGTCACCGTGAAATATGGAGACCAGTGCCAAAATCTCAGATTGGTTATAGCAAAGGGCAGAAGGACTGCTCTGTTAGGTCGTACTTGGCTTCATAACATTCGGCTTAACTGGGCAAATATATTCTCAGTAAAAACTGATGACTTACAAGGGCTATTACAGAAATACGAGTCAGTATTCAAGGCAGACATGGGCCAAATAAAAGTCTTTGAAGCACACATCGATATGGAAGAAAGCCCCCCAAAACTTTGCAAAGCCAGACCTATTCCTTATGCATTGGTAGATAAGGTAAAAAAGGAGCTGGATAGACTTGAGTCAGCAGGTGTACTCAGGAAAATTGAGAAAACTGACTGGGCTTCACCAGTTGTCGTTGTACCAAAGGGTGATGGTAAGATAAGGATCTGTGGTGATTATACGGTCACAATAAATGCTGATATGGTTGATCGTCATTACGTACTACCATCCGCAGAAGATATTTTTGCCACACTTGCAAATGGGGATAAATTCACAAAACTTGATTTATCTCAAGCTTATGCTCAAGTCAGAGTTGAGGAAAAATCCCAAAAATACCTGACGATAAACACTATTAAAGGTCTATATGAAGTGACACGGTTACCCTATGGTATCAAAACAGCGCCTCACATCTTTCAGTCCATCATGGATCAAATACTACAAGGTATTCCTGGTGTCTGTTGCTACATAGACGATATATATTGATAACCGGACCATCAGATGAAGAACACCTGAGGAGACTCAAGCAGGTACTTGAACACTTGGAAAAGTTCAATGTCAGAGTCAAGAGGGAGAAATGTTCCTTCATGAAGTCAGAGGTACGCTATCTAGGTCATGTAATTGACAAGAGAGGAAGACATCCCTTCCCAGAAAAGGTGGAAGCAATTCGAGGCACAGAAGCACCCAAAGATGTCTCCCAGCTACGTACCTTCCTTGGTATGGTGAACTATTATGGGTCATACCTGAAGTCTCTCTCCACCACTCTTGCACCACTGAATAACCTACTGAGAGACGAAATTCCTTGGAATTGGGACAAAGACTGTGAGACAGCATTCCGAATCGTAAAAGAGACCCTTACCAGCGATAGAGTGTTAACACACTATGATCCGCACAGGAAGCTCATATTAGCCTGTGATGCAAGCCCCTACAGAGTGGGAGCTGTACTGTCGCATTTAGATGGAGAGGATGAAAGACCTATTGCGTTTGCTTCCAGATCTCTAACTAAGGCAGAAAATGGATATCCGCAAATAGAAAAGGAAGCTCTAGGCATTGTCTATGGAATAAAGAAATTCCACAAGTATCTATACGGTAGAAAGTTTACCCTTGTGACTGATAGCAAGCCACTTTCAACTATACTTGGACCAAAGACAGCAGTGCCAACACTGGCTGCGCTAAGATTACAGCGGTGGGCATTGTTGCTGATGTCATATAATTATGAAGTACAGTATCGCCGATCAGAGGATCATAGTAATGCAGATTACCTCAGCAGAGCTCCAGTGGAAAGAGCTACTGAAAACATAGAATCTGAGGTCAACTATTTTTCTCATGTAGATGATATGCCTGTAAGTTCAAAAGAAATATCAGGATGCACCAAGAAAGACCGAACACTCAGCCGTGTTCTTGAGTACAGTCTAAATGGTTGGCCAAACTACATTGAAGATGATGAACTATTGCCATATTATAACAGAAGAAATGAAATCTCATGTGACCAGGGATGTTTGTTGTGGGGAATGAGAATTGTAGTGCCACATAAGCTACAACAAAGGATGATTGAAGAACTCCATCATGAACACATTGGTATAGTAAGAATGAAGGCACTGGCCAGAAGTTATTTTTGGTATCCAGGTATCGATCAAAGTATTGAGAGTCTGTTAAAATCATGCAATGTGTGCCTGTCTTTGAAGAATGACCCTCCACCATCTCCACTCTACCCCTGGAAGTACCCGGAAAGACCATGGGACAGAATCCATGTCGACTTCGCTGAGTACAAATC
Source organism: Sthenelais limicola (assembly GCA_942159475.1). Lineage (NCBI taxonomy): Eukaryota > Metazoa > Annelida > Polychaeta > Phyllodocida > Sigalionidae > Sthenelais > Sthenelais limicola. The sequence goes on along the minus strand of OW804100.1, from coordinate 6,657,303 downwards.
AGAGATGTTCTTCCTAGCAGTTGATGCTCACTCAAAGTGGATGGAAGTTATTCTCATGAAATCGACGACCGCACAGAAGACCATAGAGGTTATGAGAGAAATGTTCTCAAGGTATGGTTTATGCCGCGAACTTGTAAGCGATAACGGGCCTCAGTTTATAGCTGACGAGTTCCAAGAATTTCTCAATAAGAATGGAGTAAAACATACTTTAACTGCCCCATACCACCCAGCATCGAATGGTGCCGCAGAGAGGGCTGTACAAACGCTAAAAACTGCACTAAAGAAACATTCCTTGGAAGCCCAACCAGGAGTCACAACACAGCAAAAACTGTGTAGCTTTTTACTGTCTTATCGCTCCACACCGCACACATCTACAGGACTGAGCCCTGCTGAATTGTTCCTAAAAAGGCAGGTACGTACAAGACTAACATTAGTTAAGCCTGACCTTAGGGCTGAGGTTGAGCAAAAACAGGAAAAGATGAAAGAGTACAGGGATACAAGAGTTCCCAAGCTCAGGGAATTTGGAAAAAACGAGAGGGTGAGAGTGAAGAACTGTAGAGGAACTGATATTAAGTACGTGCCAGGTATAATAGTCCATAGAAATGGACCAGTCCAATATCTTGTTCGAGTTGGACGAAACATCCGTTATGTCCATGTTGATCACCTCTTGAAGTCAGGTGAGACGGCAGATGATTTCGAGGAAGATGAAAGGAATGAGAACATTCCACCACTAAATGAAATCAACCAGCACCCAGCGCCATATAAGTTCAACCCCTTCAAGGAGACAGAGCCAGAGACAGCTATGCCACAACCTCCGGTCCCTGTCCCTCCTCCAGAGATTCAAATCCCTAGAGACAAAGCTCCAGACACACCAAGGGTGTCTCCCATGAAAGTTACAAAATCACCAGTGCCAGAAGTGAGAAGATCATCAAGAACAAGTAGACCACCAACAAAGCTTGATGACTATGTGCTAACTCATAAATGAACTATTCAAGTCCAGAACTATCAGTGACATCTTATTACTTTGATATCAAATAATTAGTGATTCTATATTCTATTCTGATTATTAGTAATTTAGAATTTTTATCATCAAAGACATTTGGGTTAAACCCTGAATTTGTTTACCTTATAATATCGTAAATATCAGACTTTCACAAGTGAAAAGAAGACCAGAGACTTTTCAGCAAGAAAAAGACATTGCATATAAAACAAAGACAGTAAATCTAACAACATGATATTGTTTCATTTTCAGAAACATTATTTTATAAATTGTCTGAACAAAATGTTTAAGCAGGGAGGAATGTAGTGTATGCTGCCGCCACAGGAGGCGCCACCTCTGTTTAATAAACTAGATTGAACCAGTCACAACATTTAGTAACATATAAGGATAAATATATCTAGTATATATTTTTTACTTGTATTTATGACGAGGACCTGTTAACCCTTTGCCCAGTGAGCCGCTCTATAAATCAACCATGGTGAAACAAAACCATGGGGTATCCAGCTCTTCCTTCCGTCTAACCAAAACAACAGCTGCTGCACATGGAACAGAGAGAGTGCAATACAATACAGCTGTATATTTGGCCATGATCGATCGCAAACGGCGACTCAGGGGGCAAAGGTTTGAAGTCCAGAGTTCCCTGATTTTCTCTCTTCTTAAAGGAACAAAGGAATCCTGTATCAACTAATTTTCAGACAGACTATAGCATGGGACTAAATTTGCGGTTAATATAAAAACAACATTTGAATGTCCAACATGTTCATTTGTATGCCTCTTTTACCCAAGAAACTGTACCTGAAACTGATCATTTTAATCACAAACTGCATATTGTAATCTGTAATTGTATCATTCTGCTGCTATATTGTTAACCTTACCAATCACAATTTGTTGGTAGAAGTGTAAGCCAATGGGGGTTTGTAGCAGGGCACTGGGGTCATGTAGAGGTCACTGGGGTCATGTAGAGGTCACTGGGGGCATGTAGAGGTCTCTGGGCATAACAGTTGGTAGTAGTATAAATATAATGTAAGTATTATAAAAAAACCTCACAAGATTTAACCTTCCATAATAATAGTTGCCATCAATTTCTAGCTTTATTATAACATTTTAGAACGTGTGGAGGGAATGTCAATTGTAATAATCTTTTAGCTTTGGACGATTTGGGGTTCAATGACTTAATACTAGTCACAGTTACTATATCTGCCATGGAACATACATTATTATATTTATTGTATATGTGATGTGTCAAAATCATATTTAAACAGATGAGATCAAGCGGATTCCGATGATAGTAAACAAGTATTTCTGTAGTAAACTCTACAGGTGATTCTAAATTAATGGTGAGTTGTATTAATTGTTTATCATCGAAAATTGTGTAAAGTACATCTATCTCTGGCGGTGATATGACAGTTTTGAGTCGAAGGTAACGAATGAGCACTTCATGAAAGATATTTCGTTATACCATTAACAACGACAACTAGTGGAAATGTATTGATATTCTCACACTATGACTGTTGAATATATGAAAATTAAGTAGTAATCAAGATTGAATTGTATGAAAATTTCAGCGATATGACTATTGAGCATAATATTGCACCAGTGAATAAAGTATATATTCTAAAGGGTAATTTCATAAGAAGATTAACGTCTACAGAAGGAAGGTAAAAGAAAAAGAAAGAGGAATTTAAAGAAAGAAAGGCGTTTTAGTCTGTATAAAAGAGAACACTAATAACTCAAAAAGTTAAGTATGTATAAATTTCAGAAAAAGCAATAATGTAATAGCAAACGGTGTTTCAGTAACCATGATATAAAAGCGACGAAGTTATTCTGCAAAGCTCAAAATAATCATACTATTGTAAGGATGATGTCACTTATCTTATAAAAACTACCTGTAATGTCTTAATTTAGTATCCAATGAAAGGAAGCATTTGTAATGCAATATTTTATTATGCAAAACTTTGTACTTTATTGTAACTGTATTCATTTATTGAAGGAGTAACAGTTCTGTGGTCAGCCAGGAAAACCTGCGAGTGAGCAGAGGGTTTAACCTGTTCGAATTAAGCTCCTAGAAACCATGTAACTGTACTTTATTGATTTGAATAAAAATATTATAATAATAATATAAAGCTATCCGGCCCGCAATAACGGTTGTGCTATTACCATACAACCCAGGTTTGGTAATCTTCTTGTCTAAGGGAAAGTAAAACCAGACAATGATCTCTGTTTCCGTAGCTTTATCTCAGCACTTCTGACAGAAGGTGCAAGGTTAGATCATGATGGACAAGTATTCCAGGATGGTCACAAATTGAAATACAATCCGTACATAAACAAGGTGTGTAGATACACAAGATCAACATACACAAAGTACATGAAGAAGTGGTACACGTGATATACAATACATTAACAACGGACAACATCATACACATTCTGGTGTAGAAGAACAGTTGATAAGTATAGTGGGGTTCCTGGCTAATGCAAAAGTTGATTTTCACTTCAAATTCGTGCAAAAGTTTCGTTCTTGGTATCAAATGAAAGCTTAGGGTCTGAATAACAAATTTGGTCTGAGTGGACAACGATCATTCCACCAGGGGGCCTGTGGAGGGGGGCTATGACAGTAGGGGGCTGACCCCCCTTTCAATAATTAAGTAAAAATGCTATAACTTTTGAAATAATAGTCCGATTTGAACATAGTTGGTGTCATAGGCTTTGAAATGAAGAGACAAAGCCATAAAAGTTAACATTGTGTTGCTAGGGGGACCGGGGGCCCCTTAATTTGGGGAGAGGCTTATCAAACCTCACCAGCTAAGGTGGAAATATTGAAACTACTAGAATAATTGTAATACTTCTCCAATTTGGACAGAACTCATTTATTCTGTAATGAAGCCAAATAATATATTTGTAAATAATAATTATGATAGGGGGGATCTAGATCCCCTATTTAAGGCTGATAGGGGACTTAACCTATTATTACAGATGAGGCAGAAATGTTCAAAGTTTTATAACTTTTGGAATAAGTGTCTGATTTGAACACAACTGGTGTCATTAAGTTTGAAATTAAAAGACGGAATAAAATTGATATGTATTGTCCACCAGGGGGCGGGGGGCTGTTTTTCATATGAGCTGGTTGGGGGAGGGGGGGGGGGGTAGGAGGCTTCGGGTGAACTGTCTAAATCCACCTCTACATGTAGTCAAAATTTAATATAAGTGGTGTCATTTAGCTTATAATGAGGAAAGGCTATCTTATATTTACAGGCATTGATTGCTAAGTTAGGGCTCCCTTCTCCTCATCCTGTGAACTGAATTTACCATTACATGATTAGTCATCATGAGAATCAGGGAGGGGTCGAGATGAGTGAGTGAGTGAGTGAGTGAGATTGGTTGCTTTACGCCCTTATCAACACATTTAAGATGGTTATATCAAGGGCAGGAGAGCTGAGAGGGAGTGAGTGAGTGAGATTGGTTGCTTTAAGCCCTTATCAACACATTTAAGATGGTTATATCAAGGGCGGGAGAGCTGAGAGGGAGTGAGTGTGTGAGATTGGTTGCTTTAAGCCCTTATCAACACATTTAAGATGGTTATATCAAGGGCGGGAGAGCTGAGAGGGAGTGAGTGAGTGAGATTGGTTGCTTTAAGCCCTTATCAACACATTTAAGATGGTTATATCAAGGGCGGGAGAGCTGAGAGGGAGGGAGTGAGTGAGTGAGATTGGTTGCTTTAAGCCCTTATCAACACATTTAAGATGGTTATATCAAGGGCGGGAGAGCTGAGAGGGAGTGAGTGAGTGAGATTGGTTGCTTTACGCCCTTATCAACACATTTAAGATGGTTATATCAAGGGCGGGAGAGCTGAGAGGGAGGCAGTTTATGATCATACCCAGGAAATAGAGATATAGATTAACACAGAAATAGGGGAGATTCAAAAGAAATCAACTTTCAGTTTATGGAAATATGAAGCTGTCGGAAACTTTTCCCTATGGCAAGCACTGACACATGAAGGGCAGATTTCGGGAAAGGGTGGAGATAAATTGGGGTAAATGGAGGGGGGAGCAACTTCTTCAGTATTTCATGTCTTAGTCAGGGAAGTGACAGTTTAATCGCTAACACGTAATAATCTTAAACATGTTAGACTGTCAAATCCCCAATATTAGATTTGATTTTCAGATTGGCTTATATTTCGGCGACCAGGTATTTAAAATTTAGATTTCTCAATATTGAAAGTGGTCGATTCAGTTGCTTGATTTGAAAGTTAATAATAAGAGAAATCGGCACTTGCACCAGTCCAATGAAAACCCAAGAATTATTCTACTGTAAATCTATTCACAAACTTTAATATTTTCAAAATGATCCTAACGACTGTGAGAATATGCCTAAACATGATTCAGAATGTATATTTCAGAAATAAAAATCTTTTAAAGTGAAGTAGGCCACACGCTGAGATCAGATAAAAACTACCGCTAGGCCCACTGCTAATGTAAGCCAGGTGAGAAAAGCCACATTCCAGGCTTAGATAAGGCGAGAAAGAGCGGAGATCAAAGGAGTGAAGATGGCTGAATGAAGTCGTTTAAATTTAAAAGTGAAAAAAAATGCTAGGAAGTTGAACTTCTAAGAGCATGCATCGGGTGTCTCATTCTAAATGTGTATTAAATTACAGCCCCAGAGCATTAACAGTTTCTGCAATACAAAGTTGGTGTACCCGGCTATTGTGGATGTAGCCCGATATGCCGACGGTTCAAAAGTCAGTAGATGTAAAACAGCACACACCTATGTGCTGAATAATACAGTGAACCATGTAGGGAGGATCTCGCCAGCCCGATTCACCTACAGAACCAGCACAACGACGATTCCATCCTCATGCGATTCATTACTAATAAACTAACTCAAGTGATTAGAGAAGCAAGACCCCATATCCCCCATGACTATAAATGGGGACATTCCTGTCAGTGGGACACATTGATTTTTTGAATGTAAAAATATCATTAAATAAAATAATTGTTTCGTCGATTGGGATCTATTTGAAAATTGATTTGAAACAAATAAATGAAATATAATAAGAGGCGAACCCAAATTGTATGTTGACCTGTGCAGAAGAAGTGAGCATTATAAAAGTGAAAAGATATTTTTGATACTCCAAAGATTAGTGAATTTATAGTTTTTCAAAGTTGCCTGCCTGATAGAATTACTAATATTTAAAAGTTGTTTGACAAATCGGGGGGTGTTGCCCCTAAGATCCATTTTATGCATCGTGTCGGGGGGAGGGGGGGGGGGGAGGGCACGCCCCACCAATCGTATGTAGTCCACGAACTTGTGGCCCAGCCATACATCACCAAATTGTTGGATAATGTCAAGCTTACATTTTCACATATTACATTCCATTTAACATGTTATGATACAAAAGTAGTCGTTATATTATTTCTCTTTACAATTTTGCTATGCAGTATACATTTTAGACTTCACAATTTTACATCAGTCTGTCATTACAATTCAGTATCATTGCGATGTTACTTTCCGTTTATGGTATTTTTAACATTGTGTGGTTTAGATTACAGTTTACACACTTTTGACTAGTTTCGAAGTAGCTTGTTATAACATAATATCTTAACTCTAGCATATAATGATACACTATATCGTTATTATAAGACCTTTGAATAAAAGTCACCCCTTATAAACAATGGATTTTGATTTTAAATAAATGATTAATTAAAAATGAACATCGATGCCTCGATCTTATTTTGGCATTATGAGCCATGTTTTTATTTTTACATTCCTTCAGTTAACTCTGACTACTCTCCTCATGTAAATATTGGTCGAATTTGATAGTGTATTCTTGATGTAGGAAACGTCTAAATTCTTTTCTATTGTCCAATAATTGGGCTTCAACTGGCAAACCATTCCATAACATTGTCAAACTGTATATATATGATCTTTTAAATATCTCATTTTTTGGGTGCAGAACTATTAATTTCTTTCCTTTTGCTAACCCTCTAAAGTTTATTTTCCTATTATCAGTATTTTCCACTTTCCTCGATCGTAAATACGCGAGGTCTAGAATATGCGTCTCTCTTCTATTCTTTAATGAGGGTATATTAAGCTCCTTGTGTATTTGTACTGTATTTGTCAGCCTTGGGAGGCCGAGTATTATTTTCAGAGCAGCATTTTGAAGAGATTGAATTCTATTTAAATATTTTTGACTAGAAGAGGAATAAAGGATGTCACCATAGTCTATGTGTGGAAGAATGGTAGTTTTGTAAATAAGAAGGAGTGTTTTCTTATCACTTACTTTAAATAGTTTAGATAAGGCTTTGATTTTTAATCTAATAATATTTATTTTCTTGTCTAAGAAAGTTTTATAATTCAAATTACGATCCAGTTCGACCCCTAGATATTTATAATCTTTGACCGCTTCAATATGTTGACTGTTTATAGAGTAGCTTGCCATGTTATGAGCGTTTGGTTTAGAACATACAGAAAAAGTTTTGCATTTTTTAATGTTTAAGTCTTGTTGTAATAAATCTATTGGTCCTGAATTCAGAGGCCTATCTCCATGTAACACCGTAACATCCGCAAATAACTGAGCCTCACTAAATTGAATAACTTCCAATAAATCGTTTATATATATGATAGATAGAATCGGCCCTAAAGAGGTGCCTTGTTTGGTTTGGTTTGGTTTGGCTAGTTTCACCTCCGCTAATAGTAATTAAAAGTTAGCAGATATACTGTGGTTTTATTATTTTATTCTGTGAAATTCCCTATTTCATGAAACAGGGTTTAGCCTGACGAAGTCAGGCTTCATTTAGGTTACCTAAATTTTGTCGTACAATTTGGTTTCCCGTAGGAAATCAAGAATATTTTTGTTCCCAGATTCCCGGAAAATACTCTGCAGTGTCCTGCGATTTTGCAGGAATTTTATTCTGTGTCTCTTGGTTGCCTGACAATGTATTAAGAGATGCTCTACACTCAGTTGAGTGTTGCATGTCTGACATACAGGAGCCACTTCACCTTTTAGAAGGTGCCTGTGAGTCAGTTTGGTGTGACCGGTACGAAGACGGGTCAGTATCACCTGTTCGGGTCTTGTCAGGTTATCATCTTTGAACTTTGGTGTGATTGATGGTGTGATTGCTCGCAGCTTGTTACTGTTAACACCATTCCATGTGCGCTGCCAGCTACGTTTGACATGTGCCTGCGCCACAGGTACAATGTCTGTGTATGGCATTTGGTCAGCCCCAACAGGGCGCCTCAATGCATTTTTGGCTGCAATGTCTGCTGCCTCATTTCCTTCTATTCCAATGTGGCTTGGCACCCAGCACAACACCACTTCTTTGTCCAGTCTTTTGTTTTCAGTGTATGTCTCTTGAATTGCTTGTATGATTGGGTTCTTAGGATAAAGGTTGGTCACAGCTTCTAGACATGGGCGAGTCTGAGAATATGATGAATTTCTTCATCCGTGAGACCTGTACCCATTCAAGTGGTTCGCCACATTTCACAGTCTCCGGTGATGATGATACCCCATTCAGTAATATTCTTTGTTTACGATTTGATAAGTAATCCCTGAACCAACGGGCACATTTATTTCTGCCCCCCTCCGAGATCCCATATTTCTTTAACTTTGTTTATAAGATAATCATAATTAACCTTATCAAAAGCTTTACGGAAGTAAAGTATGATATTCTTTTACTATTAATATTTTTGTAAACTGTTTGGAAATAAGTTATCGTGAGCTTCTATAATCGATTTCCCCTTTCTGAATCCATACTGCTCTAAATTTAATAGATCATTTTGCTCAAAATATGCTGAAAGCTGTGTTTGGATGCAGCTCTCGAGAATCTTCGCAGGTAAAGAAATACAGGAGATAGGCCTATAATTCCCTGGATTTTTCTTATCACCCTCCTTATACAATGGTGTAACTGTGGCGTCTTTAAATGCTTGTGGTATTTTCGAGTATTCTATAGTCAAGTTATATAAAAATACAAACTGATCACTAAGGGCTAGCATGCAAGGTTTTAGAATCTTTGTTGGCAAATATTCCATCCCTGAAGCTTTAGCCTATTTAGCGAAGAGAGATTTCTACTAATCCTTTTGTAATAGGGATCATGTGAAATTTGTTGGGATTTTTAGGGTTATCAGCTCTGAAGTACTCTTCATCGCTTTCCTTTGTTTCCAGATTTTTTGCTAAACTGGGGCCAATATTGGCAAAGAAATTATTTACTTCATTAGCAGCTTCAATTCCTTTTAGAATATCACCTTCATTATTTGCTATTTTTATTTCACCTTTATCACCTCTAGCTTTATCTGGAGAAATCAATGGTTTAAGAATACTCCAAAGTTTATGGGGATCCCTTCTATTTTCAGATATTTTTTCATTAAGATATTTGTTTTTTGCATCTTTAATAGAAAGATTAACCTTGCATCGCAATTCCCTAGCTAGGCACCAGTGTGATTTCGACCCTGTTCGTTTTGCTCTTCTGAATGCTTTATCTCTTTCTTTACTAAGAGAAATGATTTCTCGTCCATACCAGACAGGCAGTTTTTTTTTTACCATTTTAAAAGTTTTTAACAGGCACATTCTATCAACATACATTATAATATTTTTGTACAGAATATTCCAAGCTTGTAATTTATGCCTCCTACCTCTTTAGTACCCTTTGAGATATAGATGGAACCTAGCAAGGGGGAAGTCTGTACACTTGTTATTGACCGAGGGAGCGCGGGAAGATAGAGGGCGTTAGCCCGAGATCTTCTGTGCTCCTGAGGTCACTAACAAGTGTACAGACTTCACCCGAGCTTTGTTCCATATTTATTACACCCCATTAATAAATAAAAAATATAAATAATTAAAGATAAAAGAAGTAATTTACGTTTTGGGCGGACCTACTTGTTGTATGTCCCCAGGGTGACATAACTCACATGTTATGCACCACTTTGACCAAGTGTGACATACAATGCTGAAGGTATAGGAAGCAACAGCACAGGGGTGTAATAAATAGGGTTACCCATACTGTGCTGCTTTAAAGATAATTCTCAGACTACAGGGCAGATACATAAGGAGCTTAACATATCTTCAATAAAGAATAGGAGAGAGTCACATATTTGAGACGTTGCTTATTTAAGGTCGAGAAAAGTGGAAAATATTGATAATAGGAAAATTTAACATTCGTGGATTGGCAAAAGGAAAGAAACTTAGTTCCTCACCTGAATAATGAGATTTTCAAAAGGTCTTATATTATTAAATTGACTGCTTTATGGAATGGATTGCCAGATGAGTCAATTGTTGGCCACCAAAAAAGATTTCAGACGTTATTTGCATCAAGATTATCCTGTTGCTTTTGATCAATACCTACAAGAAGATATAAAGTAGATATAATCGGAAGAAATGTTTAATACATAGTAACCATGTAATGCACGAAATGCGTAACCTATGTAAAGCTTGACATTATCCATCCTTTAGTATTTATTCTGGCTCGTCGGAAGATCAATTTTTAGAGGCTTTTGTCCTGTTCTGTATTTTCTTATGGAATAAAAATTCAATTATATACTCTTTATGTATTTATTACCATACAGACACGGAACTTTCTAAATAAAGAATATCAGTACAACCCACGCTGGCCTTGTGTGAACACCTACATAGACTTGTGTCCTCGCTAAATTATTATAACAAAATCGGTTGAGACTTCCTGTCAAAAGTTGGTGGGAGCACAGCTCTTCCTTTTTTTCCCTTTCAGGTCGGTTTTCAAAGTGCAGTGCACTCCAAAAAGAAGTCTAAAAGTTGTACGAATGTACTTGGAATAAGATGATATCTAGCAAATTGCAATTACGATTTACAGAACGAAATCCTAGTGACATTTAAGTTGGAGATAACGGCTGCTGTGAACCTCCAGGCTCCACCATTGCACCCTGGAGCACATGTGCTATACACAGTGACACATTTCCCTCAACAATAGTTGCATATGAGTAGAGAACTTTATAGAAGAAACCATATATACCACAAGTGGATAGCTGATGGAAATACTTTACCCTGAACTTTAAAGCAAAACAGGAATAACAGCTGGATTAAATCTCCCAAATTCAAATAGGCATAGGACTATTACTTGAGGTAGGCGAAAAAACTGTTTGACAACTGAATCACGAAATAAAGCTGATATTTAAACTAACGGAAGTGAAACGGACAGTTCTGCGCAAGTGTGGGAGGAAGTAAGATTCCCAAACAATAACAAGTAAAAGTTTAAAAGCCTTTGGATTTTCGCCTCAGAGGCGAAAATGAGGTCGACAGAGGTCTAGAGTCCAGAGTCCAGTCCTGCTCGCTCCAATGTTGTATAGGACCTATACATCACTGCATCTTCCAAGACCACAAAGATTCCTTATAATGGCTGATATACATCACACAACGATGATCCAAACACTAATATTCATCTCTTTTTCAGTAGAATATTTAGGATGATGAGTTACTTAAGTAAATCATACAACTTAAAAAATTGCATGCCTTCACTAGCTCTGTCATAACACAAGCCACCTGGGTGATAGGGAGGAGAAGGCCTTATATCCCAAGGGTGGCGAGGGCGGTGAAGCGGAGCGCCGCCTGGCGGAGGGTGGAGAGCAGAGAGCAGCAGGGAGCAAGCTGGACGGGGACCCCTGGGGAGATCGGCGCAAGGGAAGAGGCCAACACCTTATCAGATAAGGCCCACATCTCATCAGATAAAACCACATCAAAGGGTGATTCAAACTTTAGTTCAAGATTGATAACATTTCATTTTTTCTTGGTCTGTGAAGAAAACAGGCCTATTCTGAAGCGTTTTCACCATTTATTTATTTATTTTATTTATCTTCTGAAACTTGTTCGCCTGCAAAGACATGCAAAGCTTTTGCAGTTTAGCCTTGCCAGCTGCAAAGTAGCTGGTAGGTTGGCAGCTAGTTGGCATCTTTTCTCAACTGGTTTCGAATAAAGAGGGGTTAATATATAAAACATTATCTTGGCTTATAAGCATGATAGAATCATGGAACAAAGACCAAAAGTATTCTTATGTTAAGGAGAATATATTTCCACATGAGTTGCAATAATATGTCATACAATAACCTATTTCCGAGTACCGCAGGTCGACCGTGGTTACCAATGGCAACGCGCGAGGGTCTGTGATGCTCACGGGGTCAAAGGGGTTAGACTGACCACTAAGCACTGGAACGCGGTAGAAGCTATGTATAAACAGCGTTACATTTTGTCATTTCTTCTTCGGATAATTTGCTCTAATAAAGCCTAGTATTGTGCATAGAAGGGGACGGTAACATTGCATTTTCAGCATGGCTTGTCTGAGCCTACCAATTATAAGTAAGCACAGAGATATTTGACGGGAAAAGTATGTAGGCTAGGTCGGGAGATGTCCCGTCTGGGGGAGTTATTGGCGGGAGGTACGAGCACCGTAGGTCGAGTAACCCACTATGCCTGGGGGGTCCGGGGGCAATGACAGTTGTAGAGGACTTAGCGGGAGATGTAGATTGGCCTTACAATAATATCTAAAAGCATAACACAAATAACAACGACACTACACTTATCATTAAAAAGTAGAACTGTACTCAGGCATATATTATGGACTTAAATAGAAGGTTGTGTGGTGAGGAGGGAAGAGACTTATGGTATGGACTTAGAAGTAGCCTTAAGTAGAAGTAGCCTTATGGACATAACAGCCTTCCATCTTCCATCCTAACTACAACTTTACAAGTCCTTTAGGGGTTGACCACAGACTCTATCCACTGGTAGGATTGTCCATTACAAGGGCAATTTAGGGACAAAACCGGACCGGTGATTATAAAGATTATAACCCCCTTTACCTAACCTAACCTAAACAACAATGCATAATTTTGCTAATATCATGATCTTGAAATGACCTGCTGGTGTAGTGTATGAACGATAGCTAGGTGTGCAACAAATTCTGTCCATAATGATAATTTAGTTAAAGATTGACATTGTTTTTGTGACATTTCTCCGTCAAATGTATTCATTGGACCTATGCACTGAGTGGTTGCTATGGATGAGCATCCCAGACGTAGCAACAAGGTGGCCGACTTCAGCGCCACCGTCGGCCATTTTCACGCTACTCGCAAGTGGGTTATTAAAAAAAATGATGCCTGCACTCTAGGTCTGTGTCCAGTCACCTGTCAAGTGTCTGGCTGTTATCAGCAACTGTAGCTGCATGCTATCAATTAGTGTCAGGCGGTCAAGCGGGGATTAGGGCAGAGAAGAGAAGATTATCCACATTTCATTGGAGATCTCAGCCAATTAAGAACTTGAAAGAGACTGCGAAAATTTCAAACAATTTTGATCGTTTTGAAAAGGAAAATATTAATTTAAATTTCCGAAAATTAGACCAAAAGGTGGCGCTTTGGCTATATTTACTGCATGAAAATTTATAGGATTATAGGACAATTCATGCCGCTATAAATAGGGGGGTCTCTTATCTAGAGGAATGTCAATTAGTAACCCGATCTGCCGTAGAAAAGACTTTGGTATAAGAGTCTTAGAGTGCCTATAAGAAAGGTCTGTCGACCTTAATAAACTGTACCAACACACCCTCAGGCCAGGATTCTGTTAGATTACTTGTTTTCTTGGTGCACTAAGTAACACGCGGATAAGGAGGGATCCTCAGACAGGAAAAGACAAAGGACTGACGATAGTGAAAAGGAAAATCCAGACATGCCTGGCAAAGATTTCGAGGAGTTAAAGGCTCTGTTGGCCGGAGTAGCGGCCCAGTGTACAGGCTTATCAACACAAATGACATGGTGAAACTGGCAGGTGAAAAACCAAACATAAAAACACCAAGGAAATTCTCCTAAAACAAGACGACCTTGAGAACCTGATATTGAGCAGTGTAAAGAAGGGTGATACTGAGGATGGGGTTCCCTTAGTAAATGCTGTCACAGATGTGACTGAAAATATTATGGGAGTACCCTGCGATATAGAATACAAGTCAGTAAAAATGGGTTGTGGGCCACACACCCAAGTGCAGATGAAGTTCAGAGATGTTGCTGATGTAAGAAATGTGTGGGCAAGGTGGGATAATCCCACCAAGAAGTTGGATAAAAATGGGAGCATTCAATGTCTCACACAAAAAGGATTTCAATATTTGGAAAGAGTTCAACGATCAGTTATAGTGTCTTTTCCTTGTTTAATCTTGTTCTAAGATAAGAAAATCCAGGCAAAAAGATAAAGTTGGTTCTCTAGATACTATTGCAGCATTTGTCCTATTATGTGTTTAGTTGGAGACAGTATAGTCCCAAGGAAGGCCAACCAGGTTTAAATTGAATGTATTTGTTTCACTGCACAACTACATTTATTTTGTAAAATTATTAAGAGAATAGTGGTAAATATCCTAGTTGGTTCGTCTACAAATTTGAATGGATCATAAGGCAGATTTTGTGTATGGACTGTTTATCAAATGCCAATGCGTATATTGCTAGTATGTTGAATAATGGCGTTCTACTGAATATAAATATAATGATGATAATGGAGTGAGCTTGAATATAGTGCCAATAATATTAAATAATGGAGTTCTTCAAATTTGAACAATAAGATTTCTTTATTGGAGGTTTCATCAGGAAATTATATTTTGATATGGTTAAGTATTAAAACAAGAGTGTTGTAAAAAAATGTATCCGCTCTTGACTGTTGGCTCTGTTTACTTATGAATAAAGACCCGGTGTTGGGGGAAAAAAATAACAAAATCAGCTGCTAAATCGATCATGCATGTGTGGGCTAAGAGTTCCCAAATCGAGGCGGAAAACGCATCCCAATCAGTTGTACGATTAGTCGTAGAATTAGGTGTCAAATCCCTGTTGTACGATTAGTCGTAGAATTAGGTGTCAAATCCCTGTTGTACGATTAGTCGTAGAATTAGGTGTCAAATCATCCCTGAGAAGAGATAATAGAAGCGGAAAAGATTTTTCCAATGCATGGAAAGCCATTAGACAAATGCAGTAGGCCTCCAATCACCAATCACTGACAGAAGGAGAAATGAACAGAGGAAAGAGTGGAAGGAGAAGGAGGGGGAGGAAGAGGAGAAGGAGGAGAAGGAGGGGGAGGAAGAGGAGAAGGAGGAGAAGGAGGAAGACATTCAATCATTTATAGAGGGAGAACTTCATTTATTTATAGAGGGAACAATTAGCGCAGTAGGCTTCCAATCTTTTAATAGATGGAAACGAGGAAGTCTGGAAGTCATAGACGGTGCAATGGTCATCTCAGTACTATGAGAATCAAACAAGTAGAAACTACAATGGAGATTTCAGCAGCATGTTAGTAGCATACGAAAATGGGAATTTACGGGTGTAAACAGAAATTTCACCTGAGGCAAGGGCGGCCAACATGGTCAGGCGCACTGATGCAGAAACGGGAACACTTGGAGATTCAACAACCCAGTATTGATGTCGGATATGGTGTCTGGGCGTAATTATTATGATATACATACATGTTCTAAATAAACACTTAGGTGGGAGCGCAAGCAATGATATAGATTTATTCATTCACTGTATCGGACAACGCTAAAAAATGGCTATGATTACGAAATCACAGCCACCAAGGATAAAGAATGTCAATACTTACTGCTGGCATTCCTGAGCGTGAGGGCTTCAAACAAACGTGTGATGGTATCGTGATCCATAGCTATTTCAAGCATCTGAGCAATCTCTGCAAATTCTCTTAAATCTGAAAGCCATACAAATGTAGAAATATGATGTACTGCAAACAGATGAAAAAGTATACAACAGAGAATCTCCCCAAACCACCCAAAGCCCTAGCTAACACATGAGGGAGGAAGGAACATCTAATACCTATTTCTTTATGAGGTATTTTGTCAAACTCCATGATGATGTGCTGGTCCAGGGCACTGACACTGGGCTTGCGGTGCAGGATGTCCTGGATGACCTCACTCTCCTGGTAGAACACGGAGTCTAGAAGTACGTCCTTGTCTCCATCACCAAGACCCCGCAGTATCTCCTCAATGAGGCTGTCAACAGAGAGTTTGAGAGTGGCATATTAAGATACACAGCAACAGGGAGATAGTTGTAGAGAGGGGGAGAGAAAGAGCGGGAGTTAGATATATAGATATAAGCCCAAAAAACGACCGGGCACTTATTTTTTTCAAGCCAGTCTTTGCCCCCGGCCCTTTTTCGAGGCAGGCGCTTATTGCATTACAGGGAAGAATACATTACACAAATAGTAGTCTAATAGACTACATGATTTCCTGCAACTCTTTGATGACGAAACAAAAGTATTATTTACAACCCATCTAACGACCTGCTTTAGTACCGACCTTGCATTAGATGTTGGGTTCAAAAGGTGTCAGTCAAGGAATTCCTGACATTAATTAACACATATATTCTAGTTATGTAAGAACAGAGATTACTTACAAAATTACATTACATTCAAAATTATCTCTCTCTTTGGGGACAAGACCCGGCACTTTTTCGGGGCAGGCGCTTATTTCGGAACCCAGCGCTTTATCGGTGAAATACGGTATTCAAAGCTGTGAAAATTATGTAAATTGATTCGAAAATGTGAGCGATATACTCGCAGTACAAATATCCTCAGTCTATTTTTCATTGCGCCGTGCAGTCAGAGGTACCTGGTATATGTTATAGAGTGCATAGTGATACAAAGAATTGCCCAATCAAGCAGATATTTCCAGTGAAATAAGGCCGTAATTTGATAACATTTCTTCCCAATATGCATTGTTCTACCTCATATGAAGCATATTTGTGGTGATATTGTGTACTTTAGACTTTAGACTTCCCTGTTTTATGCTAATGCTATTGATGCCGGTGTTTAGATCTGGTGAACGGATTATTAAACGACACCAAAATACCTTAGGAGATTTAACTATAAAGAGATTTATAGGTATATATAAGGTATACTATCTTAGAATACCTTAGAAAATTACTGGACGCAGGCGATATTAATATATGAAAGAAAGAGATAATACGAGAGAAAGGCTGGACGTACTCCTCTGGGAAGAGCCTGGCATCACAAGAGCGAAGGTAGTGGAAGTCTTCTAGGGCGGAGAGGAGAAGGTTGTTGGCGGTCCTGACCATAGCTCTCACATACAGGTAAGCGGCGCGCAACCCGGCCACGCGACAGTCCTACAGCAGGCATAGAGAAGAGGCAAGCAGTGAATTTATGGCCTCCACAAACGTTATATTCAGCATCATTACCAATAGATTTTGACACTATTACAGAAAGTGATTTCAATAAGACTTTCTGCCGATCAACTCAATCTCTCGTCTTTGTCTTTAATTTCAGGATATCTTTATTTTATTGAAATCGATGTTTCTTATACAGAAGCTAATGAATACTATATGGTACTTTACTTTGAATCAATCATACCAACCCAAAACACTGCACATCAACTTTAAATATACATTGGATTGAATAGAATGTATTCTTTATTTCTTCTCGAAAATTGAGAAAGTTGTCCATTTCCAATTGCTCAGGTGTTCCAATGGACATTTGTTGAAAAGGAACTCCAGGAAATCCTTGCGGGCATTACCTCTAGCTTCCTGGTGACCTCTTCAATGATCTTGTCATAGTATGAGTTGTGAGCGATGGAAATAAAGTTTGCAAGCTGAAGGTAGGTGAGAGAAGGGAGGAGGGCGGACGTCTGAATAGGAGAAGACTTGTTCTCCACAAGAGACAGAGTTGACAAGGATAGAATGGAGTTGTTAAGTAGTGACCCAGTACGACTTATCCTCGGTAAGGGAGATCCTCTAAAATATGGATGTTTTAAAACATTAGCTATACATTGAATGAAACTTGGGGGACACATAATGTGGAATATCTTAGGTTAAGGTTATCAGAGATTGGTGTGTGTAAGTGTTAGATACCGTAGATAGAACGTTTCAGCGAGCTGCTCAATGAAATGTAGCTCTCTATACATAACATATACATATATATAAATATACGCCAAAATGAAAAGACAAACTTTTACTCATAGAACTAAATTCGTGATGACATCCCACTACAAGGGTGGTAATTTGCAGGAACACCATCGGTAACCGAAAGGTCTTCAAGACTACAATGAAGAGTACACAACTCCCAATAGCCCATGAATAGGACCCACCTGTCTGTTTCTAGAGTAGCTCGGCCATGCACTCGCGTATTCTCCTCTAGTTCCGTCCAGTAATCGGACTTCCGCATGAATCTGTCCTTGAGGAATTGTTGAAACATATCCGTGCGTATGATCTGCATAAAAGATGCTGAGTGATGACATAGCGCTATTAAAACTTACAGTAGTTTGTTGGGCAATGTGTGGGTTGAGTTAAAATAGCCTACTACCAGACGGGCAAATGAACGCGATTCTACGCAACTTTTAATGCGCAATCATCTCGCCGGAGTTCTGTGATGAGCGTGGACCCTTTCTACCATCCTCTTTGTGAGCCTGAAGCATAGCAGTCGCCCATCTCATGTGTTCCAGTGCTTGAATGGCAATGCCTCACCCAAGGCACTAGGGACAATCTATATGTACAATCATTAGGGTGTTTTGATCACAGCATTTTTCAATATCAAACAGATTTATAACACACATAAACTATAGATGTATATCACTTATAACATTCCTATATGTACATGATGTGGAATATCTATAGTGGTATTGAATTTGTAAATGCACTCCAGTTCCCAGTTGCGCCACCTGGTGAAAACAGTACCGCCACCCTGTGGGAACAAGTTGCATAATGGTAAGGGCTATTGGCTAAGGGTAATGGGCTATTCCCATTATTTCGAACATATGTAATAGAATAGTTTTCTATGTATAGATTAGGCTCTGAGACCAAACAAAAAGAATTATCCCGCCCTACATGAAGTTCCTGACCAATAATAATTCAAATTTAAAATTTCCCAAGGACTTGTGACTCATTTTCCTGTAACACATGCCATATTTGGCCACTTCTCATGAAACGTTGACAAAGTTTCATATTAGTTCTCTCTACTACCATTCTCTATAATTCTCAGCCAATACCTTGAATTTCCACACATTTCGTACACATTGCGGTGATTCTACATTCAGAATACTGAAAAAAAAAAGCTATTTCTACTCGAAATACATTGTCAAGATATTTAAATCATGAAAGAGCATGCTTTTCTACCCCAGAATATTTATTTTATCAACATTGATATCTTAAGCGGTGAATATACAGTCACGATTTGGGAATCAGATACGATTTCAGGAATTACGATTTATTGTGGGTGCTTATTTGCCTGAAATTGGCCTATTTTTGGACCTACACATGTACAATATTGAGAAAAAGTGAAATCGTGGGTAAAAAGTGAAATCGTGGGTGGGTTGGCAGTCAAGATTTGATCTGCAATTCTGAAATATAGAGCTGAGAAAATATAATATAACGTTACTCATTTTCCTGTGACACATCACCTATTTTCTGGTGGTTTTTTTTTCTCTTTTTAATTGTCGAATAAAATAAAATAAAATATGAGAAGAATGAGACCTAATGTCGACATGTGTAGAAGGGAAACTGCATTATAAAAGTGAAAAAATTGTGTTGATACTCCGAGAATTAGTGAAGTTATAGCATTTCAAAGTAAAATCATAAATAATTCAATTCTTTTATATTGCCAGATCACAGATTTTAGAACAAATCCGAAAATCGTAGAAGCACCTACGATTTGTTGTAGACCTCATTATAGAGGTCTACGATAAATCTAGCACTCTCTACACTTCGACGATTAAGTGTAGAAGCAGCGGCGATTTGATTTGAAATCACAGAAGACCCTTTTTTCCCCTACGATGAATCGTACATCCAAATCGGCGCTGAAATTGTGCATGTGTAGGGCACGATTTGGGACCCACGATCTGATGTACGATCTCAAATGGACAACTCCAAATCGTACGACGGATAGTGGATCCCAAATCGGCCCCCAAATCTTGACTGTGTATTCACCACTTAAATAAGGAAGATATGAGAGAAACTGTACTGTTACCGTTAAACAATAAGTTTCGGCCTTTCCCCTGCTGCTTGACAAGTACGGGACTGACGCCCCTGGAAAAAACCCGATCGTCGTGCAAAACTGGGTTGTCTAATATCCCATTTTAAGGCATTAATATATGAAATAATTGCCTAACCCTATACAGCATCGGAAAGAAAGCTTGCATTTGGTTATAACCGTATCTTTATACCACTCTTATTGATGCCGTGAGATATCAATGGCAACTATGTTTGTTTGTTGGCGGCCGCTTACATTTTTCTATAGTTGATCAAGGAAATTCAATACAAAACATGCACCTTCATGGATACTTCGTTCTTTCCTTGGTCAAGGCCAAAATTTCTTGTTTAGTAATATGGAGCTAGGCTTACATCATTTAGTTTTGTGTGTAGGGGTTTCTTTGACTTGGTATTAGAGAGTGAGTACATTCTAAAAACTGGGTTTGGGCAATGTCTTCAGTTGATACACAGAATAGGACGCTAGCGTCCTCCTAGCATATCAACAGAGGACGCAATTGCGTCCTCATAAGACGTTAGACGCATTTTGAGACGTTTTACACATTATTCTCAGCAACAAAACTATTTGGAGATGCTAAACATCACACCAGTAAATGCTAAACATCACACAAAATGTTATATTACTGTAGTTCAATTTTCCATCTCTTATCTGAGATTCATGTAAAACGTATATGTTAACAAATCAGGCTATACTGAGAAGATTTGTGCTATATGTATGGAAATGTATTAGAATATTAGAATTAGAATAAATATTAGAATAAAATATTTTGAAATCAAATCATACCACACCCTGACTGCTATGGGTGAGCGACAAGAGGTGACATAACAACAATATGACACAATGAGTATAACAAGATGTCACATTATATACCTGACACTGCTCACTCACCTGGCATTCAGACTCACTTTCACACAACTAACACCCCACCCTCCATGGCACTCATAGGGCCATAGAAATGTGTACTATAATGTCCTGTGTTTTAGAAAAATGTGTCACAAGTCGCAAAAAATGGATGTTGAGAAATCAGCATATTTGAAAAGATTAGATCAAGACGATTCCAATGATAGTAATATTAAGGACATCTAAGAAGTGTTTCTATATTTCATGTTTGATATGTTTATGTTGGAAAATTATTTTGAAAAACCATCTGGGTGGTAAATATACTCATTGTAGTGGGTTTGGGTATCTTATAAGAAAGGCATCGGACATTTAGTGTCCAGTCTTACTGCTGCGTGGTGCTGTCCGCTGAGGTTGGTACGCTTGTACTAACCCAGTGGGCAGTACCGGCTTATATCATTAGTTTTGCCTTTTTAGGAAGAAGTTTCCTTATTGTTCTTATCTTACCCTTTATGTATGTCACTCTTTATATTATTGTTACAAGCCTTTTGTACCACGCTTCTGTACATAACTTCCGTGAGTAAGGTTGTCATTTCTCTGTATGTATTTATCAACCTGCGGATGTGACACCATGGTTGTGTTGGTGTTTGAATAACGAGGTGGCCGGACCATCTCCACTGGTCAGGTCGTTGGGGAGCTTGTCCCGTGTTTGCTAATAAAAGCTGTGCAGAAGGTCTTTCCTTGTTGGAGTCTTTTATTGGCGTAGTTGAGCGGATCAGATCCGAAAGATCACTACAATTGGTGCCGTGACCAAAGCTCGCCGTGGGGCAAACCTCTATTGGTGAACTAGATTCATTTCTGAGTTCCAAGAAATATTTTCCGAGAAAATAAAAAGTATGGCAGCCGCTAAACCGTTGGTAGAGAGCCTGCAGCTGTAGCTGAGTCCTCTCCTAAAGATGAGGGGGAGAAGGTAGTTGAGCTAGGTGGAATGTCTAGCATTAAGAGGCCTGCTACTCCGAAAAGCAACTCTTATGTGCGCGGACATGTGGTTAACGAGACCTATGTCCGAAGAGATCCGGTAGGTACTACACCTCCAGTGGTTGCTACACCCAGAGCATTGGTTCATTCCACTACAGGGACTGATCCGGATGGGCTACGTACCACTACTGTGTGTGTACCAACTGGTATGCACTCACAATCGCTGACCTTGCTTCCGGCGGGTCCCCAGAAGTCTGCTTATGGAAATAAGTCATTGGTGCAAGGCCTGACTTATGCAGGGCCGGACCCAGCTGATACTCATTTCTCGTACACGTTCTATACTGACGAAGAACATATCAGCCCACGACTAGGAACAATCAGATTGTGGGATTCCACTAAGGACACTTGGCTTCACCATTTGGCTGAGATGAAGGTTGTGGCCGAGGCTCACAACTGGACGGACGCTATGTTCGTGAGACAACAAGGTGAACCCCTTCCGAAAACTGGAGATTCGCGATCGTTGCCGGACGGTAAAGCCTTGTCACAAGGCCATGTGCTTTGTGATGACTCGGATTCTACCTCAGATGTGAGGTGGGGGCAGTCCGGGTTCCAAGCTGAACAAGATCAGATTGTGTTGGTCAAGGGCGGAGCAACTAAGTCAGCTCAAGTTCAGAAGGTTTCTGTACACGAACAGGGAACTTTGGAGATCCCTACCAAATTGTTGGTGCGGGAGAGATGGTATGCCCCTGTAACGATGGATGGGGAAACTGGCAGCTTTCTGGTTGATCCTGGTGCTACTACTAGTTTGATCACCAGAAGGTTCTATGAATCCCTTCCAAATCCACCACCAATGACGTCGGTACGAATGGTGTGTGCGATGGGAGATGGAACACCCATTGTTACATATGGGAGCGTGCTTTGTCCGTTACTAGTTGGCGACCGGACATATATGATTACTTGTCTCGTGGTCAGTGGACTGAAAGGTCCTGAGAGCGGGATATTGGGTGCAGATTTCTATTATGTGCACCGCTGTAATCTAGATTGGTCAGGGACTTTCTTCTTGGACAATTACGGGTCTTCTGTAACTTGTAAGTTATGGAAAAAACCTGTTAGCAGAATTGAAAGTTCCTCTGTTAATGCGGTTCAAGGTGAGGATGCAATTGTGGGGAGAGAGGTGAAACTGCTTAAGACAGTTATCCTCAAACCCAAAGCAGTTACGTTGGCCAAACTTGATATTGACAGTGGCTCAGTCGCAGTTGAAGGAATGATGTTCGAGCCAGACCAACGATTGTTGAAAGATCTAGCCTTGGGCAGCCTGAATACTTATGTACCAGGTGACGGTTCTCCGGCCGTGGTGGCTTTCTCCAATCCGACCGGTCGCACGTTGAAAATTAAGAAGAATAGGGTGGTTGGCAGAGTATTTGAAGTTGCTTTGGTAGCTCAGGATTCTCTGTCTGACGATGGGGAGAATGAGGAGATGATTAGGGAAGCAATCATTAATTCAATACAGGTGCTGGATGATGACCTGATCGCTGTTGCGGATGATGACCTGATCGCTCCTACTCTTCCTATTCCGGCCACTCCGGAGTGTCCACTGACAAAGATGGTTGACGATTCTGACTTGTCCGAAGTCCAAGAAAAACGAAATGCTCTAGATCTCTTGGAGGAATTCCGTTGCTGCTTCTCCCTGCCGGGAGATAAAGCTTTAGGATGTACTCATAAGGTCCGTCATGTTATTGATACTGGCGATGCTTGCCCGATAAAGCAAGCATATAGACGGATTCCAGTTGCTAAACGTGATAAAGCGGAGGCAGAAATCTGGAAGATGTATAGAGAAGGCCGAATTGAGCATAGCAGTAGCCCTTGGGGAGCTCCTATTGTTAGAAGGGTGGGACACAGCGTTTCTGTGTAGATTATCGTCAGTTGAACTCCATCACGATTAAAGACAGTTTTCCTCTGCCTAGGATTGATGAGTGTGTCGAGGCTCTTGGTGGAAACCAATGGTTTTGCACACTTGATCTTGAAAGCGGATATTGGCAGGTGGCTATGGATGAGGCTAGCAAAGAAAAGACTGCTTTCCTCTCCAGTGTGGGCTTGTTCCAGTTCAAAGTTATGGCTTTCGGACTGTGCAATGCTCCGGCTACCTTCCAACGTATGATGGACACCATGCTGGACAGACTCAAGTGGAAGTCATGTTTGGTCTACTTGGATGACATCGTGGTTTTTGGAAAGACACTTGATGAGTGTCTCCATAACCTCAGGCTCGTTCTTGAAAGAATCAAAGACTACGGCTTGAGATTGAAGCCAAAGAAGTGTGAATTCTTCCGTTGGCGAGTTGAGTACCTGGGCCGGATTGTTTCTGGTAAAGGTATTCAAGCCAATCCGAAGCAAATTGAGAAGGTCCAGAATTGGCCAGTCCCCACAAATGCTAAGGAAGTTAGACAGTTTATTGGGTTTGCTTCCTATTAAGGGAGTTTCAGCCCAATTTTGGTGAAATTGTCTCTCCTTTGCAGGACATTGTGACGGCTGCATGTAAGGATAAGCGCTATACCAGACCTATAGTGTGGACTCCGCAGTGTCAGGCTGCATTTAGCAAGGTCAAGGAATTGCTGACCACGGCGCCAGTGCTTGGATATCCCTGGAAGGTTGGAGATTTCATTTTAGACACTGATGCAAGTGGTTTTGGAATGGCCGGAATCCTCTCACAGATACAGGATGGACGTGAAGTTGTCTTGGGTTATGCCAGTAATAGTTTTTCTAAGGCTCAGAAGAACTACTGTGCTACAAAACGCGAGCTACTTGCTGTCCTGACGTATTTAAAGAAATTTAGACATTATCTTTTGGGTTATAGGAATTTCTATGTGAGGACGGATCATGCCTCTCTCCGCTGGTTGCTAAATTTTAAGGATCCGACAGACATGCTTGCTAGGTGGTTGACTACCATGCAGGAGTATGGGTTGGATCAGGCCATGATCCTGCACCGAGCGGGTCGCAAGCATGAAAATGCTGATGCGCTCTCTCGCCTGCCGACACGAAAATGTGGAAGACTGGATTGTCAAGATTGCGGACTGCATGACGCTGTGTTAGCTGTTACCGAAGTCGCCCCTGTTGTGGAGGCTAAAGGTAATAAACTACAAGAAGCTCAACAGTCTGATCCGATGATCAGGAGATTAATCGCGATGTTGGATGGCTCTGAAGAGATTCCTAGCAGGGAAGATCTGGCCGGGGAATCCGATGAATTTCGGACTTGCATTCAACATCTTGGCAGTATGGAAATGAGAGACGGTGTGCTATGCTTGGGCTGGGTCCGGCTAGCCACTGGTAGAAAGTATTGGCGAAAGGTGGTCCCTGCTTCGATGAGAAGGGAAGTATTTTTAGGCATGCATGGTCCGAGGACCTCAGGTCATTTTGGTGTTTTTAAGAACACATGGTCAGCCAAGATGAGGTATTATTGGCCCGGCCAACGCTATGATCTGAAACGCTGGATCAGGGCTTGCCCGGAATGTAGTACAAGGAAATCTCGGATAGGGGGTGGGAAATCTCTCCTAAAGAAAGAAAAACATGGTGATAGGTGGAACCGTATATCTTTGGATATTCTAGGGCCGTTTAAACAAACCCCTAGAGGAAACAATTATATTGTAATGTCCGATCGACAGCCTTAAGCGACTATGGGAACTTAATCTATCTAATCAAGAACAACAACAACAACAGGATCTAATGGACCTCGCCAGCACTCAACGTTTATATTCTACTATCCACACCCGGGTTGCCAAATATCACAGCTTGTGACGACAACAACCGACATACATAAAGGAAGCAGTACATGATAATAACATGCAAATACAAAAGGGTGTATAATATGTAAGTGTGAGACATACATAAGATAAGTACAACATACAGCAATAAAAAGTTTGAAAATACAGATACATTACACAGCACGACCTCTGTTGGTGACTAAAACCATAACCACGACCCGCGCGGCCAGCACCAATACACATCTTACAAAACCAAGGGTCTCCAAGCGACACCCGCTTGAGACGCGCGCGGGCGCGGCTCTGGTTCAGCAAAGCTAATCCATAGCCGCGCACCACAATGCCCCTCCCCCTTTCTTGAAAGGAGGGCACAACCGCTTTAGGCTTTCACCAAGAAAAGACTAAACCATAAGGTTAATACATAAGTAAGAAGGTAAAATAAGTAAGAATCAACAATACATTACACAGCACGACCTCTGTTGGTGACTAAAACCATAACCACGACCCGCGCGGCCAGCACCAATACACTGTAAAGAATTGGAATTCTGTTGGGTTAGTTTTACCAGCTGAATGGCCGTCCCTGCCCCCTCCCTCTCCCCCCCTCCCCTCTGCCTGGGCCTTGGCCGCCACGCATGACCTGGGTGGAGAGGGGGGAGGGAGGTAATGCTGGACACCTGTTGTTGTGTGTATACATGCTTGATTGTCTAGCAACCAGAAATAGAATTACCTAGTGTTCTCATAGTGGGTAGGGGGAAGGGACTGGGGGAGGGAGGGGACGCTTCATGCTTGGGTCAAGGGTAATGGGAGGGGAGGGGGGGTTGAGAGCAAGGGGACCAACTATCATGTGAACAATGCATGGCCTTGGCATGGGAGAGAGCTGGGAGGTCAAGTTCATGGGGTAGAGGGATCCCTCTCAGCCAATCATGAGGGTACACGCCAGGGAAAGCATTGCTAGAACCCATTGTTACTGATGAATTGGTTAACATGTTTGACTATAAATAAAGGCCAAGCCAAAGCCATGGCATCTATGCTTTAGACACCTTGCTGCCTGGCCGAAGACTACTATCATCTGACTTCTCTGACTTCATCATTTTATACATAGAACACTGAATCTCTGGGCAAATTGCCATTGATATTTCACAACACATCTTACAAAACCAAGGGTCTCCAAGCGACACCCGCTTGAGACGCGCGCGGGCGCGGCTCTGGTTCAGCAAAGCTAATCCATAGCCGCGCACCGCAATATAATGGTTGTGACCGATCATTTTTCCAAATGGGCCGAAGCCTATCCCATGAGAGACCACACTGCAGAGAGCTGTGCGGAAGTCCTTTTTAAGGAATGGATTCTGCGCTTCGGATGCCCGGTAGCTTTACAGACCGATGGAGCTCCGGAATTCCGATCACAGCTGCTGAGAAGTCATGCTTGGGATTGAGAAGCTCATAACTCTTCCGTATAGACCTCAGTCCAATGGACAGAGCGAGCGGCTAAATAGAGTTCTTGTAGAGCAGCTCTCCTGTCTGACGGACTATCATGAAGATAACTGGGATATGCTAGCTCCGTGTATAGCTCATGCTTACCGGGCGACTGTACATGCCAGTACTTTGTGTACACCAAACTCTGTGGTTTTTGGTGCCGAACTGGTTGCTCCTATGGATATCGTTCATGGGGTGGAGCCGGATGGGTTGGATTTCCCTTGTAAGGTTTCCTTTGTCGAGAATTTGAAGCAGTGGATGCGTGATGGCCACAAGTACGTACGTAATAATCTCGGAATTTCTGCTGTCAACCAGAAACGAGATTATAATAAACGTACACGACCACCAAAGTTTGCTGTGGGGGATGTTGTCTACAGATATTGCCCCCCAAAGGCAAGCAAGAAAATTGGACAAAAATGGGATGGCCCATTTAAGATACATAAGTTCATAGGGGGTACCACTTGTGAACTTGAAACCACTGAAGGCTTGCTGAGGTATCATATTGATTATCTCAAACCCGCTTTTGATGAGAATGGTCCTATCCAGGCTAGCAACCTTCATAGGGCTCCAGAGTTTAGGAAACTGGAGAAAGCGGGTAGAGATATACTCAGGCTGGAAGCTGGTAAAGTGATAGCGGGAGTAGAATGTCCTTCCAAGTCCGAGAAGGAGAAGATCACTATAGGCGTCAAGCCTAGAGGTAGGCCGAGGAAGAAGGTGACTTCTACCTCGCCCGCCAGTGTTCCCCCTCGGACTAAGAAGAAGAAAAAGGATGCTGTTAAGACGGGTGGTCATGTATTGCCTGCCACAAAACAGGTTCCTAAAGGTGTCAAACGTAGGCCTGGGAGACCTAAGAAAGGGGGGACGGGGGTAGGAACAGCATTGGCTGATCCCCCTGTCCTACCTAGTATTGGTGTTCTTCCAAGGAAAAAGCGGGGTAGACCGAAAAAACAGATTTCGGATCAACCAGCTGTTCCTTCGTTACCTGTTAAAAGGAAAGTGGGTCGGCCTAGGAAGTTACCAGCTCCAGTGGTCACCTTGCCAACCCCTTTGCCTAAGAGGAGGGTGCGGAGAAATCCGTTTCCTAATTTGGGGGACTCCTCCCCACCACTGGTGAGGGCTCAGCGCACGCGCAAGGCCCCAGTTCGGTTGAATCAGTAAGAAAAGTGGTATCCAGGAGGGAAATTTCTGAACTGGTTTTCCTCCCCTAAAAAAGTACACAACGAGAAGTCAAGCAGACAGTTTATTTGTACCGAATGTTAATTGTTTGCTCCCATTTCGGCAGATTGGATTGCTGTCCAACATGACTGGGAAACGAATATGGTCTCGGAGAGTACTTGTTTTGAACGACAGGAAAAAGCTAGGCCTAGGCTTGCCCTGCGAGTGATGGTAGCTCGGAACTTGCTGTAAGACCGGAATCTATTTATAGTGAATAGATGGTTGCTCGAACCTGTCCAGATAGGCAAGGAAATTTGAGGAAAACACCCTGTATAGTCTCAGCAGGGATGAACAGGTTAGCCAGACTGGTCAAACACGTCTGCGCTAAGGCTCAGTGTGAGCGCGGGAGTCGAGTGGCGCTGCTAACAGCGGCGGCGGTTGGAAACACCGGGTGTGGCCACTGGTTCCGCCGGTGTGTTTTACCATTTGCACTCTGCTTCCGATTTTCAAGAGAGCAACAGCTACGACGGAAAAGAAGTTCAAACTGTAAGTCTTTCAAATGGATGAACTTATTGCTTTGTACCTTGAAATGTTTGTAGCATGTTGCATGAAGGTGACAAGAATTTTGGTAACTTTGTGTACGGTATTTATTGTAATATCAGTGTTGAAAGTGACTTAGCGGTATGGCGCTAAACACGTAGTCGCCATGTTGGTTGTTTTGTCTAGCGAATGAATGACTGTAGTGTCCCTAGACTAAACACGCCATTCCTTGTCAAGTCCCGGTATTTTATGTGGGTGGAACTCGAAGTAACATACTTGTGCATGTGGTGTGTTATTAGAGCTAGAAACCAAGTTATAATTACGCCGGTAGTAGGTCTCGGACTCGCCGAATCTAAGATTGGTAGTGAAAGACCAGACTTTTTCCGAGACGTTGTCCGGAAGGGGTGTTGAGTTGGGTGTGACCAGTTATACTCTGTTATACTCTATGTTTGACTGTTTCTCTCCTTAATTGTTGCAGAGTAAGTGTATCGTTCATTTCTGAAAATGTCCGACCGCGAATTCGAGGAACACAAAGAGCTCGGTCTTTCCGAGTCCGAGGGAGAGCCCCTGACAGAGGAGGAGGCGGCCGCAGTGCTAGACGGCCTACTCCACGCGGGTTCTGCACCCGAAGTGCAACCTCCAGCCCCGTTCCCGGACGGTGAGGAGGAGATGGAAGTCGAGGTAGTTAAGGAGACAGGTGGAAATCCTGCAGTAGAGGGCCATGAGTCCGAGACCTTTAAGGACAAGCAGTCCAAGGTCGAAAAGATCTGTAAGGTGGTCGCTGACAAGCGAACGTCCGAGGTAGCTAAGGAATCCGCAACGTCCAAGGACAAGCCGTCCACAGCTGCCAAGGACAGGTCGTCTGCTCAGTCCACCACCAGACGGTCCGGCAAGCCCTCGGACTCAGACCCTAGCTCCAAGGTGGAAGTGCCACCATTGCGCCGGAGTCCGAGAAAGCAGTCTGTCCCGAGGAAGAGTGATGAGAGCAGGTCCTCTTCAACCAGGAAGTCCTGCTCCCGTTCTCGCTCTCCCTCTCCCAGGCCAGACCCTCCTCCGGCGAGTGAGACAAGAGGCCGCAGCTTGACTAGGGCGTCAAAAACCAAAGCTGGCACTGACTCCCAAGTTGCTGGCACTAGTCGGACTAGTGTCTCACGAGGTAGAGGTCAAGCCTCTCAAGGCATCTCTCAGCTTCCTCGGATCAGGAAGCTGAAGTGCGAGCACGAGCACCGCTCAGAGGCCCGCCGGATCCAACTGTCATCCATGGGATCTTTCCCTAAGTTCAAGGCTGACATGGACCTGGCAGAGCTAGTGCCAATGAACCCTGCACTGGACCAACCTGGGTCCAGTAACCAGGCGCCAGCGGAGTCCGATTCCGAGGAAAGGGACTTCGCTGACAAGCAAATGTCCAGGTATGAGGAGGTATTGTGGCCTGAACTCGTCCGCGAGGATAGCCTGGACTCCGGTACCTACGGGAAGTTGTCCAGGGTCCACAAACTATGGCAGCCGGGCTTCCGATGCCCCTTCATGGTTTGTAGGTACCCTCGTTTGAACGAGAAGGGTGTAAGGGCCTATTCCACCCGGGCCCGATTCTTCCGCCACCTCTGTGAGGTCCATGCTCCCTCCTCTCAGGCGTGGATATGTCCCTACCCCAACTGCTCCCAGGTGCTTGATCGGAGGGTGGAGTTAGTGAAACACCTGATGATTGGCGAGTCAGTGCCAGTACCAGCTGCCAGTACCAGCGCTCCCGGAAGTTCTGGTGGCAGTAAGGGCAAGGCCGGAGGCAGAGGCGGACATGTCAAAGGCTCCAGCAGCAGCTCCAGCCGGAGTGCTCCAAAAGGTGGAGCAAGCGACTCTCAGAAGCGCGGGCGCTCAGCATCCGCGGAACTGGTGTCCCCTGCCCCACCCGCTGCCAAGAGAGGGCGTAAAGCTCAGAAAGAGACGGAAGAACTGGTCTCTAAGCTACTGGAAGCAGTCGACACGGACAAACTCGTGAAGACTGCTACTGAGGAAGTGCAGCGCTGCTTGCTGACCCTCCGGGCAGCTTCAGACGCGGCACAACAGCAGGTGCAAACCTCTTTGGCGACGCTGACCACCCCGCTGCGTCAGCTGCAAGGAGTCCAGCAACAGATCGGAGAGGTGGCCTCTCTCCGTGAAACGATTAGGACTCAGGCCAAGCTGATCCAGGTTCTCCGCACTTCTGCTGAGAAGAAAGACGGCGTTATCCGCAGCCTTACTGAGGAGAACGCCAGTCTTAAAGGTGAATTGGCGGAGTGCGGGAGATCCAGTACTCCGGAGAACTTGGATCAGGAAGTGAGAAGCGAAGAGGTGGAGCAGACCACCCAGTCCGGCGGAGCTGTTGCCAGCACGTCAGTTGTGTCTGTGTCCGGCAGTAAGTGTTGATGCTGCTCAATACGAGCTGCTGACAAGGCTGCTGGCGCAGATTAAGCCTGCTTCTGTCCCTGCTCCCCGTTCCTCTCCACCTATGGTCAGCAGGACAGTCGCTGAGGATACGGCAGATAATCCCTATTATCTGGGGAGCATTTTCGGAACTCCTGAGGCTGCTGTCACGCCCCTTAAGGAGACCAAGGAACCAGCTGCCGAGCCAACAGCCCCCGCGGACCCGTCCAAGGAGCCCGAGAACCCGGACGAGGCCGACGACAGTGCCATGGACGTCGCCTAAACAGAACTCTCCGCAGTTGTAATCCTCCGCTGACGCAGCGTCGAGCATTTCAAGCCTTCCCTCCGCTGTGTCAGCGTCGAGCAACGCTTCTCCGACATGCTGCATTGCCCACGGACATCCCTTCAGACTATGTAACCACCAGAACAGAGTGAGACGTATGACTTTATTCTCATTTTCTCAGAAGGAGAAATGTGAACCCGTTTTGCGGACTACATTTTATATTTTCTAACTACTTTACACTGGATTCTGTAGATTTTTATAGTGAGGACACCAAATGCTTTATGTATTTGCAAAAAAACAAACTTTTTTTTCTTCGCTTCTGCGGATGTGTGTAAGTGGTTCGGACTTGCTTTTTATTTGTCCGAAGTCTACTGTTTCAACGGATTTGTCTCTGGTGTGTTTATGCTGTATATTACTGCCTTGTTGCCGAGTTTATATTGATGTTAAACTCTTTTTATTAAAGGGGGAGTATTGTAGTGGGTTTGGGTATCTTATAAGAAAGGCATCGGACATTTAGTGTCCAGTCTTACTGCTGCGTGGTGCTGTCCGCTGAGGTTGGTACGCTTGTACTAACCCAGTGGGCAGTACCGGCTTATATCATTAGTTTTGCCTTTTTAGGAAGAAGTTTCCTTATTGTTCTTATCTTACCCTTTATGTATGTCACTCTTTATATTATTGTTACAAGCCTTTTGTACCACGCTTCTGTACATAACTTCCGTGAGTAAGGTTGTCATTTCTCTGTATGTATTTATCAACCTGCGGATGTGACACCATGGTTGTGTTGGTGTTTGAATAACGAGGTGGCCGGACCATCTCCACTGGTCAGGTCGTTGGGGAGCTTGTCCCGTGTTTGCTAATAAAAGCTGTGCAGAAGGTCTTTCCTTGTTGGAGTCTTTTATTGGCGTAGTTGAGCGGATCGGATCCGAAAGATCACTACACTCATTACGATAACCTTAGAAATGCATGGATATATTTGTTACATGGTCCTGAAATTTGTTACATGTATTCAAGTTACGGGAATCGTTAAGCATTTTAAAAATGAAAACATTCCCACAAATATATTCCGTGAATACAACACTTACAATATGTACTCGGGTTATTTATATATAGATTAACATCTTCACATAGAAAAATCACAGGTAAATGTTGATTAACAACCAACCGTAAATAGGGGAGAGTTGGAAGACCTGGAATTCCAGATAGTTATGTTTATGCAAGAATATAAAGGGAATATTAAGGAAATAAAAATAGTACATACATACATATATGTATGTCTGTACTATTGTTATACATATATTATATGAAACATTACATATAGGAACACATCTTAGATGTCCTTAATGTTTACCACCATTGGAATCCATTTGATGTAAAAATCAATATTATTTTTGTGCGACTTGTGGCTCATTTTCCTGTGACACGCCATATATCACTATGATTAGTGCTGCCATCTTATTGTGTATGTTATAGATGTGATAAACAGCATAGAAAATGCTTATAGAATCAAACATTGATTCCAACCACTTCTGATAATTAGAGAATTTCTCATCTAGATAGGCCTACAAGGAAAAATAACGTAAATTAATGCTAATATTAATCCAAATGCTGATATTAATCCAAATGCAGGTTACTGCTGAAAATATGGAACAATGTACCTGTATATAAATTAAATCAAAAGGTTTTCAAATCAAATCTAGAGTCCTTAGTGTATATTGTCCATTATGTTCATGTTAATATTGAATATGTTTCATAAATTGTACATCATTCACCAACTGGGTCTGTGGCGCAATTGGTAGAGCATTCACTTCAAATGTGAGGGGTTGGGAGTTCGAATCTGGACTGTGGAAGACGTTTTTTCATGATGTTAAATGTAGTACATTCTAGGACGCTAAACATCACACAGCAAACGTCACACATGTGACGTTTAGCGTTTTTGGAAGACGGTAAAAGACACAAGATGCTAAACGTCACGCCAAAACAACGTATTAAAAGTGGGGACAAGAAAAACGTCTTGTTTTGTGTATCATATGAAGACGTTTGACTTTACAGTGAAAGACCACCACCACCCAACTACCATGTGTCAAGTCAGAGAATGGAGTGTCAGATGCGCAACACAAGTGTGAGACCACCAACAACATAGGAGGAAATAGACGCAATGGATTTCACATAATGGTTGCTGAAGCCTGACGCACACATGGCCGACTTGGCCCCCGATTGCCCCACGATTTGGGTCTCCTGATGAATCTTAGGATTTCATTTCAAATGCTGGTTTATGTTTTTGAAATAACATAAACCAAGGTTTGAAATGAAATCTTAGGATTCACGAGGAGACACAAATCGTGGGGCTATAGGGAGCCAAATCGGCCATGTGTGAGTCAGCCTTAATGGCATGTCCATTTCACTGTGATTCAAAGCCATACGTATCACACTTCACTAGTTTGCAGTCAATCCCAAAATGATGGCATTGCTATCCCACTCAATTGCACTCAGTGCCCGTCGGGTATAGATGTCCGCTAATGCTCCAATTGCCAGAATGATAGATAGGGAAAACTTGACCTACCAATTTATAGAAAGGCTTCTCAGAGTCAGTCAATCCTTCCACGAATCTGTCGCTATCAAAGAACCAGCCCTTGTTTTGTTGAACCTTTAAAAACAAGTCACAAGTTGATAAGTTAAAATATGTGGAATACAAATGAATTCCAGATTCGGTGAAAGTTTATTGTAGTATAAATATCTGTATCATTACTAGGTAGGTTTACAACTGTGAGGACAGACATTGAAATGTTTTAATGGTTTCTCATAAATATCAGTAGCAATAACAGGTTGTCTTGAAAATACTAGAATTGACTGCCTCATATTATCACCAGAATAAATATTCTATATATTATATAGTTACTGAATGCATTCCAAATGTTTTTGGAACAATCTATAGGTGTCCCATCTCAGGGAGATGAGACACCAATAGACACAGCCACAGCAACATCAAAGAAATGCATGCTTTGATGCCTATGTATGTGTCAAGTCATTCTACCCAATCATCTATATATACTGGTGAAAAGCCCTATAAATTTCATTTCATGACATCATGCTCCAATTGCCAGTATCAGGTCTTCCTAAGAGGCCTCATAATAAGTAAATGAAATAAATAATTAATATTTGGTACATCATGCATCACAAACTGTTGGACAGTGGTACATCTTGAGCTTTGTTATGACTATAAGTGGATATGCGTATATAATAGTACTAGGGACAGTCAATAGCAGGTAGATTCTCTATGAAATGTATGGTCAAGAATGGGTAGGAACTGTTAGATAGAAAACTCTCACCCTCTTCCTCTCACTCTCTGTCCCCTCCTCCTCCCTTTCCCTGGACCATGGGCATGACCATGAAGGGAAAAGGACGGGGTAAAGTGGAGATATGGGCGGGAATGCTGATGGGTGGACAGTTAAAAAAGCTAATCTCTAATAATCCATTTGAAAATCTTCATAGTCAGTGCAAGAGAATACACTAGCTGTATTTTAATCTGTACAATTATACATTAGGTTTATAAGAATTTGTAAGCAAATTCGTGTGGAGATTCCTAAGAAATGGTTACTCTTAATCTTAGTGAATAACTAGACATAGTTTTAAGGAAAGTACCCTTATGCTAAATATTATTGTTGTAGGTAATTGCAAAAAAAATCCTTCTGACCCTGTATCCTTTCCTCTTAAAAACGTGCCAATAATATCTCAAAAGGCTACATATAATCATAAAAGACCACCACCACCCAACTACCATGATGAAGCACCACTATACATAAGTAGCATTGTCAGCATCCATCATGCCACACCACCATTCGACCCCACAGGACCCCACCACAGCTCCACATTATAAACATCAACAGTAGTACTATCAACAGTAGTACTGTAGATGTTTATTCGTTTCGTTTCGTTTCAGGCTAACATGAACTTTATGGAGAATGAATTCACTATTTAGCTACAGAAAATTTCCCGAAATATTGATATCATAACTCTGGAGGTGTAAAAAGAGTGGGTCTTCATATTTCACAGCAGGGCATGGTAAAGATGGAAATAAAATTTGTGAATGAACCTTGAGATAATGTAGCGTGTCTCTGAGCAGGTTGACCATGAGGTGCAGGAAGAGCTGAGTGATGTCTGCATTGTACTGCTGCTGGTACTGGGCTCTCAGGGCCTTCATCTCTTCATACATGAACGGCGTCCGGCTGGCAGGAAAAAACACATTAATATAGTAGTACACTGTTTTTATTTGTAAATGTTTTAAAGTATCTCTATACACTTATAGATAATCAAACGTACACATACTACTATTTGAAGCTTATAAATATGGTATTTTCTTTATTTTCTTTTATTTATTTACGATGTTTATACAGCAAGTCAATTAAAGCAATCATGTCACATTTAGTGAAGTACGAAAATACATGGTTATTTTGGCGAACACTTTGGAATTTGACGTGGACTTAAAGCTCGGCTTCCACTTACACGTCGGTCGGTACCACGCGGTCACCGTCGAACGGTGCCATGGCACATTTTGACCGACGTGTAAGTGGATACCGAGGCGACGGTCGGACGGTCGCATGGCTCCCGTTTGACCGTCCATGCTCCGGTCAAAGATGTCAGGGGGTACTTCTTTGACCGGAGGGGCAGCCGTCAAGGGACGGTCAAACGTGACCAAAGCAAAATTTATTTTTTTGTTTTGGGTGTTTGTGGCCATAACGAAGTTAGTTATTATCTTGGATACCTCTGGTTGTTATATGTGAACATTTAGCAGTGCATTTGTACATTTATTCTAAGTTTATTTTTATTATTTCATTCGATTTTTATTAATTTAGGGCCATTTTGACCATATTTAACTGCCTATTTCAATATGTGTGTGTTTTCCTGGTGCCGAAATGCTTATGACCATTTTGGTGAATAGTTTGGAGTTCATCTGTACATTTATTTTATCATTTCTATTGATTTATGATTAATTATTGTTGTTTTTAGTGATTATTTCGACTTAAAAAGTGGAAATATGTATGAATATTTTATTAGTATTAAGTGATATTTCTACTCTGAGCATTGTATTATTGTGGTGTTTTCCTGGTGCCGAATATGCTTATGACTATTTTGGTGAATAGTTTGGAGTTCATCTGTACATTTATTTTTATCATTTCTATTGATTTATGATTAATTACTGGTATTTTAAGTGATTATTTCGACTTAAAAAGTGGAAATATGTATATTAAGTAATGAATAATAGTTAATAGTAGTTAATGGTTAGACATTATTATTATATCGTTGCCACACTGCTCTAAATTCGCCGAAATAATGTCTAACATTATGTCCGAATACTTATGCTCGTTACTCAAAAACTATTTAAGTTTTTTACACTATTTAAATTGTATCAAATACCCCAACATATCTATTTGACTTTCCTAATTTTATATGATTATTGCGCAATTATTTGTACCTCTATTCCCAATCATTGATAAAGTAGCTATAAAATATTCTCTATAGGATAAGCTATTCGCCGAAATAATGTCTAAAATTATGTCCGAATACTTATGCTCATTACTCAAAAACTATTTAAGCTTTTTACACAATTTAAATTGTATTAAATACCCCGACATATCTATTTGACTGTCCTAATACCATTTGATGATTGAGTCATTAATTCTACCTCTATTTTCAATCGTTGCAATTTGTATTTCTCAAATGTTCAACTGTAAAGACCAGTAGAGGAGATTGAATTCAGCACCCATAGCAATGCTTTAAAGCGTGGGGGCGGGGGTGGGGGAATTGAAACATACAGGTACATTTGGAGGAAATGTGGGTCTAAATTTAAAAAAGATTTATTCAAATCAGTGCCACCCAATACCGTCCACCATAATATACCTTAGATATGTAAGACCAAACAAACACGCTGCTGGCCTCCGCTAATGCTACCATGCTATGACGTCATCCCACTATGACGATCAGGTTGGATCCCATCCACCTTGGTGATACCTTGGCAACATAGATATGTTGCCAGGGTGTGCACTTGTTGACAAACATTTGTTGTCTTTCCCCTTAGTTCCCCTGATGGGGAGTTTAGGGGAATACTATTTATTACCCATTTCACCCAAGACCATGAATAATGTATATTATTCATGTGTCTTGTGTAAAAATGGTGGTGTGTAATAATAAATAATACTTCCACTACCACAGTAGTGTTTGGCACAGCATGGTTTCGGGTATGGTGACCCTCATCAGGCAAAAAGCTGAGTGACAACACCCTTTGTCACGGTGGAAGGCTAGTTTGGCCCTTTTGAAAGGGGTCTCACTAGACATCCAAATATGTGTAGGCCTCTCTGTGTATAAAAATACACAGCCTCCAAGACAGAGGTCTGGGAGGGTGGGAGTGTCATTTTGGATCCAGTTAGGGTTATCCCGACACCTAGAGTAGCATGTCAATTCGATGGAAATGACAATGCACCAATCGTCCCTAAGAGAACTCTGTGTAATCCAAACATATGGTTAAAAATTGTTACATAGCTAGTGGATTAACACAGAGACTCAGAGGGGTTGTGGTGCAACTCTTAGAGGAAGGTGTCCATGACATTGAGGCCGAGGGGAGAACAAGTTTTCAAACGATGTATCCATTTGTTCTCAATTTGGTCTCTTAGGATTTTAGAGGAATCCTTCGAGGGGTCACAAGGGATGAATTCGACTATGTGAAGTATCACATCTTCCCATCCCCGGTGTGCCGGAAGGTTGAAATGTACTGCAGTGCTAGTTTTTCTAGCATCGCCCCGATTCAAGTCTTCCATGAGGTATTTATGTTTGTAAATGCGCTCGCGGAGTGTGTTCTTCGTTTGGCCAACATATTGTTGGCCGCACTTGGAGCATGTGATACAATAAATCAAGTTATTGTTTCTGCATGTCACTTGTTGACAACAAGTGTATGATCGTTTTGTGACAAATGATTCAATTCGTCCCGAATGGTTCAATTTGTGGCAATATGAACAGTTGCGTGTGCGACAGGGATGTTTCACCTGTTGCGTGTCGGGACCATTGTCACTGGTTGGGGTGGACGTGGACAGACGAGCCCTAATCAAGGATTCACCTAGATTGGGTGGGCGTCGGTATGCCACGGTCAGACCCTTATCAAAGAGGTGTTTAGTGGCGGACGAGCGTCCAAGAATATCCATGTTGCCGCGGATGCTTCTAGGAAAAACCTTTTCAGACGGATGAAACCGAGTGATCGCAAGGAGTTTGCCATCCTGGGTCTTCGGTCTGGGGGTCAATAAGGTTGATCGATCCCTCAGTGAAGACTGGACAAATGCCCTTTTGATAACATCTTCTGGGAAACCTCTGCGGAGGAAATGTTTAGCCTTGTCTAAACAATGGGACACAAAGTCCTCCTCCTTCATGCAGATGCGTCTGATGCGAATGAACTGGCTATAGGGGAGACTGTCTTTACAGGATCTCCAGTGTGCGGAAGTGTAGTGTAGAAAGTTGTTCACATCAGTGGGTTTACAGAAAAGATCTGTGTAGAGGCGCCCGGCGGTTAAGTCTTTCTTGACAAGAGTGTCTAGGAAGCTAACTTGAGACAGGCTGGTCTCTACAGTGAATTTGATTGTTGGATGCGCGGTGTTGAGATGATCTACAAATTTTTGTAGTTCATCCATACCATCGTCCCAAATGATGAAGATGTCGTCAATATACCGTCCCCAAACCCTTGGTTTGATGTGGTAATTGTAGACAAATTTCTCCTCAAAGTAGTCCATGAAGATGTTAGCTAGGGTGGGAGCAACTCTGGTCCCCATGGCCGTGCCCCCTACCTGTAGGTAGTGGCTGTCCTGGAAATCAAAGTTGTTCTTTTCTAGGACCAAGCCCAGAAGTTTAATTATGCTGATATTTTTCAGAGTGTTAGGGAGCACGTCTCCCTGTGGTCTGACCCTTTTCAAAAATTCAGCCACCGCTAGCTTGCCCTCAAAGTTCGGGATGTTGGTGTACAGTGAGGACACATCAAAGGAGGCCAGGATTGTGTGTTCATCAATATCTCTTATTTCTGAGATGATATTGACAAAGTGCATGGTGTCCTTGATGTAGGATTTGATACGTGGAACGTATGGACCCAGGAAGAGGTCAATGAACCCAGAAATTTTTTCTGTTGGTCCCCCGTTGCCTGATACAATGGGTCTGCCAGGACAGGTGTCTGGTTTTTGTGGACTTTAGGGAGTAAGTAGAACTGTGGGGTTCTACTGGTGGTGGTGGTGAGTCTATCTAGGATATCTGCATCAATTTCTCCATTTTGAAATAGTTCATCAACTACCCTATTAATTAGGACTCTATGGGAATTGGTGAGGTCTGACTGTTGTGGTAAATAAAAGTTGGTATCAGAGAGTTGTCTCAGGCCTTCTTTTATGTAATCCTCCCTACCCCAAACTACCATGGCTCCCCCTTTGTCTGCGCATTTAATGACTATCTCCTTGTTCTGAGAAAGTTGTTTAATGGCTGCTTTTTGGGTGAGACTAAGGTTGTTATGACGCGGGGCTCTGGGTTGTATCCTATTGAGCTCAGTTTCGTTAATGACCACATATGATTCCAGGGGGATGGGGCCCGGTGGGGGTCTCCATTTCGAGGGAATCTTAAAAAGTCTATTTGATTTCATAGTCTTCTTCATGGCTGTCATATTGATTGTATTGGTGGTGGTGTTGCCAATAATGGGTGGTGTGTGGGAGTTAGAGGGAGGATTCATCTTAAAGAAAAAGTGTTCTCTTCTTAGGCTTTGATGAAACCGGTCCTCATCCGAACGTATCTCTCCCAGGTCTGGTTCGCCAGGCGTGGGACAGAAACTTCGGCCCAATTCTAACACAGAAAGTTCATCGTTTGAGAGCTGTATTTGTGAGAGATTTATGACAGTGGTGTCGGATGGGTTTGGATCTAACTTTTTAAGTTTGGATAGAAACTCGTCGCCTATGTCATTATTACGTACTTCATTTGAGTTGTTAATATTGCGACTGGACCAGATTCTATTTTCAATATCAAGATCAACAGTTGGAATAAAATCACATGGATAAATCTGTTTCTGCAACTCAAGCAGCTTTTTATTCACAAAACATTTGTTTAATGCATCTTTATTTGGTGAATCAGCGTGCAAAGGAAGGCAATCTGAAATTGGTTTAGAACAAATCGAATTTCTGGAAATGTCCAAAGATCTATCAAGGGTAATTTGTGTGGTGTCAATCGAGTCCACAATTAACTGGGTATGACGGATCCTCTGTGTGTCACACGACAGAGTCAGTTTGGGCCCCATGCGTTGTTGTCCCATCTGCGGTCCTGGCGGCCCCTTGGGCTTCCTTGGCCCTGGTTCTGGCCCATATTGTACGGGTTCATCATGCCAAAGGGGTTCATGAAGAACGGGTTGAAGGGGGGCATGGCCCCCTGTTGGAAAGGCCAAGTCGTCTGATTGAAGTTTGGCATTCCTTGAGAGCTCGATGAGGGGCTCCGTGGGCGATTGGCACTTCTGGAGCGGGAGCGGGAGCGGGACCTGGGACCCCGAGGGCTTTTCTTCTTGGGGTCTGTCTGCTGAGGGGAGCCCGGCGAGATTGGCCTCCTCCGGGATCTCCTCGTCTTGGAGTTGTTGGGCTTTGTCTTGTTGGTGTTGTTCTTTTGGGCCCCAGGCTGACCGCCTGTTTGGCCTTGGTTGTTGCCACTGGTTCCTCTTGTACGATGGCTCGAGGGGCCGGTGGCAGCTTGAAAACCCTGGCTTTCTTTTGAAGCGGAGGGTGTGGCACTGGATTCCGATGTTTGATCGGTGGATTCACGTGCTTGTTTTGTGGCTTCCTTAAGCGCCTTGTATCTGGCCTTGCAGATCTGAGCACTATAGTCATGCCAGTCCTTCCAATCAGCCAAGGCAGGCTGACGAAGTTTGATCTCCTCCTGTCTGGCATGGAGTTTCGACTCAAGTTTGGCTCGGTCCTTCGCTACCATGTTGGAGACAATTAGGATAGCTTTGTAAAAGTCCTGACAGTTCTCCACTTTGGCTTGATCATTGGCTTGTGACAAATTATCTAAACCACTTTGGGTGAGTTGGTTGGCCCTCTTG
The DNA here is from genome assembly GCA_942159475.1 of Sthenelais limicola. Classification (NCBI taxonomy): domain Eukaryota; kingdom Metazoa; phylum Annelida; class Polychaeta; order Phyllodocida; family Sigalionidae; genus Sthenelais; species Sthenelais limicola. Next base: position 6,615,813 of record OW804100.1, on the reverse strand, counting down.
TGCAGCTCACGAGATATTCTGAGTTGCAGTTCGATGGCAGCCTGTTGGCGAAAGTTGGTGATGGTTTCCACCAGCTGTTGGTCGTCTTTAATATATGGTGGAAGGGTTTCTAGGCCAAGGACCCACAGTGGGAATATGTTATTCTCATTGTTGGATGCTAGGAACAATGCTCGTGCTCTAGTCTTCGTTGCGTTAACGAGGTCTGACCTTCCCTCTTTCCAGCGTTTATCAACCATGTATGGCAACGTTATCTTCTCATTTGGAGGGAAGATCCCATCAGTTGGTCTGTCCGGTGGAATGGGGAGATCGCGATCGTGTGCCTGTAAAGAGGAGGAGACAGTGTTAGCAACAGTAGGATTATTGGATTGTCTGATGTCATCAAAAAATCGAACGTGCTTCGACATGGAGAAAAAGGATTCTTCCTCGACTCCATTATTCCCATCATTAGAGTTTTGAGCACCAGATGGTGATCTCTGTGCTAATTCAAGGGGTTGTGATGGTGTGGGGGGATTCATTCTGGGTTGCGTGGGTTGGGCCCCTGCATCCTGGAAAATCTCATTAATTTTTATAATGATTGAATCCCTATCCAAGTTAAGAATGGGGTCAGTTTGTGCCCCAGTCAACATATCACAAAGGATGGAGAGTTCATCCCTTGTGATATTAAAGGAGCCCGGAAGAGTTTTCTTATTTTGGGCAGAAGGTGTGATGTTGGGTGTGTCCGATTCTGGTACAGGGGGTTGATTGTTCGTTGATATTTCAACTGAGTCACCAGTGTCCATATTGATGGGGAGATTCCCTATCGTTTGGTCCCCTAGAGGAGCAATGTTGGGTGTGTCCGTCAGTGTGTCCTCTATGGTTGTGGGGCCTGATGGCTGTATGGTTACATTATGCGTATCATCATATGTAGCCAAGGTAGAGGGGGTGTCTGGGATGAGGAAGCCCTCGAAAGTAGTGTCACTGTTAGAGCTGAGTCCCAAAGGGGCCTTCTCTGTGTGTTGTACTTTCGAGGGGGGCTTCTCACTATTGATGGTGGAGGAAGAAGAAGAAGACAAAATGTCTGTTTCTTCCCCATGGTTGACATTTTTGTCAGTTAGAGGAGGTCCCCTACCCCGCTTACGTTTAGGTTGGCGTGGTGGGAGGGGGGTGGAAGTAGCACTGAAAGGGCCCCCCTGGTTAGGTCTAGGTAAACCTGTGAGAGGGTCCTCTGTAAGTGTTGTGTTTTGTAAACGTAAAGAGACGTCCTGAATGTCTCCCCACGGTGAGGAGTCATCCTCGCCAGGGGCGATTTCAGGCCATGTCAGTGCAGATCCCGTGGCCAATGCCGGTCCCCAAGTAGTTGGGAAGGGTTTGGTTGGCGACGTGATTAGTTGAGAAATGTTTCGATTTAAAGCATCCTCAATGGCCATCTCCACTGGTGCAACCAGTGGGGATTTAAGTTTGTTTCTGTCGTTGGGTAAGGGCCTAGGTGTGTCAGGTCTGTTGACAAGTGCTGGTCCCCCGTTTGACAGTTTTGCGCGAGATCTCGTCATGGGCGAGATGTCGCGAGAGTTCCCCGGGATAAGCTTGGCCGGCACGATGATCGGCTTCGCCGTTCTCGTGCGGCCAAGGAAACCCAAATTAAGTTCTGATTCGGTTGCAGATGAATTATCTACAAACGAGTTATCGGAAACTTGGGCTCCTTGGGGAAGTGAAGTGTCTGAAGAAGGTAAGGGAGTTGGCTTCGGGATCGCTTGGGGCGGGTCTTGGTGAGAACCAAGATGGCCGCTCTCAGCGAGTCTCGGAAGGGGGTTGCTTAGCAAAGTGTCAACAGATGGCGAATTTGCATTATCCGTGAATAAATTGCTTACCTTTCCTTTTTTCTTCTGTAGAGCATTTCGTTCTAGGTCGGTGGTTTCCTGGATGATCTGTTCCAGGTTTTGTTTGAAAGTGGACGGATCTGTCACAGTTAGTGTTAGAGCCGCCGACTCGATCATGCGTTGACGATGTGTAATGGTTGGCTCAGCTGCCTGCTCGGCAGCTGTTGTCTGCTCGGTTTGCATCTCAGAGTTGTTCTGAGACATGCTGGAAAGTTCCGCACACAATGAAAAGCAAGTACACAGATTGTGTATCGCCGCTAGCAAAGTGGATGGGAAAATGGATAGCAAAACTTCGGAAAACAGCGTAAAAGATGGATAAATATGTAAGACCAAACAAACACGCTGCTGGCCTCCGCTAATGCTACCATGCTATGACGTCATCCCACTATGACGATCAGGTTGGATCCCATCCACCTTGGTGATACCTTGGCAACATAGATATGTTGCCAGGGTGTGCACTTGTTGACAAACATTTGTTGTCTTTCCCCTTAGTTCCCCTGATGGGGAGTTTAGGGGAATACTATTTATTACCCATTTCACCCAAGACCATGAATAATGTATATTATTCATGTGTCTTGTGTAAAAATGGTGGTGTGTAATAATAAATAATACTTCCACTACCACAGTAGTGTTTGGCACAGCATGGTTTCGGGTATGGTGACCCTCATCAGGCAAAAAGCTGAGTGACAACACCCTTTGTCACGGTGGAAGGCTAGTTTGGCCCTTTTGAAAGGGGTCTCACTAGACATCCAAATATGTGTAGGCCTCTCTGTGTATAAAAATACACAGCCTCCAAGACAGAGGTCTGGGAGGGTGGGAGTGTCATTTTGGATCCAGTTAGGGTTATCCCGACACCTAGAGTAGCATGTCAATTCGATGGAAATGACAATGCACCAATCGTCCCTAAGAGAACTCTGTGTAATCCAAACATATGGTTAAAAATTTTAATTAAACAATTAATTTAGAATTCGAATTAATTAATGATTTAAATAATCATTGCAAAGGTTTGTTAGAGTCTGGGGATCGATGCTTTGCTAATATATATGTAGAAATATGACCAGAAATGTCCATACAGTAATGAATCAAAAGTCAGGTGGTCCCTAGGGGACCGTCCGACGGTTACCATTCTGGCACTTTTTGACGTGTATGTGTATACCGAGGATGGACAAGAGCGACGGTCAAAAATGGCCATGGGTGGTCACCGTTCGACCGTCGCCACTGGCCACTCTTGATGGTGGTCACGTTTGACGTGTAAGTGGAAGCCCTAAAAAAAAAAAAAATAATATACCTTAGAGTCACTAGTTAAACCCAGAAAAAAACAATTAATTTAGAATTCGAATTAATTAATGATTTAAATAATCATTGCAAAGGTTTGTTAGAGTCTGGGGATCGATGCTTTGCTAATATATATGTAGAAATATGACCAGAAATGTCCATACAGTAATGAATCAAAAGTCAGGTGGTCCCTAGGGGACTGTCCGACGGTTACCATTCTGGCACTTTTTGACGTGTATGTGTATACCGAGGATGGACAAGAGCGACGGTCAAAAATGGCCATGGGTGGTCACCGTTCGACCGTCGCCACTGGCCACTCTTGATGGTGGTCACGTTTGACGTGTAAGTGGAAGCCCTATTTAAGGCTGGGTTCCACTGGCCGGCTACTTCTCCTGCTTCTTGATGAAAGCGGGAGAAGTAGCGGGAGTGTAACGGGGATGGGTGCCATTGGGCCCCGCTACAAAGCCACGTTACTTCCCGCTTCTTTTGGAGCGTTTTCGAAGCGTAGAGTGCTCCTGCATCTAACAAACATGTTTGATTTGAAGCAGCCGCTACTTTGTAGCGGGAAATAGCAGGGGCTGAAGCAGGGCAATGGCATCACTCTAAGCTACTTCTCTCGCTACTTGATGCGTCCATTTCTATGTGAAAATAAAATGTTGTCTGCTTACATTTCTGAGTAGCGTTAGAAATAGTAGCGGGAGTAGTAGCTGGTCAGTGAAACCCAGCCTTTATGGGTAAATATTCAATGCCATGGTTTTCCGCCCATGGTTGTGTCTAACTACTGACTCTCACTGGTGCTATTAATTCTAGTGCTATAATAAAGTACTAATACTATATATTTGACAGCTAGTTGGTATGCTGTCATGATGTCAATAACGAAGGATTACTGTTGGGTTTGGTTCCTGGTGATCTGGTTGGTTGCGTTGGCTATATTTGCGTGTGTTTCGTCATGTGTTTGGCTCCCAGGTTACATATAAAGCGCTTCCTTCCTCCCGTACCCTCAACCCCTACCCCTGAAGGTAACATCATCCACAGGATGAAGTTCTGTCTCAGTTACGTCTATTGTTTCTTACATTAGGCTGAGCTCCAAACTATGGCAAGAAAGTGATTCACGTTCCAGCATCGGGGCCACTACTTTTTGTCAGCAGTTTCCTCTACATTAGAATATCCCCAAAGTTTCCATCCACCTCCTAGCAGCTTCTGAGAAATTGGAAAGGGATTCTGACAGTGCAACCTTGCATTTTGGGTTATACATTTTGATTGATTCCACAGCTTTAGAATCTCCTGATTCCGAATTGACCCCATGCCACTCGGTAAAGCCGGGAATCCACACAGCGACTTCAGAGCCAAGTCGCCCATCAGTCGCTCATATTTTCTGCCCAAGTCGCTCAAGTTTCAAGTCGCTCTATGTCGCCCGTTGTGTCGCTCATGTTGGCTGCTGTGTGGATTCCCAAACTAAGAACCTTCTCTGGCGACAGCACTAATTACCTCGGCGACTTGCACGGGCGACACAACATGAGCGACTAGATTAAACATTTTCATTCCAGTCGCTCAAAGGGTGAGCGACACGGGGGTCATAAACGTGAAGTCGCCCATCGGGAGGTCGCTCAAGTGGGTCTGAGATGGTACACAATGTATGTGGATTCCGGCCAGTGAAACGCCTTTGAGCGACTTGGCCGGTTTCAGCCAATCACAAGCCTGGAAAGCTTTGAAGTCGCTCAAACTCCCTGTAGCTGTACTTGTAAGAGCGACTGAAATATTTTTATTTAACCTCTGAAAACTTGGTGACACAACTATGTAGCCACACATAAATCACTAGTGGACACCACTTTCACGGGGCGACTTGCACGTTGTCGCTCATTCTGAATCCTACCATAATGTGCAAAGTCGCCGCATATTAAGGCATGTCGCTCAATTAAAAAGATATTAAAATATTTCTAGAATTTGGTGAAGTCGCTCATCGTTTTTGGGCGACAGTGGATTTAGGCCTTAACCTTTGAGGAATTATAATTACCGACGTTTGATCCTTGTCAACAATCATACTTTATTCACACTGATTCACATTGATAATGTTTTGTGTAGGAACAGTTAATTGTAAGTATATAGTTCGAAGTATCATTGTATTATGTAATATAAGTAGGATTGTAAGGTTTTCATAGATTACTGATCTTGCAAGATAATGTAGAAGCGACTTGTATATATGTATAATGCTTTATTTCCGGAAGCATACACTTTCAATAACATCAAATTTTTACACCGAGAAAGGGGTGCTTCTCCTCTATAATACCATAGATCTTCCTGAGGGCCCCCTTTGAAAAAATGGAGTATCGCTATCAAACAGGTACAGTAGTAGTTGATAGATAGATAGATGGAGCGACTGAGTTTAAGTCCACAATCTTTCTGAGTGAATTATTATAAGGTTTCGTCTGTGGTCCTGGATCAATAATTTTTTGATCATTTTCTTGTAAAGCATAATTGTTTTTCTTCTTCCACATTTAGTTTCTAGGTAGTTTGCCCACGTACCTTATCTTATTTAACCAAGATCTGGTACAGCACAGGTATGGTATACTTCTTTATGCCAGCATTTGTCAGACAGGTGGGAAGGAGAAGTAAACTTCCAATCGACGCCATATACTACAGAAGGACTATACTGAATGAACTGGTAATCTCCTATAATAATATAGCGGGATATTTAAATGCTAGAGAAGACCTTCCAACACCAAGGATTGGAGAGCTAATACATCGCTGCAAATCAACCAGAACAGCAAAGGCCACTGGCAAAACAAAGTTTCTCCACTCATACTCCAAGCAAGCACCTAACGGATGTCACTATACTGATGAGTAACGACAATGTCAAAATTATGTAAGTGCATCTCTACGGTCCTGGGTAAGACCTTAAAGTGCCTGGTCCTGGGTAAGACCTTAAGGGGCCTGTCTGTCTCTTTTCTCTGTCTCTCTCTCCCTTCTTCTCTATCTCTATTTCCTGGGTATGATCATAAACTGCCTCCCTCTTAGCTCTCCCGCCCTTGATAGAACACTTCAAAGTGTTGACAAGGGCGTAAAGCAACCAATCTCACTCACTCACTCTACGGCGATAGCAAGCCTTCAATAATTCAGCACACCCACCTATGGGCACAAGGGACGGTGTTCGTTAGAATGCACCCAAATGCCAATAGGGGAGGTGACAAGAAGACAAGGTAAACAAAAATCCATCTCTCCCTCTATTCTCTACCTCCATTGCTACCCAAATAACAATAATACTAAGAGTAGGTCTAGCTTAGCTTAGCTTCCTATCCTCGTATCATCTATCCAACATCCATCTACCCATCCCAGCACAAGACTGCTGTAATCTACCTGATCTACCTAATCTACCTGTAATCTAATCTGACGCACAACCACCCACCCGCTCGCAGACATACGTACAGGATTAGGGGCCCGTGTTTATTAAGATACAACACCCCACCCCTTGGAAAATCCCAGATATAAAATACAAGCAAGGAAACAAAACAACACCAAAATCCTGGCTGTGAAACATATACATGTGTGTGTAGTGGTGTCTATGTGTGTGTAGGCGAGCATTTCTCACGAATTGGGCACAATTTGGTGTTTTTTCAATTTGGAGTTCTATAATATTGTCACATCAAACAATTGAAATGAAATTTGTATTTAAATATCTTGGTAGGAATCATAAGGATCCATTTCTCTGCGAAATGTAGATTATACACTCCAGATTAGAATAATGGAGATGATTTACTTAGTGTATTTCTGGAAAAGGTTACCTCCGTCTGACATACAAACAATCTTTTAGCATTACAAAAAATACCAAGAGTTATCATATTTTAACCTGAATACATTGTTTAACCGATACCTTTTCCAATAGGTTAGAACAAATTACAATCCTAATACATTCTTTTGCATGAGAAAGCAAAACAATCTTTTTAAAAAAATTGGCTAAAATAGGATTTTACCTCTGTCTGTATAAAATCATTGTGCTATTTCCATAACTATGCTAGAATTAAATCCAACATGAAATTATCAGATGTCGAACATAGCAGACATTAACATTCCAAAATGTTATTCCTCAGTCTGGCACTTTCAACGTTCAATATCTCAGGAAATAATGAAGATAGAAGAATACAATTGACATTATTGGGACGGACATGGCCCTAGCTTTATGGAAAATATATAATAAATCTTCATTTCCTTTTATGCTGTGAACAATGAAAGAATATCAAGCCAGGCCGCAGGGAAACAAAAATTAATTAAAATTTCCAGGCCCATATTCTTGGGAAAAATGACTGAAAATAAATATTGTGTACATAACACCTCAACAATTATTTGAGAGAGAGGTAACCTTATAACCCATTTTAAGACAGTGTATTGCATATATCCTTGCATTTCAAAGGTTATAATGAGATGGAGGTAACCCTATGATGTCAATATGATTTTTGGGAATTTTTACTCATTTTTCTGTGACACATCACATATGAACATACATCTTGGATATGAAAACAGTTCTAGATTATACAGTGTTCATTAATAATGCTCCGGATTCCATCAATTTGCAGCAAATATTTCACAAGTTTTCAACTATATACATGTACAGAAAACAAAGAGCACGGGTGAATTGATCACCAAACTAATTTAGAATCCTGATTGTTGCTAATGATGAGAATGAAAAGGGAATGATATCTTTAAAAGTATTGCAGGTATTGCTGATTTTGGCATCACTGCATTTGTGCTGTGCTGCCTGCACTTGTGATATGGTGCCTGCATTTGTGCTGTACATTCTGAATTTGTGCTGTGCTGAATTTGTGCTGTGCTGCACTTGCGATATGCTGCATTTGTGCTTCACTTCACTTGTGTTTCACTTGTGCTATGCTGCACTTGTGCTGAGTTTCACTTGTGCTGTGCTGCACTTGTGCTGTGCTGCACTTGTGCTGAGTTTCACTTGTGCTGTGCTGCACTTGTGCTGAGTTTCACTTGTGCTGTGCTGCACTTGTGATGTGCTGCACTTGTGCTATGCTACACTTGTGCTGAGTTTCACTTGTACTGTACTGCACTTGTGCTGAGTTTCACTTGTGCTGTGCTGCACTTGTGCTGAGTTTCACTTGTGCTGTGCTGCACTTGTGCTGAGTTTCACTTGTGCTGTACTGCACTTGTGCTGAGTTTCACTTGTGCTGTGCTGCACTTGTGCTATGCTACACTTGTGCTATGCTACACTTGTGCTGAGTTTCACTTGTACTGTACTGCACTTGTGCTGAGTTTCACTTGTGCTGTGCTGCACTTGTGCTGAGTTTCACTTGTGCTGTACTGCACTTGTGCTGAGTTTCACTTGTGCTGTGCTGCACTTGTGCTGAGTTTCACTTGTGCTGTACTGCACTTGTGCTGAGTTTCACTTGTGCTGTACTGCACTTGTGCTGAGTTTCACTTGTACTGTGCTGCACTTGTGCTATGCTGCACTTGTGCTATGCTGCACTTGTGCTGTGCTGCACTTGTGCTGTGCTGCACTTGTGCTGTGCTGCACTTGTGCTGTGCTGCACTTGTGCTGTGCTGCACTTGTGCTGTGCTGCACTTGTGCTGTGCTGCACTTGTGCTGTGCTGCACTTGTGCTGTGCTGCACTTGTGCTGTGCTGCACTTGTGCTGAGTTTCACTTGTGCTGAGTTTCACTTGTGCTGTGCTGCACTTGTGCTATGCTGCACTTGTGCTGAGTTTCACTTGTGCTATGCTGCACTTGTGCTGAGTTTCACTTGTGCTATTTGATTTGATTTGAAGAATTCTTTTATTTGCAAGAATGGTACAATGCAGAAGGTAGTTACACCAATCATGATACAAGCATATCATTTCCTCCGGTGAATGCCTTATACGAATTCCAGTTTGCTTAGTTAACAGTTAACAACAGATACAACTCCGACATATTTATGTCCAAGTTATGGGCAAGTGACATGCAAGTAAAAGTTGTGCTATGCTGCACTTGTGCTATGCTGCACTTGTGCTATATATGGTGCACTTGTGCTATGCTGCACTTGTGCTGTGTTTCACTTGTGCTGCACTTTTGTTTCACTTGTGCTGTGCTGCGCTTGTGTTTCACTTGTGCTGTGCTGCACTTGTGCTATGCTGCAATTATGCTGTGCTGCACTTGTGCTATGGTGAACTTGTGCTGTGCTGCACTTGTGCTATGCTGCACTTGTGCTGTGCTGCACTTGTGCTATGCTGCACTTGTGCTATGCTGCACTTGTGCTATGCTGCAATTATGCTGTGCTGCACTTGTGCTATGGTGAACTTGTGCTATGCTGCAATTATGCTGTGCTGCACTTGTGCTATGGTGAACTTGTGCTGTGCTGCACTTGTGCTATGCTGCACTTGTGCTATGCTGCACTTGTGCTATGCTGCACTTGTGTTTCCATTGTGCTATGGTGAATTTGTGCTATGCTGCACTTGTGCTGTGCTGCACTTGTGCTATGCTGCACTTGTGCTGTGCTGCACTTGTGCAGTTCTGCACTTGTGCAGTTCTGCACTTGTGCTATGCTGCACTTGTGCTGTGGTACACTTGTGCTGTGCTGCACTTGTGGTGCACTTGTGCTATGCTGCACTTGTGCTGTGCTGCACTTGTGCTGTGCTGCACTTGTGCTGTGCTGCACTTGTGCTGTGCTGCACTTGTGATGTGCTGCACTTGTGCTGTGCTGCACTTGTGGTGCACTTGTGCTGTGCTACACTTGTGCTATGCTGCACTTGTGCTGTGCTACACTTGTGCTATGCTGCACTTGTGCTGTGCTGCACTTGCGCATGCTGCACTTGCGCTGTGCTTCACTTGTGTTATGCTGCACTTGTGTTATGCTGCACTTGTACTGTGCTGCACTTGTGCTGTGCTGCACTTGTGCTGTGCTGCACTTGTGCTGTGTTTCATCTGCAGTGCAGACGGAGGTAACACCATAACAGCACAGCATAATAAGAATTAAAGATAAGTAATCTATTATGTCCATGACGTTGGGGCCATGGCATTCCGATTGATATCAATCTTATTCCTCTAGCTTCATTATTTCTATTGAAGGTTGAACATGCAGACGCAGGTAATGTTACCTCCTTCTGTACTGCAGACGGAGGTGACGTTACCTCCGTCTGCACTTTCAATGTTCAATTTCTCAGGGAATAATGAAGATGGAAGAAAGATATTGACATTAATGGGAGGGACATGGCCCTAGCTTTATGGAAAATATATAATGAATTGCCAATCTTTATTTCCTTTCCTGCTATGAACAATGAAAGAATGTCAAGTCAGGTGGCAGGGAGATGGGAAAAAATAAATTAAAATTTCCAGGCCCCATATTCTCGGGAAAAATAACTGAAAGTTAATTTCTTTTTCTGTTTTTGCTTTGAAATATGTCCCTATTTGGTAAAGAACCTTGAAAACATAGGCAACTAGCAATAATGTATATCAAAATTAAGGCATTAGTTCATTATGTCTCCATGCAGACGGAGGTAACATCTAGTATTGTTGCACTAGTGAAAGGTGTTACCTCCGTCTGGCACTTTCAACACTTAATATCTCAGGAAATAATGAAGATAAATGAATAATTTTGACATTAATGTCAAAATAATAAAAAAAAATCCCATAACTGTCACTAAGTGTGCGTTCTTCTAGAATTATATTCTATATCGTCTTTGGCCCTTCTGTTTTGTCTTACTGCATAATAATTGTATTCTTGATGTTACAAGTATCAGGGAGACATCAATAATTTTATTCTTTATTAAATTTGTTTGTGGATGTTATTTCTAAATTACAAAGGTAGTAAAGGTAGGCACTTTTGATACAAAATATGGGTATCTTTTAGATACTTTATGGAAAGGGGGAAATAGTTAAAGCATGATTGTCAGGTCTGTTCCCACACTTGTACCCTGTGGTCTTGTCGGTAAAGTTTAGCAGTAAACCCTAGACATGAGCTTATAAGGTTTAGCAGTAAACCCTAGACATGAGCTTAGAAGGTATTACAGTTACAAAGGTATTTTCACTGAACAAAGGGTGCTTAATTTGAACAACAGAAGTATCTCGGTCCGTGGCGCGGCTCAAGTCTGTAGTGTTAAGCGAAGCCTTGATCCCCTTGCGGAGGTAGTAGTATCCTCCGCCTACCGCCTGTCGGAGGGTGTCTGCAGTGTCGTCTGCACGGTGGTGAATGTCGCCCTCTGACGGAAGTGGCCGGAACTGATGATCGTCTCCGGCTACGGTAGAAGTGCCCCCGCTGTCATAGCGTGGTTGGTGTTCGGCGATGGTCGACAGCCTCAATGTATTCCGGGTGGCGGACCCACTACACTGCCCCCTCACTAGTTGGAGTTGAGGAGGTCCACGATAACTAGTTACGTAGGGTCCGCCATGACACCAAGATGATCCTCACGGCTCTAGACCCTCGTGTGCAGCAGGGCATAAGTAATGCCACTCCGCCGCACGGATCCTAGAGCCAGGCTTACACTTGCCCCCAAGGATCGTAGCCTTCATAGGCCTAAAGAGGCCACCAGACATGCCTGTCCGTTCCGATCTCGCGGTGCGGTACAATCGGAAGCGTCCACTAGAGCATAAAAAAAATTTCCGTGCACGAGCTTTATTGTTAAAAGCGAGACCAGTGAACTATACTGGTCTTGCGGATAAAACAGCCTTTTTTAAATTGGGGATCTCACAAACGACTATATGCGGAGGAGTGAAGAAGACGGGAGGGAGAGGGTGGGGGTATTGGAGAGGGGGAGGGGAGGGAGCGGGTGTAGGAGGGGGAGAGTAAAGAAAAGGGAGAGGGGAGGGGGAGCATGAGGAAAAGGGGGGAATCGGAGATGGGGTTGGGAGAGAAAAACAGGTATGAGAGACAGAGAAGAAGAAGTAGGAAAAGAGGGAGAGGGGGAGGTGTGGGTAGGGAAGGGGACTGTCCAGAGGAAGGGTACTATGCTGGTTCAACATCATAATACCAACAATAGTGGGATACAGTGTGCGACATAGTGGGTTGGGTTGCCATAGACAGTCGGGCCATGACTTTTTGAGTTCATGGCCCGACTAGGTTTTCCATGGTCCGAATATAATGTAAATGCAATACCAGGATGTAATGCCTCATAACCTGGGGAGGGAGGGGCATAGAAGGAAGCTAAACAAGAAGAGACAGTACTGTACAACTTTGATTATAGACATTTAGAATGTCAACCTATGAGGATCCAAAATCCTAGTCTTGGGTGGGTAGTGGAGATAATTCATACCATACCATACTCTTTGCACCAAAGAAAAAAGCATTTCTAGGGGGTTGGGGGGGGGGGGTTGCCCCTCTCAGAGATTTTTAAAAGATTAGGAGTTGAATGGTGCATTCTGCAGGTAATTTGACCTCATTGACTTTTAGAAATTTGAGGATTTCTTGGACCACACAGTGTATGAAGTTAAAATTTATTTTTTGGCAGGTGATCCCTCGCAAATCACCAATAGACCAATCACTCAATTACCAATACAAGCTAAACTACTTGAGAAAATTATTCACAACAGACTAATAAACTATTTTGAGGAAAACAACCTTCTGTCTTCAAACCAAAATGGATATAAAACGAATAGATCCACTATGGAGACTGTATCTGATCTTACAGATGATATTCGTATTAGCAAAAATAGTGGCTTTTCGACTCCATCAGTCTTCTTTGACCTTAAAAAAGCCTTTGATACGGTCAACCACAAAATCATAATAGACAAATTGAATATATATGGGGTAAATGGCTCCTTTCTGTCCTTATTGAAAAATTATCTAACAAATAGGAAACAAATTAGTACTTGTAATGATGTTGTTTCGACATCGCATGATATAAACTGTGGAGTTCCACAGGGATCTATACTGAGCCCATTGCTCTTTCTAATATATGTTAATGATATGACTTCCTGCCTTAAACACTGCAAGGTTAAATTATTTGCAGTTGATACTGTCATTTATGTGTCGGGTAATGAAATTGAAACAATAAATGAACAATTACAAGACTGTACAAATTTTCTTTCTTGGTGCACCAAAAACAAACTGTCCCTTAATGTAAGCAAAACAATGACGATGCTATTCTTTGGTAATAGAACAGAGATGAATATATCTTTAAACAAACAAGAAATTGAAAATGTTCAAAATTACAAATACTTAGGTATCATACTAGATAAGAATCTAACTTTCAAAGATCAAGCATTATATACCATAAAAAATACTTCTGAGGAGAATTTCGAAATTCCTCCCATCTCCTGTGCTATAAAGGATGTTCAAGGTCTATGTTTCGCCGGTTTTTGACTATGGTGACTTATTATATGACACTATAGTCCAGTCAATCTAGTGCAAAAAAGGGGTCCACCTGGAACAAATTGCAATAGTTTCGAACCTTGGTTTTTTGGAATCTACAGGTCTTTCTACCAGCGCGCCAAAGAACAAAAGTGAGAAAATAAGGAAAATCACCAAAAAATAAAGAATAATTGTATTACTTAATTTTTGGGGTTAAAAATCATCCTAGCCTGAAGCTTAAACATGTAGGACCATAAATCAAAATAATTGACCAATGAGAAAGACCTGTAGATTCCAAAAAACCAAGGTTCGAAACTATTGCAATTTGTTCCAGGTATGTCACTAATTTGACTGGACTACTAGTACTGTCAAACATCTAAATAGATTACAAATTATCCAAAATAAATGTATTAAGGTAGCATTGAAGCTACATATGAGAAGCCCAACAATGTTGATTCATGGACTTATTAATGTACCATTATTATGTGACAGAAGAAAGGCACATTTATCTCAATTTGCTTATAGAAGAAGCAGGAAGGAAATTTATGTTGACCAAAGAGGGGGCAGAACGAGACAATGGAATGCTCCTGTATTGAAAATTGAACAACCAAAATTAGCATCTTATAAAAACAGCATACAATTCAGATCAGCCTCTTTATGGAACAATACCGCTGCTGATGTTAGAAATATTGAAACACATGAAGCATATAAAAAATCACCAAACAGGAATCCCTTATTCCAATCTACAACTTATAACAGCATTGTATAAGTTTTCGTTTATTGTCTATCATATTTATCAAGGCTCATATATGAGTAACCTTGCCTTTCAATTATCCACCTCATCCTCTTCATCATTAATTCATCTTTTAGCTGTGTTACTTATTGTTCATTCAACTCGATGTTTTTGTCATTTTATTCTACCTTTATATGTATGCACAATGCTTTATGTCAAATTTTACAACAGAAGAGTAAAGGCATCTTGTCAGTAGACCAGCAAAAGGTTCGCCCTTGAGCTGAGATATCATGCCTTTTGTGAGTATTTTTAATATCCATGTGCACAGTTACTTGTCAAAGATTATCCTCCAAGCAACGAGGGATCTATTTTCTTACCAGTTATTTATATGCATACTCATAATAAACCTTTATTTAAAAAAACAAAACAATAAAGGCCAAAATGATAACCGGTATAATTGTACATTTATAGGCTGAATAAGAAGCAATAAGTGACGACCTACCTTCCTAGTTCTACCAGGTCAAAGTTGCTCTGTAAGCGGTGGTACCCTGCCTCAAAAAGAGCTACAGGAACAGGAGGTAGGACTGGTAGTGCGACAGTGGGACACACCGTCACTTGTCCTGTGTCTATGTCTGCCTGCACTAGGCCCTCTATCTGTAGTAGAAAACACTTATTACCAAAGATGCTGTAGCTGATGCTTGCATATCACTGACATCGGGTCAATGCAAGACTGGGAGTATAAATCAACATTGAGGTTGCAGGAACACCATTCTACCATGCACTTCAAAACAGTCAGTGTGATAAAAATGCAGGTGTCTACAGCAACATAAGGGAATAGATACAACACTTTATGAAGGTTGGCTTGTAACCATTTCACTGTACCTCTGATTTTGTACATTGTATATATTTCTAAACATGTCTCTGTCTCTGAATTGCCTTCATGCATCTATATCCTTCATAGCAATATTGATATGCCAATGATATTGCATGCAATCAAGTTGATGTACTATTTAAGTGTACAGGCACCATACACAAGGCAGTTCTTCAACTGATTGAACGATGAAGTTATAGCCAGGAATGTATGGACTTTTATTCAGATTTTTTTGCTATGGTATGGCCTGATATGCTATAACATGTCCTTACAACAATAAGAATATCAGAAATGGATTCCCCTCTGCATTACCACCATTTTGAGGTATCACATGACCACATGTGTTTTTTTATGATTTTTCTCAGAAATAGTGAAAAACACATATTATGTGTGGATATTTGGTTGTCATGGTAACCACATTGCTGTGCCATCCAAGTAAGTGTGTAAAATGGATTGTCCTCTCAATTTCCATCATTTTGAGGTATCACATGACTATATATGTGTGTTTTATGATTTTTCAAAAAAATGAATGGCAGTCATTTTTGTTTTTAATTTTTGACAAGGAAGGAGTCAGATTTCAGCTGGCCAACAGTGATTTTCGTGTTCAGCACACCCAAATTAGCCAGAAAAGTGCTAATGTACATTTGTTCTAAAAAATGCCCCTAGGAGTATTGAGAGTGATGTTTAGGTGGATTTTGCCTAGTCTAAAGGAGTGTACCAGATCACCAAAGAGACATAAAGGGTTATACTTGGTTATAGTGTATTTTCTCTGTCAGAAGCCATACCTAAACTTCGCTTCGTGAAAAATAAATAATATAGAGATCGATCAGGAATAATAGCAACAATATAAGAAAAGTCTCACACTCAGCTAATCACAGAGTAAAATAGCTACTCCTTGTGGGAAAGTAACATCTGAATACTTTAATAACATGTACATTGGCAAGAAGAGCCCAACTGCTTACCCTGCCTTTTATTATTACTTTATTTTATTTATCTAATTGTTTTTGTACTGTTTTTATCCATTTATAAGAAACAGGCTGATAACAGAATCACAACACTCCACCATCAAGAGTCAAGTGAAATCTGCTATTATAAACATATATTACCACTGAATAGTTTGGAGTTCAATTGTACATTTATTTTCATTATTTCTGTTGATTTATTATTAATTATTGGTATTTTGTGTGATTATTTCGACTTTAGAAGTCGAAATATGTATGAATATTTGTTAGTATTAATCATATATCACAAGGAGCGTGTGGCAGAGCCTGGAGATAGATGCTTTGCTAATGTGTAAAAACTCAAAATAGATTGCTCATAGCTCCCTCAAAATGCTTCCAATCTGAATATAAAAATTATCCCAGAACCCCGTGACTGACAGGAAGACAAACATGCTTTCAGATTTATAATCGGATGGTTATTTTTCCGTACTAAATCATTTCCGTCGGCCGCATCAAGGCATTCGAATTGATATAAATCACCTGAATCTGTGCCCGCACATTTTTTTAAAAAAATTTCAAAGTGATTTATGCACAAGATCCCTTTGTTGGAATGTTCCTATTTTTGGAGGGTTTATTGCTTTTAGTCATATGAATATGTGTATTAAATCTCAAGACAATGCATTGAATATATCCTTGCGTTTTGAAGGTTATTGTAAGCCTGTAGCATGGCGCGCTTGGATGTTTTCCTTCTGCATTCGGGCTATACAGTTTTAAAATAATATATAGTTCAAATTAATATATCTGGTAATATCAAGGAGAGTTTGGTAGAGTCAGGAGATCGATGATTTGCTAATATATATATAGAAATATGACCAGAAATGTCCATACAGTAATAAATCAAATGTCTGGTGGTCCCTAAGGGACTGTCCGACGGTAACTTTTTTGAAGTAAATACCGGGGATGGTCAATAGTGACGATCAAAAATGACCATCGGTGTTCACCGTTTGACCGTCCCCTCTGGCCACTCTTGACGGTGGTTCCAACTGACGTGTAAGTGGATGTGCCACTTTACTGTCATCATACGATTCCAATTGCAGTGTTAATTATCATACAGATATTGTTAAATTCATTGTATATTTATCAGGAAATTCGATGACAGCCGATGCAGTACATCATCGTATATGGAGATGCTTTCTGGATAAAAACAGGCAAAAACGGGATAAAACTTACACTGTCGAGCTCGCCCCTGTGGGATGATTTACAGCCCATGAGGAAGGCGCCGGGAGCGTCGACCAGCTCCAGGAGGCGGTGAGAGAGGACGGGCACATACGGCAGCCACCAGTTGAAGGGCTTGATGAACGTCAGGAAACTCTGCAACAATCACATCGTGTACAAACTGTTTCAAATGTGCATTCCACTTGAGAGGTGCAATAAATCGGATATAATAAATGATATATAATATTTTATTGTATCTGTATGATAACAATTCAAATTGGGGTTTCTTTAACCGTTTAGATACATTCTGATGATTCAAAGAAAAATTGTTGTATCCTTCTAAAATGACTACTAGTGTAGAATTATGTCTGTTTTGCTCAAACTCTTAAAATGAGATCCTTCAAGTTTATGTAGTATCAGTATTTGCAACAGTATATGTACAATGAAAAGTATCGCCCATGTGAAATTTGAATCGAAATAAAATCTGTTTAGAAAAAAACGAAAGACAAAGTTTTATATTTCAATGTTATTCTATGCTAGGGGTATATGATAATTAGCAAATCGAACACAGTAATACTAATTGATTATTCATTTATTTCGTCCTGCGCAGTCTTGTCCTATCACTATTCAATTTTTAGCACCTTGTTCCATTCACTCTTTATATTGATTCATATATACTGGTATATATGTGTATAGACGTCTGGACGGGAAGCAGTGACGTATCACACATGTGAGTCACATGATATCACATGTTGCTGCCGCCAAAATTGAAGT
The DNA here is from genome assembly GCA_942159475.1 of Sthenelais limicola. Taxonomy (NCBI): domain Eukaryota; kingdom Metazoa; phylum Annelida; class Polychaeta; order Phyllodocida; family Sigalionidae; genus Sthenelais; species Sthenelais limicola. The sequence continues at coordinate 6,597,879 of OW804100.1, read as the reverse complement.
GCGACGCCATTGAAGCCTTGCCAGCGCCATGATCACCAGCTCCAATTTTTCTTTTGCTTGTTTAATAAAGGGTGGCAAGTGTCACCATCTAAATGGCAACCCCTCGTGTTCATCTCTTTCTTCCTAGTGTCTATATACTATACACACGTTGAGCACTAGTTACACTTTTTGCACTACAAAACCAAAGCGAATCGAGGGACCCCTGCTTTTGCTAGTCTATCTGCAAAATTCTGACTTCCACATTCCAAAATGTACCCCAAAATGACCATTTGTTCAAGTCAATTTTCTATTTTCTCAATATTATAGCATTTTTTTAAATATCCAGATTCACTTGCCCTTAATCCAGGGCATTATTTAAGTTTCTACCTCAAGCCCCCAAAAATATATTCATGAAAATATGTTGGTGAATTTTCGTGTTACCATCCCCAAAGCCATTATTTAGACCTAAGTGGTCCAGGTAAAAATGTAAACTAATAATATGTCAGTTGTACACTTTAAATTTAGAAAATCAATTATGTATTTGGGTCCAAAAGATTGGAATGAATTGCCCCCATTGATTAGAGAATACAACCAGAACAAACTCTGGTTACTCCTTAAGAAAAATGTAGCTGACAATTTGTCTTCATAACTTGGACATAATATGTATTGTTTTAATTCTGGGACAATCTTTTTTCTGAGGCGTTTCCATATATATATGTATAAGTAAAACTAAAAGTATTCAAAATACATAAACAAGTATACAAATCTTCTGACAAAAGATGGAAGTTAGATCGGCAAATTTAGGTATGGACCTGGCCAGTTAAAATTACGGACCAGGATCAAGTGACAATTATAATAATTTGGAATATTTTTAACAGAAAATCTCTGCTCAGAAACAAGTTAAAAATGAAAATGAAATGGGTCCTGGCAGTTCTACCGTATATTCTCAAGACATTATTACAACACTTGGACTAGATCTAGAATCATGAAATCAATGGGAAATATTAAAATCACATAGCGAAATTTTCAGCAAATCAAAATGTTTAGAAAAAAAAAAAATAATAATTATATTATAATGCTACTAGTTCCCGAATGATAATATATCCTTGCTGACCAAACAGCTTTTCAAACCTTATTTTCTCTCTTTGAGCTATATAAACGTGACAACATTTAAGTAAATACCATTAATCTTTTACCCTTAGCTAAACTTCTTGAGTTTATTTTCCTCCCATCTAAATTTTCTTCCACTTGAGCTGCTTTAAAGCCCATCTCTAAGAGATGACTTTTCCTCCTTGTATGAAGAGGAATCAAATCAAGTTTACTTTGTTCTTGATTTGTAAATTTGAACTAGTCCCACCATTATAAAGTAGGTCACCAAATTCCAATAATGGTCTAATAGCCACTTTATAAATTAGTAGAAGAACATCACCCTCAGCTGAATATCTAAGTTGAGCCATTTTATGTATTTTGTTCCTAGCTGTACTAACTCTCATGGCTATATGCTGGTTAAATGTAAGATCCTCATCTATGGTAACTCCGAGATACTTATAAGATTTAGTATTTTCTATCTCTGATATACCTATGTAATACGTTTACCTTTCATTCATTTTTTCTTTTATTCTCCTACTTATCTCCATTATCTTACTCTTTTTAGTATTTAGAGATATCTTGTTTTCTCTACACCATAGGTGTACCATATTCAAGTCATACTGTATTTCATATTCTAAAGTATCCTTATCTTTATCTGAGTTGTAAATCACTGTATCATCAGCAAATAATATAATATTAGAGTACTTTATCCACCTTTGCACATCATTTATATATATCCGGAACAGCAATGGCCCTAGACCAGTTCCCTGAGGAACACCACATATTACCTTTTCCTCCTTTGATGTCACATTATTGTATGAACTGTTTGATATCTATTTTCTAAGTACCATTCCATTCAACTTTCGTAAAAGTTTAATGTGATCTACTGTATCAAAAGCTTTTTTTTAGGTCTAAATATGCTAAAAGGTAAATTTCTTTTTGATTTAAATTTTGATAAATATTTGTGAATAGTGTGTAGTGAGCGTCAGATAATGATATGCCTTTTCTGAAACCATACTGATGTTCATATACTGTAAACATATTTATTTTCGCGCAGATACATTTGACACCTTTTCGCGCGGATTTAAATTCGCGCAGCAAGGTAGTCCCACACCTAGTTTATGCATTAATTATTCCTTTTGCGCAGGATTTATTTTTGCGCAGAAAGATGGGTGCGCGAAAATAAATACTGCGCAAACATAAATATGTTTACAGTAATATTTTTTCTTTTTCCATATAGTCATATAACTGTCGTTGGACACATTTTTCCAACAATTTTGCTGGTAAATCAATCACTGATATAGGTCTGTAATTACCAGGTTCACATTTATTCCCATCCTTATGTAAAGGAGTAATAATAGCCTTTTTAAATGCCATTGTAAGGATAGATAAAAAATGTAAGTGAGTTATTCCCTAAACAAAGCAATATAGATTTCAATAATTTAGTAGGCACAAGAGAAACCTCAGAAGCCTTGTGTATATTAGTTTCATATAATAAGTATGTCATAATTTCAGCTTGCTCTATGGGTTTAAAGGAAAATTTAGAGTACATATAAGCAAATGATAAATGATTTTTGACTAATTCTAAATTTTGAGTTTTTTGGGGGCTATGTCACAGATTTTATTGAATCGACCACATATGTATTTATGTCTCAACTTCAAGGGAAACATCCAATGATTTAATGTTTCGTAAATATTATTCTTCAGTACATCTACAATACAATTCCTTCCTATTTCGGTCAAGTGGCCAGTGTGGAGGGAGGTGACAGAGGTGTCAGGTAGCTTCACCTTACCCCGTTCTCGCTAGTGTTCACGCCCGTGTAGCATTCACACATAGGGTCCCATAAGAGCGATCCCAAGAGACCTGGGTTCCAAAAACCTGTATTCTTTCCCAGCTACAAAATAAACTAACCATTTTTAGCGGTGGGCCTCATGTCATCTTAGGGCGGCCATCATGACGTTTACATGAACATATATATATTATTATAAAAACAAAAGTCGATTGGCATGGTGGTACTTGCCTGTGAACTCTCATTTAGTTTGCTAATAAATCATGCCCATGGGTGTTCAAATGTTTGAAAAACAAGCTGTACCCTTGCCGAGTCTGCACACAAGATAAGAATTATAATTTTCATCAGTTTCTGCATTACAAGCAGGGTTACAAAGGCTCCACTGCAAGCTATATATATCTCTATGGTTTGCCATATGTTCGCACTGTAATCTGTCCCTCGGCCTCATTTTCGAATGCAATAATTGGCAATATGGCGGCACCCAAAGGGAAACGCACGAAAGGCCTATAGGAGGAGGAGGAGGAGGAGGAGGAGGAGGAGGAGGAGGAGAAAACCATTTGGCAATGAAGTAGGGGTCCTATCACGCAATTGAACTCAAAATCAAGACTACAGCTGCATAACACAGTAGCAAACACTACCGATGCCTATCGAGATCAAAACTAAGCCTACGATCGGCTTACATAACAAATTTAACATTGGAAATATGTGAGTAGTACATATCAATTTAGGATTGCAATGTAATAATCTAAATTCTGCCTTCAGTCAGATCAGCAAATGCTGTGCGCTAGATTTGCAGCATCAACGGCCTCAGCGTAAGATCTTATGGTAATCTGAGCGGCGATGATGGTCATCAGAGCGTCCATGGGCACCAGGCCATTCGTATAAAGCGGGTTGAGCCCGCTTTAAAAAAAGTAAAAGAGAATGTGCCCAACTTTGACCATAGAATTGTCTAAATGTCTATGTTATGAGACCCAAAGCTCAAGTCTAAGGAATGAATTTTATTTTGGCCCTTCAGAAACCCCCTGTGTTGCCCCCCCCAAAAAAGAGAATCGACCATATATACACACATATATTATATATCCATACATGTGCATCATACAATAAATTTAACTGCACATTGCAATTAAAAAGTGAAATTCAAACCATCTATCTTGTGTATTTCTGAACCATTTCTACCGACTTCATTGAAATTATTTTCATTTGAATTATAAATTTTCCGTGGCCTTCAAGATTCAAGAACATCCGCCGCCCCTGCCCCCACTGTACAATTCTTCGAGTTCTACATTCCTAATCTGATAGCGATGCCAATGCTTACTAGACTCTTCACGACAACCGCTTCTGGAAAAAAGCTGCCTTCGGCAAAATAATTAGCCACAGAAACGTCGCACCCGTCATCATTGGTCCAATGTAAATAGGTCTACAGAAACAATACTTCTCCAACTGTTTGCCCCATGATCGTGCTCATCCGTGTATTCTAGCTACAATAATGACAATCTTAAGACGTTTTCCTCGCAATTTTGGCCGGAATCGAGACATCATTTCTGTACATAAACGATGCTAGGATCAGGTATAGCTCGATACTGCGTCCTGTGAAGATTCGAACTGATGGCCATTGCTGCTAAACATAGCATGTATGCAAACTTGATAGAAGAGCCAAAACGGAACAGCCAAGAGCTGTCATGTGATCTACAGCAATGACGTCATAGCAGGAAAACCCCCAGCAGAAAAACAACTAGGCTACAAACTGTTGCTGTCATATTCCAAGGTAGAAACTCCGGGATTATTACATTAAAAAGCTAACGAAATATAGATTCTTCTGCTAAAGTCTAAATGTTTGCAGGCAGTTCCGACAGCTGGGTCCCCAGCTTGGCAGTTGTTTGCGAATGTAACGACACCTTTGAAGAGGAGGGCGGGGGAGGTTGCTCTCAGGGGGGGGGGGGGGAGAGAGAACAGGTCGGGTGGAGGGGATCTGTACGATCTAAAGGCATTCAGACCTGGTGAAATATAGCCAATTTGATTGATTGATTGATTGATTGATTGATTGAAGAATTCTTTATTTGCAAAGGTGTTGAAAATTACAAATTAGGTCGTTCGATCACTGATGATACATTAATATCATTTCTTCCGATGAGTGCCTATAGAATTCCATTTATAAGTTTTTAACAGTGGTTTTGAGTAGCCCGTAGGCACAACAGTTACAACGGTGATAGCCGCAAATAGCAGGCTATAGTCGACATAAAACATTAAGGTATTAAACACATGTATGGAGCAGACAGGCTGCACCTTTAGGATTTAGGTGAGAAACAGTTAGTCTCCAAAAGAATTATTACAAGCATTAATCGATAAGTGAATCGATAAGTGATATAGACAGTGACATCGATGCTGAGAAGAGTACATATATAATATAGAACTCAGATCGCAAATGTAGCAATAATGATAGCATTCGTCAAGGAGACACCGAGATGAACATCAGGGCACTGAACAAGTTACACCCTAGTCCGCTCGTAAATGTACCAACAGTTATTTCACAAATGTGTCAATATGATGTAATTTTGCGATAGAGCGTATATGGTTGTATACATGCACATAGGTGTAATCAAGAATCAACATTAAATTGCAGTTAAAATTAAGACAAGTATGAGATGATATATGAAATGTTTCGATGATGATGAGTTGGGAGTTCTGCGAGATTTGAGATTAATTACAATATTTAAGTACAAGAAGAAGCATAACTTGAGAGGTTAGCCCGATAGTAAGCCATTATTAAAGCCGAAACACTATTTAGGAAACTCTAAATTTTTTTTTGCAAATAGCAAAAACATTATAGTCTTCAGAGTATTTCTACAGCATTATAATGATCGACATCATTATCTACCACCAGAAACATAAGAAAAGAAAGTCAGTTTCTCTCTTACAAGGAGGCAGCCATATTGGTGACCAACAGCGCCACTGGTGGTAATTTACGTTTATTGATGACATCACTGAACCACTAGGTGTGACTGGTCACTCTACTCGGCACATACATGTAAACAAACATTGAACTTACAAGTGCTTAGTTTAAAGCATTGGTATATACATAATTATATGATGTATATACCTGCAGTGAGAAGGTTTGAATATTCATATTAGTATATATACACATTATAAATATCCTTAATTCATCCCAGAGACCCCTAATTTGTGAGTGCAAATCTCTCCCTGCAACTCAGAAACTGGGTAATAATGGCGTCAACGGCGGTAATGTTTTAACACATTCACTCCTCTCCCCTGCCTCACCCTAACCCTCAGTAGCTTTAACACCTTTCCCTGCATTTGTCAATGGCAGATATTTTCCCAGCCTAACCTTTTTATAAAGAGCATCATTCATTTACATATGAATATGGCTCAAATCAATTGAGGAAAAATAGGAGTGTGTCCATTCAGGCACTGCAGGCTATTGTTTATGTTGTGGGTATGAGGGTATGTGACGTCACTCCCAGTCACGTGACTTATAGCAATGGCGGCATCCATACAAGTTGTCTGCTATAATTAATTCCATGTAAAATTGCTCCCCACTTCTTTAATATGTGAGAATTACATAAAATACATATGTGAGGTCGTTGGGTATGATTTCCCCGCCTACAAAATGTTTACATGATATCCTATGAAGTTTCGGCTTTAAGAAGGGTCATTCGAGTTGAAAGGTGAAAAATGGATCTCTGTATATTTCTTGAAGACAGCCTTATCCTCAATTTTATGCGCAATGAGACCGAGGTCATTCCATCGCTTCTGACATTTATGTCAATGAATCCATGATCTTTGTTGACTTAGTATTAAGGATCTTTAAATTTTTCATTCCTTTTATTTACTTCCCACAAATAAATATCTCTTGCTGCGGTAACTTTCTGGGCGATCGGCATCCAATCCGCGTTTTTGTATACAAAAAGCGTCAGCTTTATGGAGGTTTCTGAACGATGCCACACAAATATGGTCCTACGCCACACAGTACGCCTCGCTACCTTTCTGTCTCTTTCGCACATTTACTCCAGTAAAGCCCCATCTTTTTTACTGTATTTCCACTTCATGATTATAGTTTGACAACCCAACCAGCTCGAAACAGTTGGTTTGTGTCTGTAGCCAAAAACGGTAAAAACGTACAATAATTACAACATTGAGGAGTGGGTACACAAACAATGTCAATCACAACTTATCTCCAATCGCGGCCAGGACAGCACATGCAGTGAATGCATGCGCTGGGTGTGTGTGGGTGGGTGGTGGAGGGAACCCAATACAGGCAAGTACGCATTACTCATTTATAGTGACTAAAAGCTCAGTACATTACATCTTTCTTGGCGGATATACTTTCTAGACTTCTGCTGACCTCTACAGTGCTACAGTATAAGGATGACCAAGGCTATCTAGTGCATACAGGCCTGAATGAAATAGAGAACACCAACCTCCATAATGATGGTTAGCGGGGCATAAGTGGCGGCAGTGAATACGATCTTCTGTTGTGTGAGTATGGCGCTGAAGAGCTGTAGCACCGAGCCCAGGGGGAAACACTGAAAAACCAGGTTCAAGGGGATGTCCACCACAGGCCGCTTGTGTGTCATAGAGGGATGCAGTGTGAACAAAACCTGGTTCAATAAAAATGTCTGAAAAAAAAGATATGGTCAATGTTCTTTTGGGCAATGTAAATATATCGAAAATATAGGACACAATAAATCATAATTGTTTAATCCATGGCTGTATAATAAATGTATTATGATCCAGAGCGAGAGCCAGCATAGCTATCTGTAGATAGTAGGCTGATTTAGCAACCACAACGCACCAACACAACACTAACGCACCCCTTAGCTACTTACGATACAAGTGGAACATACGTTAAGTCATTTAGTTTTAGCTGGTCCACGAACGCAACCAAACGCGATGGGATTAGACAGTCAAAAAATGATATATTGGGCAATTAGAGCCTTCGTTTATGGTTCTCACTGGCCTCTAAGCCTGACGGGACCAGTCTTGGCTTTCGCCTCGACTGGTCCCGTCAGGCTTAGAGCCCAGTGAGAACCATAAACGAAGGCTCTAATGTCTTTAGTCCCCATTGGGTGGTTCACGGGCTTACCGGAAGTTCTCTAGGCATAGAGGGCCAGTCCAGTGGCCACTACCGGTCCCGCTGGCCACTCTGTGTGTCTATAACGGGCCACCTCAGACCAACCAACGGGGACTAAAGCCTATGTCAGCCACCAAGTGCCTCATGCTTGGTAGAGTGAACGGCCAGCTATGTCCATTCCCCGGGAGATGTCTGATAGTGGAGGGTTGGTTTAAAGAGATTGAAATTGCTACGATTTCATTAAGTTGGGAGTAGTATCCCACACGGATGACAAGAACAATACTTTAGGAACATTTCAACTTAAAAATAAAATTAAAGCCGATCATCAGCATTTCAGCGTGAAATGGACATACATTGGGAACGTATTGACCCACCTCTTAGCGTAATTGACGTCCGTATCTCAGGTGGCCATGCTAAGAATAGCACACCTAGTAATGGGGGTGGAATTGGCCCTTGGGTCAATTCCCTCTCATTGGACAACGAGCATTTGCTGCGGGACCTCTCCACCTCACTGACCGGAAGTCCCCTGGCCGGAAGGAGCTGGACTTCCTCCTGACCACCATCGTCCACTTCTCCTCGGTCCCTCAGCTACGTAGGACCGTTGCTCCCGTCCTTAAAAACCCACCCACCTCCCTAAAAACTATAATCTACACAAGACAATATAAACTCTAGGGGTGGTGTTGGCCATCTTCGGTCCCCTCTTCAGGGCTACACCTCCATCAGCTGTGAGGGTCATGCTCTACAAGACTTCTGGTACCCAGAGACTGTCAACTTGACTATAAAATAAACTTCAACGAAAACCAATATCTCTTAAAATTTCCCCATAACTTCTTGAATAAAACTTATGATACAAATTGTGACGTTTGTGTTTAATGACGTAGTGTCCTCATGAAACATACGTTAGCGTTAGTGATAGCGTTAGCGTTGTGGTTGCTAAATCAGCCTATTGTGAATCGTTGTACCCTTTAACTTCATTACAATGTGAATAAACACACGTTAGGAATGTGAGATTCATGTCACTTGGAAATAACACAAAAGAAAAAGACAGCTAAAGAGTTTGTGTGTGACATTTGGCTGGTGCAGATTAAATCTATGAGACTCACAATGGCCAGATTTCCTGATGGGGGCACAGGTATCATGCTTAACTGGAGAGCAAAATCTTTCAGATGGAACGATACGTCTTCAGGGTCGGTTCTCAAGCGGTTGGCTAGTCTGCATAAAACATAAACATGTTATGAACTTGTAAGTGTCTTATCTCCCTAGCTCCACCTTGGGGTATATGCGCTGGGGCACAACAACGCTAGGGCCCAGAAACCTCGGACACTATAGGGCCCAGAGTGCAGACAGACCCTGGGCCCTGGTTAGAATTGTTGACATGTATTATACAAGAATCAGTGACACTTACATTATTTTTTTCTTGTTTTTGCTTTTGGAAACGATGACTGGTGTCAGTATAAGTTAGTATAATTTAACGAATTTGTGTTTCTAAGGGAAACAGTCAGTTACATGTAAAGGATGGTCTAGGAGAGTATCGTGGCACCAGATAGGTCTATCGTCACAATTTGATGGGAATGAGGAGTAGTCTTGGGCTATTTACATTCATAAATTAAATATAGATTGTTTTTGTTGATTAACACTATCAAGACCCTACCTGCTTCCCTCCCTCCTATGGCGTCTCATGACGCATCCAAATCGTTTCGTTTTTTAGCTTTAATTGTGTGGATCCCATCGCCGATCATGCACATGATACGGCGATGTGGATTCCCTGCTGCTATGACGTCATTACATGGGCCTCATTCTGGGTAGGGTTCCGGTGGGGAATCCCCGCGACTATGACGTCATTACACGGGCCTCGTGTTAGACGAAGCTCACCGAGTGTGGCGTCACGGAGACGGATGCCCGATGTCGGATTTCGAATCTTATGCATAGGCATAGGCGTAAGCATGTAATGCTGGAACTGCGTAATTATATGAGTAAGAGCTTAAAATCTTGGGTCAAATGTCTCTTATAATCAATAAGCTTGAGACTGGGACAGGTTTGAAGTGTGTGTACATATGGGAACGTAGGGATTTTTGGAAATTATTTGCAGATTTCCCCAATAGTGTTGGGCCAATGAGCTTGGGTCGAATTGCTGAGCTGAGGTGTTTTATTCTCGTCAAGTCGCACTTATCATCAGATACTAAATTGAATTGAATGTTTTTTTTGTTTTTTTAATTTAAAATTTGGAATAATCAACACAAGTAATCTTCCGGCAATTACCACTCATCATAATTAACCCACAAGCTGACATGCCTCAGACTTACCTCTGTATTTTTAGCTTTGGAGATGAATATTTTGAGTTAACACTTATACAATGACGTAGTTCCAGAAAAGGCTAAAACTAGTTGTACAAAACCCAACTAAAAAGGGCTTCAAAATCACATTTTCACCCGAGATAACTTCACAAACCACATAGATCGTCCTCCAAAAAGGGTCAACGGAACTGTACAGAGCATGGTCCCCGCTAGTCGTAGTGTACAAACCTATCGTACAGGTAGGGTTGTACATCGTTGTATACGACTCTACAACAACAAGCTTTAGATGGCCCATATTAGTGTTCTAATATGTTCCTATACACATACAAAGTGCCTCCCGAAATTATGGCCTACCTTTCCTCAACGATGAAACTTACTTTACTGTCATCCTAAGTGGCTCATACTCCAGTATTAAATAAACTAGGGACTAAAACACTAGTGAAGCGATGAGATCGCCGCCATTTATATTTGAATGTATGGCTCTACATTGCAAAACCTAGAATGTTATCCCAGTCATACAGGTTGGCAGAATGAAGCCATGCCTATCTAAGCTGGCTCAGCCAATTCGCTTAATGGACAGTGAAAATGGTAAAACATGTGTGCAGTGTTGTAGCTAGTTACTGTCCACTAGCACATGACTCCTGCGCAAGATGGCAGATGGAAAATCGGAGGAAGTTTTGCCCATTCAAAAATGTAGCATGGCCCAAAACAACACTTAAACTCAACAGCACATTACGGAAACTGCGGCGAAATATTGCTTGAAACAACATTTAAAAGGTGAACAACTTTGCATGTAACCATTGATTTTCGACTTCCCACATCATCCATGCCGGATCCATGCCCTCTTTATATGCATGCAAAGGTGACCAGCCCAGACTAGCGTCTGGGTCTAGTTAAACCAGCTAGGTTCCCGCACTCGTACACCACCTATCCGAAAACAAGACCCTTTTTCGCGGATTTTGAGCTGAAAAAGTACCCCTTTTTTCATGAAAATGCCGACTTTTCAGCTAGAAAAAAAGTTATAGTTAACCCCTTTTCTAAAAAAACGTAGACTTTTTAAGGACATAAAGTTACATGTATGTCAGGTACTTTGCAACGTCCGACTGTAAAAGGCTTTTATGTGGTGCCCAGTAAAGCGGTGGACTGCGTGGACTATGTGACCCGGTGCTCCCTGAGTCCAGAGGCCACCAGGAGTCCAGAAGTATCAAACCGCCCATAATATGTTTTTTCCTGTGATAAATGAGGTGCTTGTGACTGACGTTTACCTTACAGATTGTTGAATGATCCCCTGCCCCCCCCCCCCCCCTCTCCTGCCCCGTCCTCCCCGCACACACGGTGGTGTGTGCGGGGAGCACGCTCACTGGCTAGGCCTGGCCTGGGTGCCTATAGGGCTCCAACGGGGTGGCGCAAATGGCGGTCGGCAGTCCCAACGTATCCCCATAGGATTAGTATAGAAATATCGAAAATCTATTTTACAGCGTAGATTGATTATTTCTTCGGACAAAACTTGCAGAGGACATCCCATCTTTGCGATTTCTGGGTAAGGATGTCGGCTATCGGTATGTTTACTAGGAAAACGACGCGGCCAGGTTGAGATGTGGAAGGTATTGAGCCGTGGCTGTGAAGGCCCGGGGCGACAGAAGGATTCGAAATATGCCTGCTGCGCACCGCCTTTCTCAAGGCGGTTTTTGGTCGCCTCTCGTCCAGGAAATCTCGTTTGCGTGGCGAGATTCACAAATTACCTGACATGTCTCTAAAGTTAACCCCTTTATCCTGAAAAAATGCTGATATTTAAAGTTAATGGCCTAGGCCTAATATTGGATCAATTCAATTGCCGTGTGTTAGGCTTGTGAGGAGATTGCCATTTGGTAATAAGTAGGCGCACAAATTTCATCTATGCAGGTCCACATAATTTGCTTCGTTGAGTCAGAAATAGTTTATTATATGGATCCTATAGGTCCTCACCTTGAGAGACAGTCCTTCATAATGGTGAAGTATGGGTATTTGGATACAAGGACTAGACAGGCCGGTAGGTAGCCTAATAATTGACCTTCTTCCAGGTCAGGTATGGTATTCTTGGGCCATAGTGAACACGTCCACGTTGGTGTGTTGGCTGCTTTAGAGGTTTCTTCATCCTAACAGTAATTAGAGACATTTTGTGTATCATTACAAAAACAAGGAAATGATGGTTCAAGAATATGTGCCTGAATGGCAGAAACGCATGGGCGATGGCTTAATGCTTCTCCTAACAAAATATAGGCCGAAACGGAAGAGAGACTGCAGTGAGGATTTATATAAATATAAATTATCAACTTATTCCAAGAGAATTTCTCATGATCTACCTGAACATTCGTAGGCCTATGTTTGATTCATAAGTGTACATTATTCTGTGAGCTGATCACTATACATCTATAAGGATGTTTTCTTTCTTACTAAACCATCTCTTTTATTTGTTTGTACTGGTTAGGGGGCGAGAGGGGAGAGGGAGAGGGAGAAAGGGGGTAGCGGGAGTATAAACATATGTGGTTGTTTCTTTTATGAAGCCCTGTAGAGTGAAATCCTCCAAATGACTTTTGGATGGGGATGAAAGGAACTAAACAAAAAGTAGAAAATCTCCTACTGGGAGGCGAGTGTCATAATAATACTTTAGTTTTTAAAATATTCACTATTCTATAACAACTTTTTGATGGAATGAAAGAGATTATTTCTCTTAATAAATGTTCAGTACAGATTAAAGAAAACCTTTTTCAGAACCACCCACCCCACCCAGCCATCCTTAATGAGTTATTGAAACCCCGGGACCATATGGGAGAGGCGGAAGAGTTTACCATCCCAACATTCATCCATTACCTGAACAAAAGTTACATCTGATACAAACCCACCTTTTCTATAATGAAAGGCCTATACATAGTGAGGCACGTGGTGTAGGATCTGCTGCCAGTTATGTCTGTGAGCACCAGGTAGTGAACTTTATCATCTATTTTGTACCTCTTAGCGAATGCGTAATCTGAAAAAGAAATAAAAATAGAATAGTTCAAAGTGGCCAATTTTATGTAACGGATAGATTCAAGTTCATTTGTAAAGAACATTTCATGTATTTTTCCCAGAAGTCTAAATCTTAAAGGGAGTGATAATTAATTTTTCAATTGTGAATGGAAAAATGGAAATCCTCACATCCTACATAGCTATCAATTTCATTATTATCTACTCTTATCTTATCTACTCTAGCTCCATTCGATAATCAATACAATAATTGATAATCATTGACAGTCTATGGCAAAAAATGCTAAGTAATAGGAGCGTTAGCCAATAGGTGGGGTGTTAATAGAGTGGTGGAGAGGGATATTTTTTTCAATTTAGGGGGAAAAAAGGAAAAAAACTAAGGTATGGTAAAAAAAAAATCAACTATGCATACAGAAATGAAAAGTTAATCCACATATAATGCTCATAAAAGGAACTAATGACCAGGTTTCGTCTGGCCATTGCATGTGTGCATTACATTGCCATTGAAAACCCTTCAACAGCATCAACACATGCCAAATTTCATAACCTGGCCATTGTATGTGCATTGACAGGACATGTTCATTATATGGTCATTGAACATAAACTAATTCCAAAGCTGAGCATTTGGTGTGCATTGAACTTCTATAGATAAAATTCTATAACATGATCATTAGATGTGGATTTTACCAGTGCCAGTGAAAGAGGAAAGGGAAGGTCATATAGGTCAGACTACCATTTCAAATAGTTGGCAGTTGGCAGTTGGATGTACGACATCATAGAACCATAGGAACTTACTCTGAATTGAACTGACTCACTTTGGATTTTTACACAGTTTTCTGCTGCTCACTCTGTTTGGACGACATTTAAAGGTCAAGCCTAAGAGACAATTAAGGCAGAGGACAACCAGGCCAGTATTACAGAAGTGATATTGAAGTAGGAAATGGCTCAGGTTGAGAGTGGTGCAACAACTTGTGTACTTAACCTGTGCATAACATATGCATTAATCTCACATGATGCGTGCATTAGCTCATTTACATGTGAAATTTTCCCACTAGTCATTGTATGTGCATTAACGTCACATGGCCTGGTCATTGTGTGTCCCCTTAGACCTGGTCACTGGGCCATCTTTTCTGTATGGGCATGGTTAAAAAATCTTTTAGGTAGGGGAAGGTTTTTCTAGGTAGGGGCGGGGGGTGTAAATCGGAAAAACACACTAATTCTTTTGGGGGGCCTTATTGATTTGACCAGTGCAAATAAATTATTACTTGATTACTTGACTTACAGATAAATATGGTCACGAAACGGATGAGTGACAGTGAATGGGTGTGCTTGTACCAGTTAAGAACATTAAATATAAATATATCATTTCGCTCTTAAGATTTGGGGCCTTAAAATGTGGGCCTAAATAGAATTGCATTTACATTTATTTAATTTTCGATTTCATTGATTCATATTTATTTTTTATTTTGCTTCATTATATGGGGTCTTAACTGTTAGGCACATTATAGGGGACGGTGCATACCTTATGTAATGTGCTATTGTCTGAGACCCCACAGGCTTGTAGGGCCCCATAAAGCTCAAAATCAGACCACCAAGGTTTCTGTCCGCATCCATTTCCCTCAAACCTTTGGTTCTCAGCAAGTAGTCCCTCAGGCAGTTAGCTACACAAATCCTCTTATCTTCCTTAAAATGATCCAACTTAAGTATCCCTAAAGATTTTTCCATCCTTGAATGTTTAAGCAGTTTGGAGTAGCACATATTGTGCCCATCTGATGTTGAATACACATCCTCAATTTGAATATTAGTAATAGTCTGGACTCTGACAAGAGATTAAAGAGACTAAGATCGTAATCTAAAACGTGAGCAGTTGGGAGTGAGGGAATTGTTCCCTAAAATACACCAAAACAACATCTGGGTCCCACATCTGACAATAGCGTGAGTTTGATGGCCTCTTGTTGAACATCCCTGTCATTACTGGGTGTGCTCCAAAAGATGGGTTGCCATGCAATATTGTCCATAATGGCTGAGAGGGCACATCTGGCCATGTT
Source organism: Sthenelais limicola (assembly GCA_942159475.1). NCBI lineage: Eukaryota > Metazoa > Annelida > Polychaeta > Phyllodocida > Sigalionidae > Sthenelais > Sthenelais limicola. The sequence goes on along the minus strand of OW804100.1, from coordinate 6,582,587 downwards.
AACAGAGCTGACGGCGGCACCCATATCAAACAGTTAAACAAGAAATTCTAAACCTAAGTTTAAGTCAGTGGTGAGGAACAGTTTGCTCCTAATAAAAGAAAAAACTTTCCACTTTTTGTAGTAGGTCTCCTAGGACGCTCTTGTCTTGGGGCGCCAGGAACTGAGATACAACATCCTTATTCCCCTTGAAAAATTTAACGTATTGACTTTATCAATTAAAAGTTTCCCATGACCAAGGGGCACGATGACATTTTTCTTTGTTGTTCCTTGAAGAGAGGAACTAGGTTTTCCCCCTCTGGAAACACTAGAACTTCGTTTGCTTGGTACTGAAGAGTACAGAACCATGCCTGCCCAGGCCACCTTGGTGCGACAAGCACTCCTCTTGCTTTGTCTTCTCTCAGTTTCCTTAGACACCTCCCGACTTGACTGAATGGAGGGGGAAAAAATGGTACATTAAATTGAGCTCAATCTACTGTAAATGCATCTACATATAGGGCCCCTGGATCAGGGAACCAACTATAGTAAGGCTTAAACTGATGATTCGCCCTTGAGGCGAAAAGATCCACATCTGGTGAGCCAAACCTCTTAACAATTTGTTTGAAGACAGAAGAATGAATTTTCCATTCCCTATTGTCCGAAAAATTTCTACTCTCAAAATCGGCATCAACATTGTCCACACCTGGAATATGTGAAGAACTGAGCCAGTTATTCCCCAACTCAGCCCACTCCCAGATACCCTTTGCCACATTGTCACAAGACATCAATTTTGTTAATGTAGGCCACAGCTGTGGTGTTGTCCGACCTGATCAAGAAAGAAGTGTCTGTTGCGTATAAAACTACAAAAGGGCCCAAAACACCGCTTTTAATTCAAGAACGTTAATGTGCAGATCCAACTCATGCTCCAGCCACCTTTGACCAGTTCTCCCATGAGGGCAGAACACGCCCCAACCATCTAAGGAGGTGGCACAAAACAGTTCAATGTCAGGAGAAATAGGGCGGATATCACAAACGCTATTGGAAATGTTGTTCATCCACCGCCACAACCCTGCTTTGGCCACTTTTGACACCCTCATGTGTCAACTAAAGTCCCAATTGTTTCTAATCAGCGCCCAAATGTTGCTGCGTTCAACAGTCTTGTAGTGGGCCAGACCATAATCAACATCTTTGCATAAGTCCACAAGAGTTCCAGTAATGGTTGCAATTTGTGAAATTGGAAACCAGTTCTTATTATTATTATTATTATACAACTTTTATTCCATATCAGCATATACAATGACAATAAAGAAAAGGGCCATTTATCCCTCTCCAATGGAGATCTTCCTGGTAACCCTCAAATAAACAATTAAAATTACAATGTAGTATCACAGCTATTTTATAGCGTTGAAGAAAAATTATGTGTCTCTGTGTTATTTTAAACGAATTGTCTTTGGTTTGTCCTTTCCGCGGTGATGATTATTATTGTTCGTCTTGTTTTGAGGGTTGTTGAAATCGCCTCAGTTTCATTTTTAATAAATTTATTATTGTCTATCACCTTTTTCGTAACTTGTGCTTGTGTTCTTGGATGGTCTTGACACAGCAGACTTGTATCTTAGTAACCAGGTCGATGTTGATATAAAGACATGACTATCACTTTGAGTGAAAAATAACTATTTTTTGTTTAACAAATATAATTACCTTGGTACCTTAAAGCACCTTCATTTTTAGCCCTGTACTGGGTTCGTCGATATTCTAAGTAAACAAGATTTACCACAACAATTAATAAAAATAGTGTAAAAGAATCCTGTCCTATACTGGTAGGGTTCTTGTGAGTAGATGAGGTGATTCAAAGTCATCCCATCTTGAACTGTCCTATCCTGTACTGGTTGGAACAACAAACAATTTTTATAGTATTCGTAGCTGACAATAAGACAAGGTTGTATAAACAATGAACAAGAAATAGTAATACCGTCCCCCTTTCCCTACATTGATTTGTTTACCGATATACCGGTCTTTATGGTAGGTCTTACGTGCCTACTTACTTCCCCCCTAACATACATTCGTATAATAGTCAGATTGTCATAGTTGACTTAAACAGTATTTCATTGCAGTCAAAATGCCCGTTATAAAGGTGTACTACAGGTTAAACCTCCTCAGATTTAAGAAAACCGTCGTTCTCCTTAGGATATACATTTTTTAACCACTTTCTAAATGCTTCTCTTGTCTTTATATCTCTAGGTTGTTGTGGTAGGTCGTTCCACAATAAAGGCATTTTATATATATATGATTTTTTGTAGCTTTCACATTTTGGTATTGGAACTTTCAGCTTTTTGCCTGTACTTAAACCTCTCAAATTTATTTGCCTATCGTCCACATATTCCTTATCCAGGGACCTCCTGAATGCTAATTCTAGGATGTGGCCTTGCCTCCTAGTATTAAGCGAGGGCATCTCAGTTTTTATATGTATTTCCTTGGTGCTCGTATACCTAGGGAGTTTGAGTGCAATTTTTATCGCTGTGTTTTGCAGAGACTGAAGTCTGTCTAAATACCGTTGGGGGGTGCACTGATAGAATATATCCCCGTAGTCTATGTGCGGTAATATAGTAGCCTTATATAATAACATTAACGTTTTGGTGTCACATACTCTGTAAAGTTTTGACAGTGACTTTAGTTTTGTTCGTATGGCATGAATCTTTCTCTCCATAAAAGTTTTGAAATTTAGTTGGCTGTCAATCTCAACTCCCAGAAACTTATAGTACCCAACCTCCTCAAGAGTATATTGGTCTATCTTATAAGACTTTACATTAGTTTTCTCTGGTCTTAAGCTAACAGTCAAATATTTACATTTTTTAATGTTCAAAGATATCTTATTTACTGCACACCAATTGACAATATTATCTAGGTCTGTTTGTAATTCCCTATTCGTCCCTGTATTTTTTCCCCTTTTTTCATAGATAACAGTGTCGTCAGCGAAATGCTGAATTTGACAATTCTTAACAACCTTATGTAGATCGTTTACATACAGTATAAAAAGTAGCGGTCCCAAGGCAGTTCCTTGTGGAACACCGCAACTAACCTTTTGTAGTGAAGAGAGACTACCATCCAATGTTACGCATTGGGACCTATCTTGTAAGTTATTTTTGAACCAGTTTAATGGGCCGTTTTGTAATCCGAATTTCTTAAGTTTATCTATTAAAATATCATGATTAACGGTATCAAAAGCTTTTTTGAAATCTAAAAATATTAAATCAGTTGAATTTTTATTATTTAAATTTTGATAAGTGTATGAAAATAGGTGGTCCAATGCGTCATTGATTGACCTTCCGCTTCGAAAACCATATTGAGCGTCACACAATAACTTATTACCTTCTACGTAAGACGCTAGCTGACTCTGTACACAACTTTCTAAGATCTTTGCTGGAAGGCTAATACATGATATCGGCCGGTAATTACCTGTGTTATTTTTGGCCCCTTCTTTGTATAATGGAGTAACTATTGCAGATTTAAAGTCCAATGGTACTGTTTCTGTCTGAAGTGATAGGTTAAATAAATAAGCAAATTGGCTGCTTAAAACTTTCATACAAGGTTTGAGTATCCTCGTAGGCATAAATTTTAGCCCAGAGGCTTTATAATTTCCAACTTTAACTAACGCTAATTCTACAGCGGCACTTGTTATGCCATTAAATTCAAATTTACTATCTACCTTGTCCATCACTTCGTCAACTCTTATTGTTTTGCCCCTCTCTATTTTGTTTGCTAGTTCAGGTCCCACTCCCACAAAATACCTATTAAATTCTTCCGCTGCAGATAGCCCAGTGAGCTTGTCCCCCTTCTCTGTAGATACCGTTATTTCCTCGTTTTTATTTTTACACTTGTCCCTTGAAAGAATAGGTTTAATGATTTCCCAGAATTTGTGAGGTTCCGATCTGGATGCCTCTATCTGGTCTTTTAAATAATTGCCCTTAGATTTCCTTACTTCTTCATTTGTCCTACATCTTTGTCTCCTAGCTTCTTCCCAGTCTACCTCTAGACCCGTCTTTTTGGCTTTCGTATACGCTTTGTCCCTACTTTTTGTCATGTCTATAATTTCTTTTGAATACCAATCAGGAGTCCTATTTACATTCTTAAATTGCTTTATGGGGCACATCCTGTCGAGGTAAAACTCGATTTTTGAATACAATATTTCCCATGCCCTGTTAACTTCCCTGGCTGAATAGAAATCTGTCCAGTCCAGGTCTTTCAGTATCTCTTGAAGTATTTTTATGTCGAGGTTTTTTGTATTCCTAGCTTCAAATGTCGCTTGGGTATACTTGTTCCTCTCTTTTTTTACTTGTAAGAATACTGGAAGATGATCGCTAAGATTATAATTTATTGCTCCACTCTCGTTAATATTTTCTAGATTTGTATATATATGATCTATTTTGGATTTTGATTTTTTACTAATTCTAGAGTGGACTTTGACCGCTTGTTGAAGATTGTATTTACCCAGTAGAGTATTAAATCTATCCGCTTGTTTTGTTTTACCCGACTCTATTATATCTGAATCATAGTTGAAATCTCCAAGAACAACGACATCGTTTGTAGAGTCAACCGAGTTTAGAGCCCTTTCTAATTCAGCTAGAGTATCAACCATGGAAGCCTGAGGTGGCTTATAAACATTGAAAAGAATTTTAGTTTTCATAAATCTTTTAGTGATCTTCATAACCTGTACCTCTATATTTTTATTGGACACCTGCAGACAATCTAGGTCCCCTACACTAACTTCAAGGGATTTGTGTACATACGTGGTCAATCCACCTCCTCTTCTTTTAATCTTCCTATCAAATCTCACCATCTTGTAGTCATTTATTTCTATTTCCCCATCTTTTGTTTGTTTATTTAGCCAGGTTTCTTGAAGAGAAATGACCTGTGGGGTTGCATCTTTCATAAGTTGTTTTATTTGATCTAACTTGTGAGACATGCTCCTTATATTCCATGATATGAATTTTAATCCCTTGAGTTTTTTGAAATCTTCTACACTATACTCCATTTTTTATCTTTAAATTTGGCTTTGAACCCATATTTCCTCCGACCATAAACCCCTTTGTACAATTGTACATTCCAACAAATAACAACGTTTGTTTTCCTACAACGGTGTAGGAAGGAGGCGTTACAGTCGCTCCTGCAATTACCTAATAGCAACATGTCCACACCCATTTCGGGTGGGCACCCTAAATACATATTTACATAGTAAATAGCCTGTTTCCAGTCCGAAACGGCTCTCATTCCCTTCTCCATTTCAATTTTATCCATGCGGATTGGTGGAAGGTAAAATTTTTAACAATTTAGGAAGGAAGTTTTGGCATTAAGCCCAATTGAAGATTTTATGTGCCTCTCTTCTGAGCAATGCTGGCATATGGGGTGAAGTCGGGTTCTGAAAAACGCACAGTCACACCGCCATAATTCAGCATCGTCAGCAGAAAGTTTCATTCGTTAATCATCTAGAATTACCACTCTGTAAAGGTGGTGTTTCAACAATTAATATACTCAATGCTATAGCATTACTGCCTTGATACCATTTACTCCAATTTTCTCAAACTCATTCGCATAAACTCATTAAAATTGTGACCAAACATTTATGTATAGGGTTACACTCACGTATAGGGTTTCATACCCTAGTGTGTTTCTGTTATCCAATACCTTAAACCATAAGAAAGTGTTTATCGAACATCAATATAACACCTTCATTCAGCAGCATTATCATATTCACATTTCTCAGAACCATACATTGTTTTCCTCATTCTGAGTTTCTAGGCGACAGTGTGTACAGTATTTAAACATTTATATTACATCATCGATCCCTTTTGTTACCCTGCATTTCGCACCTTTTCCGTATTTTTAGGTGTATAGGGTAAGATGCTAACACATATTTCAATACGTTACACGCACTCATTAAATGTTCCTGACCCTGCATTTCGCACCTTTATACTTCTATAGGTGTATAGGGGAAGATCTTGACCATTTTATTACTGTACATTGTCAATATAAAATGTGATCAATAATCAGCTTTTCTACATAATACATTTTTCCAATAGACTTCTCAGTTTATATACTGCATTTCACAGTTTATACCATGTATCACACACATATTCTTCCCAATGAATTCTTTGCGATCTGTCTTATGATTATATCATAGCTTATCTTCGGTTAACATCACTGACATTATTTACATAGGTAATTCTATCTTTGAATAAATTCTGTACTTGTTAAACTTATTGAAGAACACATCGGACAATTTTTCCTTGATTTCTCAATCTTGTTTTCTGGGGGGTAAACAGTCATAGTACAGGTGTTACTCAGTCCAAATGGAACACAGTTGAATTGAAAATAGTCACCGTCCCACTGAAAACACACAAATCGATGGAGAGGAATAGTATAATATGCTTCCGTCAGGTAAATCAAAGCCATGAAAGAATCCTTCGTAACATTGTTGACCACCACCTCTAAGTGGTCCATCTTATATTGAATTTTTATTCCATAACAAGAGAGGAAAGAGGCCGACGAAGTGTTGGAGTATACCAACACATGCGTTAGCTAATAGGTGGGGTGTTTATACAGTGGTGAAGAGGGATATGTTTTCAATTTAGGCCCAAAAAAGGCAGGGAGGGGAATGTAGGGGGTTGGTGGTGGGGGGAATCGGAAACACACCTATTTTGTATGGCCTTATTGATTTGACCAGTGAAAATTAAGTATTATTCTATTACTTGGTCATGAAACTAAGTACAATTACATTAAGTTATATTTCGATATCATTCAGACATGTACAGACATATTTTGTTGATCTCACCCTTTGCCTTGTAGATGTAAAAATCTAAACCGGCACTTACTGTTACTGTAATTGATTGATTCTGTACACTCCTTTCACTCCCAGCCGATCCATAGCAGAACACTTATGTTGTTCGGAATAAATTCTATTCTATTCTATACTATCTGCTTACACTCAGTCTCGAACGAGTATAAATGGACTAGACTTGGTTTTTGTAAAATGTTAAATGATCTAAAACTAGAATTTTTGCAATAATGCGAATGCAAATAACTATGACTGATGTATACGAATCTAGGCTGTAGAGTTATGATACCTGTGCTCCACAAAGCTGTCGTTTTACTATGACGTTGCTTTATCATCGGTGATACAAATAGTAAACTCAGATATCCGTCCGTTTTTGTTTATTGTACATATTGTTGACTGGAAATCTTTGTCACAAAACTACTTAGTAATGTTAACTAATTGCTAAACTTGTCGACCAGATACCAATCTTCGCTGTTATATTCATCTTTAAACGATGATTACTTTTATTATATCTAGAATAGCATATAAGTATGTGAAGAGATAGGGGAGTCCACTAGAGGATGTATATATATAACGATGTAAAGGCAATGATAGTTTATAGTAGACTGTTTAATAATCAGAAGTGTGAGTCGTACATACTCCAGCCAGGAGGGCTGGTACTCCAGGGAGTGCCTACACTTGATTGGCACTTGGGGGCGGAGCATAGCTCCCGCACGGTATAACATTTACCCCCTTACTAGCCAGAGGCGGATTCATAACGTTTTATCCAATCAAGTTAACCACCATATCTTATAAAACAGTAAGAAAGCTATACTATGTGTACTTGTCTCTAACTACTCCACAAATCAGAATCTCGTTTTGCGAGGTCTCATTTTATTTGTGGACTTCAGCAGCTGCTACATCCTAATAAAACACAAGTAGGTAAACACGAAAACAGACAATAAATCACCTGTCAAAAACCTCTCAAGTTGATATTGGTTTTTTATGACCTTTTATAACATTACCCCCTTACTAGGAGTGAACTAACCACGACTATACACTAATAGAAAACACTATATCAACACACAATCGTTAACGCACTACAAATACATGGTTACATGTTAACACAATGCAATACAAATAGCTTTCTAACGTACGACTTTGCTTCAGTCCAAATTCACACCCAGGGTCGTCGTGACCCCATCCGAGTTCCTACAGACCACTGCCCACATGTGCCCATTACTATCTAGGATTTTTTCGATTTTGTCAAACTGTCCCCCAGAGATGGTCCCAGTGGCCGGTAAGTCCAGGACTAATTCGGTATCCCCTTTGATAATCAAGATAGGTGCGTCCCACCTGAGCACCACTGTTTTGGAGCAAAACAGCCCTGAACTTTCCACTCTTACCCCCATTAGTTTAGGGATGACAGCCCTTTCCATAATCCTATTCTCAAAAATAACGGACAACAGTTCAATCTCTACTACTGTAGAACCACTCTGTAATCGCAAGGCCAGACCGCCGGATATCTTGCGTTCGCCCTCGCATCTACAGCAGATAGGCACTGGCAGTCGACAACAGCAATGATCACGTAGGAAAACAAAAATCCTTTTCGCTACATAAACTCCCACCACAATGCATGCAATCATAAACATCCATGAGACATAAGACGAATCTCCATCTTGTACTACCTCACTACTGTGGGGGACCGAACTCATAGCCTGTTTGAAATGGCTGTGCTCCGGTCTTAGCAGCTTCATGTTTAGACCAAGGGTCTCTTCAAGACCTACTCAATCCAATCTTACCCGGAAACAAAGCTTCTCTAAGTATTTATACAATTGCAATCAAAACAATGAAAACGTCAATACAATCAATCTGCAAAACAAACACGAAAATCTTAAATATTTGCGATATAAAATAAGTCGTTCTTTGTGGTAAACTCGTTCAACAATCAATATTCACCATGGGACTAGCCCCAAACACATCCTGTGGTCAATTCCCATCCACATACCAGGTTGACAATCGTAAACATTCGCCATAAGTATGAGAACTAAACACAAAAATAATTCTATCCATCTACTATTGTCTTATAATTGATTTGCAACCAAAAGAGTTCACAAATACTGTATTTAACTATAACGCTATACACAAAATCATGTACTATATCTGAGATCGTCAGTTACACTCAGCCTCAGCACCTAATAACACCAGTGCCTGGAAACTAAATAAAATACAAACAAGAAAAACACCGTCTACCACAACACACCGTACTATAATACATTAACCGACAGCTTAAATCAATGTTTACATTCATTATCACCACCGCAGGACTATCGCATTCCATGCCTGCCACCGCTAAGTAGGTCCACCTGTTGACCATCTGATACCGCAAGCTTGACACGTTATACTTACTCTGCTACTGTGTGATAACATTTTCCTTCAAAGAATTACAATGTGTACTTAAACAAACATGATTATCGAATATGAACACACCATCTAGAGACAGATAAATGCAATAAAATACAAATGACCGAACTGCTTTGAGAATTAAACCTGCAGAACGCAAACCAATTCAAATACAAGTGTATAAATTTGATCAGCGGCACCCGGTTTCATTTCACGCATACAACACACACTAAGGTTTGCCGCCCCGTTACTTTCTACCGACTACCCCCGTGTCTAACACAGCTGTGTCTCCATGTCACCAAATGATGCATTCCTCTCATCCTGAACCCTATCTGCTTCCAGGGCACCTAATCTAGTCTGATTTTCTCTAGACAATTCCTCCATGGTTTGTTCCATGTTTCTGAAACATTTGGTCAACATTTCAAACTTCTTCCTCTCTACTTCTGGAGTCCTATTTGCTTCAAACTCCTCCATAGCTCTCTCCATACCCTCAAAACATCTAGTCCAGCCTTCGAATCTCTCCTTATCTTCCACAGAATTACTTTTCACGACAGAACCAGAGGGCTCCTGATGGTCCAGAAATGCTGCATTTACCTTTCCTGCTAACCTTTTTGGCTTAGTGGGTGACTTCTCTACCCCCTTACTATGCCCTAACTCGCTGCTTTTACCTGGACTCTCCGTTCTTCCCAGTACCTGAATATTACTCCCCTTGACAGGCTTCCATAATATTATCCACACATTTGCATTCCTATGCAGATCCTCTGCCAGTCTAGACAAATACCCATACGGCACTCGCACCACCTCCGGTAGTGTAACACTGTATGTTCTTCCCTGTATCGGAACTCGCAAATCATCATCCCATCTTAATAGTAGTGTACCACTTATCCTAAAAAAATTCTTCACCAATTCGGTGCTCCGTAGTCTAGGAGCCTGTGCTTTTGCCACCGCATTCCTTTCAAAAATTGTTGTTATCATCTCGAAATCATACAAGTTTCTCCCCGACTGGAGTCTCAAATGAAATGAAGGAGCTTCCCTGTGTATGTATCTGCCCCCACACCAGTCTGCAGCTGTCTTCCATAGAAATCTAATCCAACCCTGTGACGCATACATGACCACCAGTACCAGTATCAATACCACCGCGCTCTCTATAGAAAGTAGCTCACTAGTATTTCGCCTAGACTCATCTAGCATGGCGTCTAGCTCCACCACCTCTCTAGACAACCCACTTACATTCACTGACATGGCACTTACTCCGTTACCCAGGAATGGAAACAAACTTGTCACTCTATGCAACTTACACAATAGATATAAACATGCCACAGTATTCACAACAGTCAGAACCGTAAATGTAACACTGGTAGTGGGATGAAAAGGCAAATTTCTCAACTTTGTACGCATATCTTCCCATACTGTTTTCATTCGTTTATTTTTTTCCTTCAGATCTAATAAATTTTTGTGTAAGTCTATACCTTCTTTGAGAACTGTATCAGGACCCTTAGACAAAGTGTTTCGTATGTCTGCTGCTGACGGAATATTTATCCTAACCGGTGAGTCAAACAGCTGCGAGACACTGATATTTCCCAGTGACAAATTGAAGGTTAAAGCCAGAGGCAGGTTAAAGGCCGCCCTTACTGAAACATGTATAGCTGTACCGTTATTGCAATCGCTATTGGTTACTGACAAAGAAAAATTTCCCATATGAGCCACGCAATTGCACGGGATAGATATTATTACGTGTGAAGTAATCCGCACTTTCCTCGGTCTTAATCCCCCACAATTGAACACCGCAGTCGGCCCGCCATTAATCACTAGGTGTCTGTTCTCTCCCAGATACAAATGACTCACAGGAATGGGCCTGTCCAAATATGTATGAAACTGACATAACTCCAAAATCGCATCCTTTATCTCAAAAAATATGGCAGACAAACATGAGTGACTTTCTATTGCTCGTTCCAAAAACATTCCAGTACATAACATCATATTCTCTACCTGGTTATAGCACAAATCAATCTCCCTACCTGATGGTAACATATAAAATCCTTCCTTTTTATTTAGAACGAAATAATTGTTTCGCAGCACAATCTCAGTATATCCCCTAGTACTACTCGAGTTTGAATTTAGTGGCACAGGGACTGTCCCAACGCTGTATATGTCCGCCAGACCACCTATAGGCACTATATAATGTGACATCACAATTATGAACTTTGCCTCCTGCAGCAGCACAGCCTTCACCGAACCCCTTCTACGTAGTTCTCCGATTGTTTTATGTTTAGGAAACTGTCTCACTGTACTCCTGTTTAACATAAGGCGTGCTACCTCCAATTGTCTGTCGTCCACCAGTCCTCTGTGGATTTCTCCAACCTGCAATGCATACAAGGCTTCTACTAATTCTCCCATGCTCTGCACGTATTGTATTAATGAAACAATATCCAGGACCATTGTCTCTATGTAAGCCACCTTCCTCAAAGAATCCCTGTATTGGCGAGCAAGTGAAACATCTTCTCTCTTGCTCTCATTAGACAAACGACCTATAGTGGTAGTTAGGTTCATCAACACCCTCTCCATTTGTCCTACATGAGCCGATGAAAATCGCAACAGGTTGTGATTGCTGCGTACTAGTCCTATCAAGATCTCGTCCCTGGTTCCTTCAATCGATTCTGCCATTTCTGATCCATCTAGCAAAACTCTCACCGCATCAGAAAAATCCGCTATATCAGACTCCGTGGCAGTTCCAAAGACCGATTTCATCAACTTTCCTACAAAAGGAAGAGGCGCACCCCGTTTATTTCTGATCCTATTTTGCACAAACGAAGTCATTAAACTGTCCCAGCGTTCAAACTGCTCTACAGCCAATCCATACAGATCACTCTGTAGCAGATTTATCGCCTCACAGTCCCCCGCATTCATACCATGGAGGTTAGCGACACATTCCTCTGGTCTCACTGGTTCAGCCACGTGTGGTACTGCTACCTCCAAAACCACTGATTTCTGCTCCGCACCAACATATACCTTTGATTGATGATCAAAATAGACCCCTACATTCTGGCGTGCTACTCTCTCGCTCCAGGCTGTCGATATCATCATCCAACTGAAAACAATTGCATGAAATGAATAAACTATTTGTTCATCTATCTCATTTGTCTATATCATTCTACCTACAACAAGCAATAAGTTATTTGGTCAGTCTATGACCATCACCCTCCTAGGGGAGTCAGTTCTTTAGCAGAACTATTTTCATTTATCAATCTACTCCTGTCGAGAAAGCCTCGGCTGCAAATTACTCGATCAGACTAGCAGCACGGATATACCAGCAGGACGCTGGGTAGTAAAGCTGCGGCAAATTATCACCAAATTACAAACTATCAACTCAAATGGTTTCTCGGTTTACCTGATAATCCCTATCGCCTTGATAATCCAACCTTCCATGATCGCACCCTACTCGAGACTCCTTAGACCCTATTCTTACAGAGAAATCTTGGGGTCATTACCGAATATAGACGGAGGAATTGACACAACGCTGGCGTCTGCTATGTCCAGAATGCTTATGGCAACTCAGTCCTAAGACTCGCCGCAGAGCTGGCTCTCAGATAGCAAGACCCCACCCCCTCTCGAGGCACCCTTCATCGTTCAGTGCACGAGACCTGATAGAAGCCACGCCCCTATCCTGTCTGGACTGAGCCTCACTGAACCCGGGTCTAGGCGTTACCAATGCTGAATTCCTTTTGTATCCACCCATATGAGGATTCTCTTTCGTTATTGAATTGCTTAACATTTCCCGTGCAGTTAACAAATGGAGGAATGGCTGGTTTATACCTATTAGTATTTTGACCAGATATTTTGAGCGTTAGCTACGGCGACTCCCCAACATCTACTTGGTGATACACCCATATCACTCCTCTGACCGCCACTTACAATCTAGCCTTCCCCACTGATAGATCGGCGCTAATCCTTTTTGGGAAGCGCTTTGGCGTTGATAATTTTTAATTGGGTCTATCTCCCATTAATTTTCTCAAAAAGTCATTGGTGTAATCTTTATTTACAATTTTCAAGTGAGCCACGTGGACTGGTCTTTTCACCGCCTTGCCGTTGTCTAGCCTTCTTAACCTAGCTGTGAACTTTGAGGGCTTAGACAAGACCAGAAAAGGACCATTGTAGACAATTTTTAATTTATTGCTCACTGCATTCCTGGTATGATTCTGTACCTTCGAATATACCACCATCCCAGCCTCTATTTTGTCTGGGTATGTAGATCTGTCATGTCTCTTCTTCATCTTCTCTTGCACCCGCTTGAGTTTGACCTCTGCCTCCGTGCCAAGAAATTCCCTGACACCATCGGCCTCCAACAAATGCTCTATAATTGGTTTGATGGAATCCCTGACATCTCTCAGGTTGGCCTCGGCCGGAAGAACACAGTTCTTCCCAAATACCAGCATGAAAGCCGAGTACCCCAGCGAATAGCTGTCACTGGCATTCAATGCAAGTACTATACCGGGGATGTATATATCCCATGTTTCGGGGTTCTTTATTGTAAATGTTCTGAGCCTTTCTACCAAGCTTCTATTCGTACGCTCGATCAATCCATTCGATTGAGGCCTATAGGGGCTGGAGAACACTTGTTCTATCCCAAATTTTGAACAAAAATTTACAAAATTACACCCAGAAAACGTGGTGCCGTTATCAGAATAAATCCTGCTTGGACAGCCAACAATGCATATGACTTTCTCAAAGAACTCGTCCCTGAAGGTTGCACTGTCTATTCTATCTGTAGCCCAAGCAATAACGTACCTAGTGCTCATATCTATCACTGTTTGTATATACCTAGCCCCCCGCTTGGTTGTAGATATTTTCCCAATGGTATCAATCATGAGGCATGAAAAGGGATATGGAGCGCTATCTCTCACCGTCATTGGCAATCGTATTGTACGATTCTTTTTCTTCGTACTGAGGCAAATGTGACACGTGAGCACATATCTTTCCACATCTGCTCTCACCGTGGGCCAATAAAACCTAGTAGCAATTATCCCCATCATTCGAGTAATCCCTGCATGGGCCCCCAATAACCCACAATGAATTCTCTCAAGGAATTTCTGTACCAGACACTTTGGAATTACTATCTGATACACCTGATGCACCTGGTTGTATCTCAATTTCCCTGGTATGCGGCACAACATGCCGTCCTTCGTGTAGAACTGATCCTGAGTCAGAAGAATTTTTCTGGCTTCCTCATTACTCTCTGGCAAAATTCCAGATCCAATGAATTTAAGCATTGCCCCACAGAATGGGTCCTCCCCCTGGGATTTTTTCATGTCCCTAAAAGTAACTGGATCTCCCCCAGTTAATTCCTCAGGAAATAGGCAACCCTCGGGTCGTGGCGTGTGACATGCCAAGCTCCTTCTCCGCGCCGCTGTACGTCTTTTATCACCGCCTCTGATTTCAGGCAATTTCACAGCTAGACGCCCAGCTCTCTTTGGCCTCGCCGCTCGAGCCGCTCGCTTCTTTCTCTTATCTGCTAACTGTGCCCTAGCCATCTCCTTCTGCTCGTGTGACCTGTCAGTGTCCTGGCGTGTAGTGGCACGTGTCTCTACCGCCATTAACTGACTCCCACATGTAGATTCTAATTCCACCTTGCCCCTGGAAATCTCGCCATTACCTCCTACTGTCTGCCCCTCTCTGATCTCTGAATTCCTTTTCAGAATGGACCTTGGTCTGAACACTCTCAGTGGATAGGTATGCAGTACTTCCTCTTCTTCAAAAAACTTTATTGCATGTACCTGATTGAAACATACCTTCTTCTGTACCTCATCTCGTTTGGAGCATTCACCCTTTGCCCCCTTTTCGGTCTTACTGGGATATGATCTTCGAGATAGCAAATCTGGCACGATATTTAAACGCCCCTTAATATGGAGCATGGTATAGTCGAATTCCTGAAAGAAATCAAGCCATCTGGCCATTCTACCACTCAGTTTCTTTTTACCGTTCAATATGAGCAAAGCAGCATGATCAGTGTAAATATAAAATTTCCTTCCAATCACATAGTGTCTGAATCTATCCAAACAATAACGTACCGCCAATAATTCACGATCTGTCGTGCTGTAATTGACCTCAGGTTTCGTCAATGCCCGACCTACAAAGGCCAAAGGTCGCAACATACCATTGGTATCCAATTGTTGAATGGTTCCACCGATTGCAACGCCGCTTGCATCACAGGCAATATAGAAATCCTTCTCATAATCTGGATGAGGCAAGATAACATCGGCACAAATCGAATTCTTTATTCTGTCAAACGCCACCTGGCATTGCTCATTCCACACGAATGGCACATCATTTCTTGTCAACTTGTATAAAGGGACCATGTTATGGCTGTAATCAGGTATGAATGTTCTGTAATAATTCGCAAGGCCACAGAAGCCCTTTACTTCTTTTACTGTCCTTGGCCTGGGAAACGTCTTTATAGCATCTACCTTCACAGGGTCTGGCTGTACCCCATGTCTATTTATCACGAATCCCAAGAATCCCACCGATTCCATGCCAAAATAACATTTCTCCTTTTTGAGGCTAATTCCTGATTTTCTCAGTCTCCCCAACATGATATCCAAATCCCTCACATGCTCATCCCAGCTTCTGGAAGCTAGAATGACATCATCCACATAACAACATGCATTTGGGATATTCTTCAAGATGCCCTCCACTATTCCATGGAACGCTTTGGGCGAGGTCTTTAAACCCATTGGCATCGCCCTGTACTGGAAAATGCCTTCCATTGTATTAAACGCTGTAATATGTCTGTGTTCCTTCTTTAATTTAATTTGATGAAAACCTGCATGAGCATCCACCTTAGAGAAGAAAAGACCCTTCAACGATCCTACCCTTTCTATCACTTCATCTGCCCTAGGGAAACTTCTACTTTGATTTTTCACGTTCTCATTTACTGACCTAAAATCTGTGACCATTCTGTACTGAGTTTTCCCTTCTCTTCGAGATCCAGGTTTTTGAACAAGAAATGCTGGACTACAAAATTCACTCTTTCCATCCGTCCTTTCTATAATCCCTGCCCTTACCTGTTCTTCCAACATGTCTTTCATGATCTTTCTCATAGCTGGGTTCAGTCGATATGGCATCTTGCTTACTGGCTTATATCCATCCTTCAATTCTATCTCATGCTCTATACCGACCCTATGTTGCATTGGGGCTCCCTCTTTCTGAAAAACCTCCACATTCTTATTAAGAATTCTCAGTAAATCTTCCCTCTGTGCAGCTCCTAGCTTTTCAGAAACCTTATATTCCCCAGACATTCTCACGAAGTTATCAGGCCGCATGGCGTTTACCTCACCCACCACCGATGGTAGTTTACATGATACTTCCGCCACACTGCTTCCCAACTGCACGAAATCACTTTCATTTTGCAACACAAAAATGCCCAATATGCTCCCCCTACTCACTGTGTAAGCCTCGTCGGTAGGATTAGCTAACACTATTGGAATACGATTCTTTTTTCCTGGTCTAACAGCGATCCTTTGGGCCAGAAATGGAACGACAGTCTTTCTATGCATGTTCTCTACAACACCCACTTTACCTTTCAAATCTACTATTCCACAAACCTTTGCTGAAAATAAATTCTCAGATCTTGGCCCCAATCTATGACCCTTTTCCATCCTAATCACGAAAACCTTTTGACTTTTATTGGCAAACCTAATACATGCATCGTATTTCTCCAACATATCTACCCCAATTATCATAGATCTTCGCAAACCGGGTACCACGTGAAACCACATGCTATACACTTCCCCTGACATCTCCAAATGAATTTTGATTACTCTCCGAGCAACTCGATAGTCTCCGCCAGCCATGTATAATTTCAGATATGTTCTTTCCACTGGAATCTTTGGATTCCTTGCTAACAAAGTTCGTGCAAACTGACGGCTGACACATGACACCGAGGCACCCGTATCCACCAGAGCTGGCAGTACATAATTTTCCGCTCTAATCTCGGCCGAACCGTTACATAATTTAATCACATTCATTTTCTTGCCAGCCCTCGTGCTTTTGCTCATTTCTAAAATTGTAAATTTTGTTCTGTCAGGGTCGTATTTGAAAGGTTTACTCACTCTTTTTATAAGCTGTCCTCTCTGATGCGCTGGATCAAGCTCATTGAGTCGGCCAGGAGCGCTTCCTGACCTTCCTCCTCGTTTTTTGAGATAGTACTTGAAGTATCACTGTCACTGTCACTACCTTCTAGACAAATCTCGTTCACCTCCTTCTTGTAGAATTTCTTTTTCCAATTAGATTTGGGGTAGAACTGTCCATCCTTGCCCTTATAATACAAGGTCTCTTGGTCATATTTGCCGTTTGAAGAAGATCTGTGTCGCTCGACAGATCCCTCTCCCTGATTCAAACTTCTTCTTCTCATGTGGTGATTTGCTCTTATATCCATCAGACTTGTAGTATTTCTTTTTCCACTCGCCTTTATTCTCCTCTTGCTTACCCTTATATGTATCGTACTTCCTGCTGTAATCCTTTCTGGATTTCCTTTCGTTGTCATCCACATATAAGACTTCAGCCTTATTCTCTCCTGTTGGTGTACTAGACTTGGCTTTTATTACAGCCTCATATTTTACAGCGGCGTCGGTCACTGCTGCCACCGTCTGCGGTCTCTCCGCCGCTACACACATCCTTAAGTTCGCATCTAATTTCCCAATTAGAATTTCCGCTTGCTCCTTCTCACTCAAGCTAGATCTCTCCAGCAATCGTGACATTTCTCTACAGAATTCCTTCGTTGTTTTAGAAGGCTCTTTCTCTCTGTAATTATAGTTTTTCATCATTTCCTCGATTGACATATCCTGGAACTTAATCAAAAACTCCTGCTTGAAAGTGCTGAAAGGCGCGGACGTGGAATACTTATCCACAAATCTCATGTAAAAATCCAATGCTGATTCTTTTACAAAGGCTTTAAAGCCGTCCAACCACATATTCTCAGGTAGATCATTCTTGAGCGCATAGTCTACATATTCTTCCATAAACCTAACCGCTGACCTTGACACTGTTGGTTCGTCAAACACCACCGGTGGCTTCATAAAGTTCTTTATTACATGCCCCGGCAGCCTGTCCTTTTTCTCTTCTCTCCAATCCTCTCTCCTCTCTTCCTTCTTTGTATCCAACATACCCGTCATGAATTGAAAGGTATCCATCCGCATTTGTTTTAGTTCCTGCATCATGAAAGCCATGCTATCATTTGTATGTCCAGCCTGCTGCACTGGAGTTATCAATTGCTGCTGCGGACTAGGATTCATATTTGGAGCAGGATAATTGAACCTTGGGTCTCCCTGTCCCATATTAACGTTAGCATATGGACCTAACTGTTGTCTAGGCGTATATATCGACTGTGGAGATCTTTTACCGAAATTACCCATGTAACTGTAGTAATTCCCACTCGTGGCCCCATTGTTATG
This sequence comes from Sthenelais limicola, assembly GCA_942159475.1. Classification (NCBI taxonomy): domain Eukaryota; kingdom Metazoa; phylum Annelida; class Polychaeta; order Phyllodocida; family Sigalionidae; genus Sthenelais; species Sthenelais limicola. The sequence continues at coordinate 6,563,954 of OW804100.1, read as the reverse complement.
TTGAGAATTCGTTTGCTGCGGTTGCTGTTGTTGTACCTGTTGTTGCGGTTGTTGCACATACTGCTGTTGTGACTGTTGTTGTACATATTGCTGTTGCCACTGATGCTGTTGTTGAGCCTGCAGTTGTTGTTGTTGCATCAATTGCTGATCCATTTTTCTCGGCTGTATCGTTATACGCTGTTGAACTGGTGTTGGTTTCACCGACACCGGAGGCGAGTCTTGGCTGATTCTACTGGTATTCACCTCCAGAGCCCGATTGTGCTGATCATATCTCGCTCCTCTATTGTAGTCCGGTGAGGAACATTTCTCACCAATACCGCCTGGACGAGCTACTCCCCAGCGTTGTGCCGGTGACACCTGAGCTCTAGCCTCCTCGGTAAATATTGTAGCTGCTCTCTCCCCAAATGCATTCGTTAAAACCGAGTCCCTTTCCATAGACCTTCTAGGAGAATTTTTTACTATGCTCTCTCCTCTCAATTTTCCATATGCATCCGTCTGTGGAGGGCTTGGCCAATTTAAGTCCTCATTCAACATTTCGTTCCACCGTGGTATTTCACCAATGTTCTTTGCAACATTAATATGTTCTATATCACTTAAATCATCCAAAGGTAATCCACGATCCTTTTGTGGTGTGAAGAATGCCTGTTCCCCACTATCCCCGTATAGGATAGTAGAGTTCCCACTCAGGCTCTCTTCTTCCTCCTTTACTTGTCCCCCGTACTCCAACCGTCTCTGGGAATCCAATTTCCCAAACGTTGTAAAACTCCTCACTGTTGATTTCAAACTATCCAGAAAACTCTCAGAAGCCATATATAAAACCGCTATCTGTGATTAAATACCGATTCGCACTCGGTTCCTCCACCAATATTATATCTAGAATAGCATATAAGTATGTGAAGAGATAGGGGAGTCCACTAGAGGATGTATATATATAACGATGTAAAGGCAATGATAGTTTATAGTAGACTGTTTAATAATCAGAAGTGTGAGTCGTACATACTCCAGCCAGGAGGGCTGGTACTCCAGGGAGTGCCTACACTTGATTGGCACTTGGGGGCGGAGCATAGCTCCCGCACGGTATAACATTTTGTTATTCTCTCGTTGATCTCATCATACTTTGTAATTCTGTTTTTCTACTATTGTCCCTATAAGGAATGATGTTGCGTGGCATCCATAGGAAGAGCTGGCACACCAGAATTGGCCTACCACATATTTCTGTACCAATCAGACAATAAAAGAATATTTGAATTGAATTGAATTGAATTTTGCTTGTGGCCTTAAATAGGTGGAGTGTTTATACAGTGGTGGAGGGGGATATTTTCTCAGTTTATTGATTTGACCAGTGCAAATAATGTATTACCATTTGTCATTCTTAAGGATAAAGATCTTACAGAATGTAGCTGGATCTTACAGTATATAGCTGGATGGGGGTCATTTAACTTTCTCCCTTTCACCCATCTCTTTCCTCTAGTGAGATAGTGAGAGAGGGAGAGAGGAGCAAAGTGAGAGAGGGAGAGAGGGAATGTGAGTGAGAGTGAGTGAGTGAGAGAGTCAGAGTGAGAGTGTGAGTGAGTGAGTGAGTGAGTGAGGGTGTGAGTGAGTGAGAGTGGGAGAGTCAATGTATTATTAACTTCCCCTCCCCTCAGAAGGGCTGAGCAAGTAATCCTTCTCCCTATGAACAGGCCGAGGCTTGGTAAATTGAAAAACTCCTCGAACGCCTTTGTTTACAACAGGCGAAGCCACCATGTTGGTGGAAGCAGCAGCTCTACTTCTCGAGGGAGCCTTATATGGGTCATGAACTGACCCAGATGGGCGTGGCTCAGGCCTCCCTTCCCCACGTGCAGCAGACTCACCCCTTGCTGAACGACTATGTGGGCAGTCAGGGGAATCAAGCCGGCCCTGCGTCTATGGCCGCAATGACACCTGCAGTTTGACGAAGTGGAGGAAGATGACTGTTCATGGTATCTTTTGCGACTAGACCTTTCCCTACTTCTACTCCTACCCCTGGTAGACACAAAAGAAGGATTTGGGGTAATTTGGTTCAAAACCATGGAGCCAATTTCACGAGCTAGAGTCTTCCTAAACTCGGGAGTACTGGGGTCATAAAGGGAAAGCATATGTGATGGATCATCAGGTCCAGAAAATTACCGCAGCAAGACATTTATTTGTGGGAAGTAAATTGGTTATATTTCACCAGATCTGAACACTTTTAGATTGTTTTTATATTTAAAAATAAAAGATCGTCCCACCCACCCACCCTGTCTCTACCCCTCCTACCTACAATATCCATTTGATTTAGTATCAAATAATGTAGCCTACACAACACCAACGTGTTGGGTAGGCTACAACACCCACCCTATAAATAGCCTACATGTCAACAAGCTAGCTGGGTGTTATGTGGGTGTTATGTAAGGGTGGCAGTGGCTATAGTAAGGGTATAGCTGTTGGGTGGTTGAAGCTATGTAAACATGGCAGGAGTGAGTGACAACAGATAGAGGGTGCATGAATGTTTTGAAAACAGCATTTCTGGACCATGAACACAGTACTTTTTCCAGACAAAAGGGTAGCTAACTAAGTCAAGTTTCTCTCAGACGAATTAGAGGTCGCCACTTACAGGGAAAACGTTAAAAAGAAGGCCATAAGTATGGGTCGTGTCTATATGGGGAGTGGACGCTGATGGGTTGGGTGACGTCACTAATTTTAGAGAGGGGCTTATCCGCCCACAGAGGGCGGGTTGGTCACATCTCGTCTAGCCAACCTAAGCCAGCCAAGGCTAAGTCATTGGTGGCCACACGCCTGGCCTCCCAGTCTGTCCTCTCCACATTTTCTTCAACCGAAGGTTTCGGACGGTGGCCAACCTTGCCGTCAAATTCTTGATAGAATATCCTTCAAGAGCGAAGACACATGTGGTCGCTTCGGCGTACGTCTCAAAAAGTGATGGTCGCCGGCTACACCCTCTATCTCATCTGTTCTGCCCTCTGATGAGAGGCAGACAAACTAGAATTAACATTTATCGTCAAAGGGTCGGCATCTCAAAAGACTGATAGTGACGGTAAAGACACCATACCTTTTGTCAATAATAGCTCATGAACAACTTAGCCTGGTGTTCAAGACTGTTATACTGACCCTATACTATGCAGCCCTAAGGCAATTGGAAATAGTCCCCCCCCCCCCGCCTCCCCCACGTATAACAAAATGTATACCTGAAGAGTGAAGTACACCTTAAAAGAGCTGTCGTTAATATGCTTAAAGACTCTGTAAGTGTTCATATAAAATCGGCGAAAAACATGACATACATAAGAGCAAGGTATAGGGTTGATGGTTCCACTACCCATCACCCACAACCTATCATCTCCTTCATCTATACCCCTTAAACGAAAAAGAGTGTCATCAACTTTTACAAAATCAATAAAAACTTTTACAAAAACTATTTAAAAAAAATTAAATATATATATTCCAAAAACAAAGCCAACTCGTTCATTATCTGTCCCGTGAATACGTCAATGTGGATCCAACAGTATTAGAACTAGGCTCATCGTAATATAAGTTTATGTATAACTTTATTCCAAAATTCTTAAAATATAGGAAAATATGCCAAAATATAGGAATGCTTTATTATATATGCGCATTCCTCTTGAGAGAGTGGGATGCAGGATGTATTGAATAAAACCGTTTAAAAAAAAAAAAAAGTTATCATACGTGTATGCCATTGTTATGAAAATGCTGCCAGTAGATCGAGATTACACTATAGGATCTATTGTACAGACAAATGTGACTCTTGCACTGATCATGAACACATGAAGGTATATAAACAGACTGTTGATTAGAATCATAATTGACATACTATAGTGCATTGCTTCTCAGGGTCTACGACAAAGTTTATCATTATCTTTGGGGAGGCAATGACAATTATAGCTCCACTATATATGGAGCACTGGGGCCATATAAATGCTTTAATTTTACAACCACGCCACTCCACTTATGAACCACATTGCATAAGCTGGTCTTTCCAATATAATGCTGTAATCAATAACTTCACTTATCTCTACTCCACTGTCACTGTAATTTCCAGCATTATACTGGTAGGGAAACATGCTCACTTATCAATTGGAGTAGTTTCATATTTTTATGTGGCCTTAGTTAAACTACATAAGATAGACAAGTAGACTAAACGCGAAAACGTGAAAGAAATGAGCGACAGTTTAAATTTATGCTATCTTCGGTAGGCTGAGCTAAAGAAGTGTAAATAAGTTCCTTTTTACTTTTTAATGAGATGGGCACTTTGTGACTGATATACAATATGACGAAAATAATGAAAGAGTAATGGCATGCATGATAAAATGAAAGGTTACCTTATGCTTATAACAACAAACTATAAAAATGTATGATAGATAGCGACAGCCCAATGAACACAAAAATAGCAGCTAGTGGTCTAGAGATGGTCCATTAATGGCTAGGCTCCAGCTACAGCCCTGGATACTTCATGGAGCCACCCTATTTTAAATTGAGAAAAAAAAACCATTGCAACTTCTGATAACGTACATGTTTGGGAAGTTTTGAATTACCCTAGGTGAAGCTGACACTGATTTCAGACAGGAAGCCCGGCCTATCTGAGTGTTGGCGGGGCTCTGACTACAGCTGTAGCCAGGTGCCTGTACACAAAGCGCAGGCCCTGTCATGCACATGTTGAGAGGTTGTTCTGTTGTTTTTTTCATAATTATTAAAGGGAAATGAGGATTGTGCATGGTGTTGTCTCATATATTTCCAAGTTTGGTGGTGATATTAGATGGTTTTGCCTCTAAAATGACTTTTGGGGGCCTTCTCTGTGTTCATTGGAAGCTGTACCCACATACTGTAAACACAGCTGGCCGAGGCCCCTCTTCTGGTCAACAATACCCATGACCTTTTACTCTGGCTTCAGTCTACCAGTCATTAATCCTATTTTGAATCTTCCCTATTGAAACTGATTTCAATTTCATACATAATTGCTGTTTCTGAGGGAGCTATAACCATGGTTTTATTGTCCAACTTTCTATGAAGAGTGGCATGGAGATAAATCTAACACAGACATACTTTTCCAATCCCCAAAGGAACACTCTAGCTATGTTTCCATGTGTCCATATTGGGTAGTGCACTGCGTGGTGCGTATTCTCTGTTTCCATGTGTCCGTGAAAATCTTGTAACACTGCATACAAAGTAACTACAATTGCACCCGGATGACGTCACTGTGTTGACCTCACCAAAATCCTGCATATTCAATCGCCTCCTGGAGTGATCGGAATACGCAGTGCGCATCACGCAGTACACATACATGGGTTCAGTCCTGTTAATTTCTATACTTTTAATTTTCACGCATTACGCACCACGCAATATGGACACATGGAACACAGCTTAAGAGATCACCAATGGGTGACTTAGGGATCACCAATGGGTGACTTAGGGATCACCAATGGGTGACTTAGGGATCACCAATGGGTGACTTAGGGATCACCAATGGGTGACTTAGGGATCACCAATGTCGTATACAAATGCTGCACCACTGCAGCGCAAAGAGTGGAGCCCAATGTCAGCTGGATCATAACTGGACAATTCTGTTTTCCTCTTTAGAAAATCTAGTATAAGTAAGATTTGAACTTTGGATAGCTTGAAAACAAAGGCTCATCCTCACTAGAGGGAATTTGACCTCAGTTGTACCCAGCTTTAACTAAATCAAAGTAGTGATTCGCTCTTACACTTCCCGATGTATCAACAATTTATCTGTCATACCAGCATGAATCGTAGTTTTGCACAGGGTTTTCTCAGCAAATGAAATTGCATAGGGATAAACTAATCTTTTCTGCAGATTTCTTGACAAACCGCTGGCTGAGTATTTTCCTCATCTACCCACCTGACCAAGAGGGTTAAGGAATACGTACCCTCATTTAGCACCTCGAATATCGACTTTATTTGATGTGATACAGCCACAATCTGAGTCTATAAAGGAGATTAAGCATCCAGATTGTGGATTGACGATTAAGGCATATCCAGGCGTAATCCTGTCCCTCCTGATAAACCTGCAATAACTCTAGTCACCCGTACTTGTTCTATAATAGACCCATCTTTGTAGCCTTCAACGGATTGAGAGGGGCATTTCTATATATTTGTATATATCTCTGGGATTGAACTCGTACCAGTAAACAATACGCTTGCGTTAGAAGTAAATTTGCAATGAGTTACCTGGGAAACAAAATGTTGGAAGCGAATTTAAAACTTCAAAGGAGATGGGCAGTTCTGTAGGGCCGATATTAATTGTATGATTCACATTGGTAGGCTTTCTTGCCATAGCAGCATATGAAATCCTCCTGGAAATTCTCCTCCTCACTCCAGGAGTTCCAGGAACTTCTAGATTGTTCTTAGCACTGTTGTTTTGCGCCATAAGTTCCAGGCTGTTCTGACGCCTTTTCTGACCCATGGCAGCTTTCCCTTTGGGTGGGTAATTTTCATCTTGGCGGGGATTTTGGAAAGGATAAACAGCCAGGTGGCCTGAGACAGCGGCAAGAACATGGGCATCGTAGGCGGCAGAGAATAGTCCACTCTCCTCAGCAAGATAGTCAGAAGGCGGCTGGAAATGGAAGATATACGACTTTGTATCAGACAAGCAACCACGTAAATTGTACATTTAATGACTTTGGATTACATTCACTTGGAAAGAACTGATTTGTGTGAAATATATAGCAGATACCAGGCAGCTAACAGAAAAAATAACACGCACAATTAGTATTAGGTTTTCCTTTACTGTTCTTAATCTAGTAATTATTTTTCAATAAACCATTAAGAACCGTAGGAGCCAAATTAAGCGAGTGAAATAACCAGAATCAATGCTGACTAAATTATAGAAATATCAATGTTATTAGCAGAAATTTGTTTTTAGGTTTTGGGAATTATTTTATTTGGATATACATGTATATGAAATGTAACTATATTAGAAGTCAATTTGTATGAGCAGCTTCAATGCGTCTACGCGTATGCTTTGGTACATTTAGTAACTTCACAGGGCTAGAAGTTTGTTCATATTTTGAAGAGGATATATATCAAAATAACATTCAAAGTAAGGTGAAAATATGAAGAAAGTCGGAGCTGGTATAAAGTAATCTTGTATTTTTGATACAGCTTACCGATATGAATGATAAGCTGGAGAGTCTTATGTAATGTTTCAGAATAATCTGAGAAGTAATTCTTTATGATATGTTAGGCAATGGCAGGTGTGTCCAAAGATATAACCAATAGCAGTAAGGGAATACATTAGCCAATGGTAAGCATTAATACAAATATAATATATACATCATAGCTTTCATGTCAATCTATTGTGATAACATATGCAGACACACTTATAATGTCTGGTACTTATACATGTAACGGTTATTTCTCGGAGGGAATACATTTAATGTTTAGTACATAAATATTCATTAATGGTTATTAATGATAAATTCATATCTGACAATTGATTACGTCATGTTGCGTAATCTTATATAATCACATTTAGACATTTAATTATGGAGTTATGAGTATAACAACACATACAGAGGTATATGGGAAGTTCCATGGTTCAGAACAGACTAATCAATACATCGAATCAAGCAATATTCATATGATATCCACCCTCCCCAGGAAGTATCCAGGTATCTAGTACACCCAGGCGCAAAAGTGTTCTTATTGGTTGAAGGGTGGACACCATGATCTATGTGATTATCACAGCAGAAATAAATAAACAGAGTAAAGGTGAAAAATCGCTCCAGGTAGTGGCCAGGCTGGTCTGTGCATGTACATAGGTTTATTCGACCAGACTGATGTATGGACATTACAAATGTCTAGCTAAAATCAACAAATATCTCGATAGTTCTTATATATGGATTAACTAACGAGTTGGTTGAAGGAACGTGAATATTGCACAAGTTACGTAGCAATATTCTAAGCGACTAAAACCAATGAGTTAGTTAACATATTTATTATACCTGCTTTCAATCATGAAAATAGAAAAAAATTGAGGCATAGATTTGAATTTTACCGGTAATCATAGTAAAAAAAAATGATTGCCATGACAACCCCACGTAAATCACTAGTAAAATACACACTATGCGTAAATCGCTCTAGACGAAGCGTGACCCAGTGGCGGCATCTATGTTTCCATCCTGAGAGTTGGCGCAGTCGCATTGACCTCCCTAGGTTCCGACAAGTATATAGGCAGGTCTCCCCTTTATTGCATCTAACTTTTTAAAAACCCATGTCACGAACAATTCCAGTCCCGGAAAACGCTTACCATGACTAATCCCCTACTCCCTAATCTAGGGCCGATGTCCACACAACTGTAGAACAAACGATTTCGGCCACTTTCCACCGCTACGCATTTGTGTTGGCCCTACTCATATCAGTAGCATAGTTCTGTCTCCCTCTCCCACCCGAAATGCATAGCTCAGTGGCAAGCCCCTCACCTCCGGAGTTGAGGGTTGGGAGTTCGACCCTCGCCCAGGTCAGCTTTATTTTTCCATACTCTACTTGTTCGGCAGTGTAGAGCTGTCAGTCTACACGGACGGGACGGGACGGGACGGTGGGTGGGTTTGCACTGGGTGAGGTTGGGCCAGGGATCGGGGATGGCTGGCGATTTGAAAAACAAAATATCCATAATAATGTTTCACCGTTTGCCAAGAAAAACGGCCTCAAAATATCTAAATTACATTCGCAAGGCGCCTCTAGCAGCCGCCCCTCCCTGGATACATTTGTCCTGATATCAGCTGCCACCTGGTGGCTTGCTTGTATAATGTACTGGAGGAATACAGTGGTGCCACTAGAGAGCTACAGAGAGCCACACAACTGGTCAAGAATAAACACACGAGCTACAACCAGAGAAGTGTCTAGTTGATTTCTTTACAACATTGTTTTCAGAGTAATGCGTGTACAATAAATATTCATAATTAATAAAATCATTTCTTTACATATAGCTCACCTGATGAAGGGACTGTTTTAGGCCCGTGTCATGGTCCATTCCCACTATTGCCACAAGTTCAATAAGGCTGTTATGTAGTCGCCCCGCCATGTCTTTCCTCTTCTAGGCCAGTCTGATAAACAAACAAGGAATGGATGAGGTTTATGTTAGTGGCTTTATGACACTGTCACACGTAATTTATGTATAATATATCTCGATTATGATTATGTATCATTACATAACAATTATTGTATAAATTAGCATGATGATTAATATTACAATATATATATATATTGAATTTCTATTCATCATCAATCAAAAATGATACAGAAAAGGGCTTGAACATCTATATATAAGTCTCCCAGCCTGTCCTAAATGAAAGATATAACAAAAGATTTTACATATCGTAAGTGAAGACATGTGTACAATCACTATAATCACCATTATTGTTGGTAGCAGGTCACAGTTAAACTTGTGTTTGTGCCACTATACATGCGTGGTCTTATCATTTGATTATTCAGTTGATATTTATAATGTTATTAGCTGCAATAGAAGATGATGATAATACTTATTTCTTGGTATCCAACTTAAAAGAACATCCCAAGAACATACTGCATTCAGAACAATTATATTGTAAAGAATTGAATTCTTTGGGTCGAAACTCTGACCTATTTAGCCCTGATCATGGTCAGACATGCACGCCACTCATGGCCTGGCCAGGAGGGGAGGGGGGATGAGCTACTCAGAGCTCACCCCACCACCCAGCCCGACCTAATTACTGTATCCACTGCTCTGGGTTAATCAAGAGGGGGGAAGGGCTAAGAGGGAGGGGCAGGCACGAGCCTTGGGATCTAAGAGTAAGGGGTGGGAGGGGGGGGAAGGCTGAGGGGAGGGATCCAACTTGCATGTGCACAGCTCATGGCCTTTGCATGGGGAGCGGAGGTCAGTGTGTGGGCAAGAAGGATCCTCTCTCCCTCACCCAATTAGAGAAAGGGGGGAGAGCAAGTGGAATAATTCTTGGGGTTGATTCTATGCATAAATTATATTTGTTGAGTATAAATAAATGGATGGGTGAGGTCTGGGGCACTCACTGAGTCACTCCTGCCTAGGCCGAACCCGGACAAACTGCTGCTACATCAGACTCTTGTCTCACTTCTTCTCAACACTGAACCTATGGGCAAAAACCCTTAGACTTCTTTACACTGGCGACCACTTGAAGAGACTCAGTTGCTAAGTTAGCAACAACTCAATCTCCTGATTGGAAGTGAGACATAGCCTAGGCGAGGCAAGATGAGCTGGAAGAGTAGGTGAGTGGAACTCTAAAACTCTGATTGAGCTTATAAATTGTACTTATGGGTTGTATGGAGGGTGGATCTGGGCCACTGTATAGGGTTGGGAGAATGATCACACTAAAACACTCATAAATACAAGGAGAGTGGGTGAGTAATGTTCGGGGTAAAACTTTTGCTGGGTTCTGGGTTCTGTTGGTTATAACTCTGTACCTTGTGCCATCTAGTCTTTTTTTTATTATTCTCTCTCATCAAAGTGTAAAACATGGCGGACATCAATTGGGATCTCAATGCTGCGGACGTAGCCGCCCTTGACGAGGGTCAAAGGAGGGCCAGGTTTGTGGCTATCAAAGAGGTCAGAAGGTGCATGGAACGCCATGGCGCAATGTTAGGTGTAAATGATGGTTCCAATAAGGACACTTTGAGGGAGTGGCTAGATGGGATAAGCAGGGCAAAGGCCTATTGTGTAGCGAATGATGCGCTCACTTTAGAGCTTTTGGGAACCCTTGCCAGCGGGCCTCTAGCAAGGTGCGTGGCAGGATTCCTGCAGGTACCGGCCAACAGGACTTGGGATCTGGCGAGGGCTGAGATATTCCGCCTCTTCATGAATGAAGAGGAGGAACAGCAGCTTCGAGCAAGACTCACCGACCTCTATCAACTCCCGTACGAAGATGCTAAGCAATATGGACGCAAATTCCAGCTAGCTTCTCAAAGGGCTTATAGTGTGGACAATCTTGACCATGAAATAGTTCAAGAGACGCTGGTTAGGAACTTTGTATTGGGACTCAGGGATGAGCAGATATGTCACAACGTATTTGCTGCTCGCCCTGATACCCTGGCTGAGGCAATAAGACAAGCCTCAGCTGCTGCTCACACCTTTGCTCTGGCAGGTCAACCTACCAGAGGGGAGAGGAAGGATGAACCAATGGAAATTGGGGCTATCCTACCTAACAAAATGGCACCTCCCAGGCCAAATCCTACCGATGCTTCAGAATGGAAGCTAATAGCTGATTTAGAATCAAAGGTGAATTACCTAACAAAATTGGTAGAAAGGATGGAGACAGGGAAACCATCCACCCCCACAGTGATCTTTCCCAATCAGGTACAGCACCCCAGTACCCCTTTCAGACACCCATGTTGCCTATCTATCCCCCTTATTTCAACATGACGGCGGGAAAGGCGGGAAAGTTCGAACATGCCTAGAAAAGAGTGAGATGCTGTGACGATTGAGAAAACTAGGAAGGAATATTCAACATCTCGTGAAAAAGCATAAAGAAATCCATAAACCACCAGGGATCAACCATACAAAATATCTAACAGAGGTTCGAGCTGATAGTTAAGGATTTTGAAGAATGGAGAATCCAGCCGCCTCGTCGCTCACGTCGCATGAGCCTACGCCATTGGCAGACATGTCAGATCCACAGGACTGGGAAAGCGAAGTGACAAATTTGGAAAAAATGGAAATTATAGAGGATAAAGACATTGATGATCAGAAGGTAGGGATACCAAAAAACTGTAATAATAGTGAATTACTACAAACGATCACCTCTGATGAAGTAAATGATAGTTTGGAATGGGTTGAGGACGATCCGAGATGGGAGAGTGACGAAGCGAAAAAGCGTGACATTAACGGGGTGACAGTAACGGTTAATGACAACGACGTCATGGGCGACAGAACTAAATCTGAAAATATCTGTTCTAGGAACAAGGAGGAAAATAATGAGGGAACAGTTACTCTAACTCAAGCAGAACTGATCGAACAAATAACAATCCAAGTGTTAGAAAAACTTGATATCGATGCAAAATTGAGAAAATCAAATGTGGTTAAGAATATGAAGAGTGAGATCTCTTCAAATAGCCAAGCGGCCCTTAGAATGGACGGTAAATTTATTGCGGTGGATATCCATCAAAAGAAAATTACCAGGGGCATAACCAAAGTAAAGGAAGGGTTGGCTAGTTTGGAAAGTAAACTAATAGGAGAGGAAGTCCCCAAGATTAGTTCAGACAATGAAAAAGAAGAAATAGAAGAAGACCTTATTGATTTCTCTGACCCGGGCGACTATATAAATGTTGACGATGAGATAGAAGGTTGTGGCCTACTCCGCCCAGCTGTCAAATCAATACGAGAACTTGAACGTATCATGGATCGTTCATTAAATAAAATGAAGACTACGATAGGGAAAACCAACACAGATCTTACAAATTTAGATGGGAAATACAAAGAAATCACGCAAAAGGTGAATTCTCTAAGTAACGATCTAACAAAAGTCGATGGTGAGAATGATGGTGACAGAACGGTCGAGGCTGACAGTGAAAATGACAGTGAAAATGACAGCGCAAACAGCGATACGACAACCCCAATAACCACACTCAAACAACTTGAACATGAAATCAACAAGTCAATTATTGAGGTTAGGGGGTCGATTGAAAAAACAAACACTAAACTAGATACGGTGGAGGGAGATTGTAAGGACTTATCAGCTAAAATAAATTCTCTCAGTACCAAAGTGGGAAATTTTGCCAGTGATAAAGACAGACATCTACCGAGTATCCCAACAAACGAAGGGTCCACCCACCTCATACTAGAAGGTGTCCCTGAGGAATGGGAATGCAGAGAAGGGGGAGCCCCAAATAGAAATAGATTGGAAAACACCAGGAAAGTTGTCTTGAATCTGTTAAACATGGCTGTCAGTTTAAAAGACGAACACCTGATTGAAGCTTACCGAGTGGGGATAGAGAAAAAGTCAAGAACTAGGGCTATATATATTGAGCTCGACTCTCCAGATAAGAAAGGAGCGATACTAAATAATTCGAGAGAAATAAGGAGAAGGTCGGGTTGTTCAATGTGGTTTAACAAAATCGTCCCTGATAAAACAGATCTTTATTATCAGATGGTAGCTGATTGCCACAAACTCCTTAGAATAGGAAAACATCAGGCTGACCTAGTATGGGGACACATAGTCATGGGAAGTAGGTCGTATGCTGCAATGTCGTATTCTTGTTCAATGTTTACAATAAGTTTTCTGCTGTTTGAAATTGTAATAGAAATGGGGTTCACTGTGATTGAGAGGGTTGAGATGGGATCTACCAGTAGGGATGGGGTCTGCAAAATGTGGCAGCATAGGGGAAGGTTCAGTCCTCGAAAACGTGGACGCAATAAAAGTGCGAAGGTAAACTATGGATAAGGAAAAGGTACATGACATTGAAGAGTTTAACAGGTTGAAAGGGCTGAAGATTGTATCGTGGAATATCCGCAGCTTGTTACCAAAGATAGACCAAGTTAAACATTTTGTATACAACTCTAAACCACAAGTATTGGCATTCCAGGAGACTTGGCTCAAAGCCCACTGTAAGAGTCAAGTAAACATAGAGGGATATAATATTATAAGACTCGATAGAAAAATCAAAAGAAGGGGTGGGGGATTACTAACGTACGTACACTCATCACTCAATGTTAATGAAAGGGAAAAGCTTAGGGTATCAAATAAAAATATCGAAATACAAGTATTCGTACTTTCAAAAAAATACATGAAGCGTGTAGTAGTGGTAAATGTCTATCGACCACCACAGGGAGAGCTAATAGGAGCCATAGAAGAAATGGAATCAGTACTTGGTAAAATTGGACCTGCCAACAACTTAGTTATGCTGGGAGATTTTAATTACGATACAAAATTTATAAATTCTAGTAACTCTGAGGGTTCAGAAAGATTCAGGGTGATGATTCAGGGACACAACCTGCAACAAATTATTAAATCAAGTACTAGGATCAGTAGATCCTCGGCCTCTACAATCGACCACATTTATACAAATAGTGGAAAGGCAAGTGAGGGAGGGACGCTAAATTGTAATCTTAGCGACCACCTCCCAGTGTTTTTACAACTTAAGAAGGTTCGTAACAGGTACAGTTTTACGACTTTCACAGCCAGGAATACTAAATACCTGGATGTGAAAATCTTAAAAGAGATATTGGTGAATTTAGATTGGACAGAATTTTATACAAAAAGATGTGTGAACGAGGCTTGGGATATACTGTACGCTAATATTAACAAATATGTGGACAGAATGTGTCCGGTGAAATGTTTTAAAAATGTGCGTCAACTACCAGTTTGGTATGACAGAGAAATTGTATTGCTGGGGAAGTGTAGGGACAAACTGTATGGTAAGGCCAAAAAGTCTGGTCTAGCAGAGGATTGGCAAGCAGCGTCGAAAGCCAGGGTAGCAGTAAATAAGGCTATCAAAAATGCCAAAAATAAATATCTCAAAGAAAAAATAATGGAAAATAAAGGAGATCCCCATAAATTTTGGGAAATTATAAAACCGATAATGTCGGAAAATAAAGTCAAAGAGGGAATTCAAGAAATTAAGATTAAAAACGAAGAAGGTGATGAATTTATTGGGAAGGAAGCTTCCAATAAGCTGAACGAATTTTTTGTAGAAATCGGACCCAAGTTGGCCAGTAAATTAGAGGATAAACAGGGTGACGATTATAGCTTAGGGAATGATGAGGAGCGTATTGGTATGGAATTTAAGTTTCAACCGATCACAGAAGTTGGAGTAGAAATGTCATTGAAAAAAGTAGGAAACTACAAAGCTTCAGGCATAAGATTATTACCGACAAAAATATTGAAACCGTGCATGATAGCACTAAGCAGACAATTTGCTTACTTATACAATCTTTCTATAGTATCGGGAAAAGTACCACTGGCTTTCAAGGACGCTGTTGTCACACCACTGTATAAAGAGGGGGGAAAAACCGACCCAGGGAATTACAGGCCTATCTCATGCATATCTTTACCAGCGAAAATTTTAGAGAGTTGCATCCAGAAACAAATTTCATCTTACTTTACTGAAAACCTACTATTGCACGAAAACCAATTCGGCTTTAGATCAGGTAAATCTATAGTAGACGCGCACGATCACTTATTAGAAAAGGTTTATAATAATATGAATAACAAACGAATTACAGACTTAATTTTCTTAGATTTCCGTAAAGCGTTTGATACGGTCAATCATAAAATATTATTATATAAACTGTCTCAATATGGTGTAAGAAATATTGAGTTAGAATGGTTTAAAGATTATTTAAGTGGGAGAATGCAGAAGGTGTCAGCAAATGGTATATTGTCTGACGAAGGGGAAGTAACATGCGGAGTCCCCCAAGGGACCTCTTTAGGCCCAATATTATTCATTATTTACATAAACTATTTAATTAGTAGAATGAATCATAGCGGCATACAACTTTTCGCAGACGATACGGTATTATATGGGGATAGGCCTGTAAATTCCGGGAGTATTGATGAATTACAAAATGACTTAACATGTATTGTGAATTGGTGTAGAATCAACAAAATATCGTTGAACATTAAAAAATGTAAGGTAGTCTCGATATGTTCAAAACCAACGGTAAAAAATATGGCGCATTATTATATTGATGACCAACCGTTGGAAGCAGTGAACGATTATAAATATTTGGGTGTAGAACTGGACCGCCAGTTAAATTATAAAAAATTCATGGAGAAGAAATGTAATATGGTAAGGAGTAAAGTTTTAGCCTTATCTAGATTATATAATGTTTGCCAGAAAGACACTATGTTAATGCTGTACAAAACGACAATATTACCACACATAGACTACGGAGACGTATTTTATGGATCATCAACAAAAGGGTACTTAAAAAGATTACAATCTCTGCAGAATGCAGCGTTCAAAATAATACTAAAACTGCCTAGAATGACGAGTACCAGGCAAATCCATGTAGAATTGCATATGCCAACACTGAAAACAAGAAGGAACATGCATGTATTGGGAAGGGCGTTTACAAGAGTGGGGAAGGGAAAGAACGTTGATGATAGAAAGATCTGTCTAAGAAGTTTGACGAAGGGTAGAAAAATGGAAATACCACTACCTCGGAGCGAATTATATAAAAAATCGTACTTGTATGAAATGCCAATATTATGGAACCAGCTACCAGATAGCTCCCAATTAATAGACAATAAAAAAGATTTTCTAAAGTTCCTAAGACAAGTATATGTCAATGAATTTGATGAATATCTAAGTGATCAGAACCGCAGTGACAGTAATGAAACTGAATAGGGATAAATGAATGTATAAATGCTGAATGTTGAATAGAGATCTTATTCAAATGTAAAATAAAATTGAAGAGGTCGAAACAGTAATGCCATAGCATTAAGGCACTGATTTAGTGCGTCTGAATATGTAATACTTACCATCTTTGGCGTATAATGCCGTTCTATAAGATTGAGGTATCAATGGGAGTTCATGTGGGTAGGACAGGGTGGATCGGGTACTCTTTTTTAAGAGTAGCATATAATGCCAATGTTATTCCACTGTAATCCATGTTCCATTGTTAATCAATTGTTAATCCATTATTATTATACTATCCAACCATTCTATTGTAAGTACACCGTGAAAAAATTTATATCGGATCTGTAACTCAATCAATTACAATGATAATCCGCAGTAACATAAGGGTAATACGCCCATGTACTTGTAATACGATAATAAGATGTTAGACTAAGGTTTAAGGTTGTCAAAACAGCTCTAAGATCCTTCCATCTTGTAAAGGAATTGTATAGTGACATAATCAATGGAGACCGCAATATAAGATACTGTATATATTAATTAACCAAAATGTCAAAACTTTATTTCAGTATGTGTCAGAGACGGTCAGGGCTAGATGGAAGAACTAATCTTAGCATGCTAATTTTAGATTTTGTGTCCGATTCTTGTACCTGACAAAAACTTGAATAAAAATTCTTATATATATGTCCTACCCCCCACCCCCGATTGCCAGTTCTCAGGTAGTAAATAACCCAGGGAAAGGGAAGGGGAATGATAATCCAGGACCTGAAAAGAATAAGCAGGGAGGAGGGAAAAGGTTTAGGGGTAAAAATGTCTGTTATGAGTGTGGGGAGGAGGGACATTTTGCAAGGGAATGTTCCCACCGCTATGCACATGTACAGGCTGCAGTGGTGGCGGCCATGCAGATGGCCTCTACCGCTCAAAAGCCAGCCAAATATGTTAACCAGGGGGAATAGAAAGGCCGGATGAGAGGTTCTGTCTCTCCATCTCAGTGGCGGGGATGAAGATGCGTGCACTCATTGATACCAAGGCGTCCAGAAGTCTAATGCGAGAGGATGTATGGAGAGCCTTTTGCAAAACCCATCATCGGCCTCTCGTATTGACAAAGGGGGAATCTCTTAAATCACTCTCTGGTCATGATCTCAAAACTGAAGGGCAGGCGATAGTTAACTTGGGGGGTAGCTCATTTCCAGTTTATATTGTAAAAAGACTCCACCATGAACTGCTTCTGGGGGATGATGCCTTATTTATATTAGATGCCCAAATTAGCTTCAGAAAAAGAAAGGTAATTTTGGAAGGAAAAAGTTACAGAAGGCAACAAGTGGGTAGTGCGGATCAAGAATTCGCCTCTATCCACACAGAGGCAGAAGCATGGGAAGAAAAATACCCCGCTGTTTTTGGCATAGGAAAGCAGGGAAAATTAGGTACTTTTAAAGATGTGAAAATGCACATAGATACTGGAAATGCACGCCCAATTAATCAACGCCCCTATCGTTTGCCCCTGGCCAAGAGAAAACTAGTAGATAAAGAATTAGATGAGATGCTGGAGCTGGGAGTAATAGAACCCAGCAGCTCAGCATGGGGGAGCCCGATATTGTTGGTCCCAAAGAAAGATGGGAGCAATTGACCTTGTGTCGATTTCAGAAAACTAAACTCTGTAAGCAAAAAGGATGCTCATCCACTTCCTAATATTCAGGATATTTTTGATAGTTTAGCAGGATCAACTGTCTTTTCCACCATCGACCTAAAAAGTGGCTACTGGCAAGTAGAAATGGACCCAGATAGCATTGAAAAGACAGCGTTTGTGTGCCATAGGGGCCTATTTTAATTCCGTAGGATGCCTTTTGGACTCACTAACGCACCAGCCGTCTTTCAACGGGCCATGAACAAAATGTTTTTGGAATTTATTGGCAAATTTTGCATGACTTTTATAGATAATATTGTAATCTATTCAAAATCTGAAGAGGAGCATGATCACCATTTGGCTTTGGTGTTGGATAAATTAGCAGAATACGGAATTACAATCAAAAAGAGTAAAAGTATTTTCAAACAAGAGAAGGTAGATCTCCTCGCCTACCAAGTTTCAAAAGATGGAATTAATTCCCACCCGGATAAATGTAGTGCTATCAGGGATATGCTACCTCCAGAGGATGTGAGTGGAGTCCGCTCCTTCCTAGGAATGACTGGGTATTACCGTCAATGTATCCCAGATTATGCTAAGGTAGCTCATCCCTTGGTCAAACTTACCAAAAAGTATGCCAGGTTTGAATGGTTGGAAGAGCAGCAAAACTCTTTTGAAACGCTGAAGGAATTACTGACTTCAGATAGAGTAATGGCGCACCCTCAGTTGGATAAGCCTTATCGTCTCTATAGTGATGCGTGTGATTACGCAATTGGGGCCATACTGGTCCAGTCTGATAGTGAAGGCATAGAGAGGCCAGTTCAGTATATTTCTAAACAACTCTCTGGCCCACAACTCAATTGGGCTATGATTGAAAAAGAGGCTTATGCAATCGTATATGCCTTAAATAAGCTCAGACCTTATCTACAGGGTAGCGAATTCAAAATTTACACTGATCACAAGCCTTTAAAGTCTCTGTTTGTGGGAGAGGTTAAAAACACCAAAATTCAAAGATGGGCAGTATTAATAGCAGAGTTTGGGGCTCCCACTGAGTATAGAAAAGGGGCAAACAATATCAGGGCAGACATGCTTTCTCGAATAAAAACAAACCCCAAGAAGGAAGGGCCGACTCTCAGTTCTCTTGAAGTCTGTGCCTTAGAGGAAATAGATGAAATTCCTTGGGAATTTGATAAACTCGAGAAAGACAAAATACGATTAGAACAGAGGGAATTGGAACAATTCCAACAGGGGATGGAGGAGGAGGGAGATTACACCATAATTGATGGCATGCTTTTCACTCTCACCCCTCCCCCAGGCAAGCCGGCTTACCCCCGCCTGGTCCTGCCACCCTCAGCTAGGCATAGAGTAGTGAGACGCGCCCACACTGAAGTAGGCCACCAAGGCATGAGGAAGACCTTAGATAGGATCCAAGAGGCTTATAAATGGCCCACCATGAGAAGAGATACCTATAATGTCTTAATCCGATGTGCTAGGTGTGCTGTAAACAGAGTGGGTCGGGCGCGTGTACCTCCTACTGTGATGCCAATAGCCAAATATCCTGGTCAGATACTGGGAATGGATCTCTGTGGTCCCTTCCTGGTCTCTGATAAAGATAATAGATACATCTTGACTGTAATAGATCACGCAACTGGCTGGGTAGAAGTCAAACCCATACCCTCCAAAGCAGCTAAAAACATTGCTGATTATCTGGCCAATGAATATGTCCCTAGGTATGGCCCTCCAGAGGTAGTCATCACTGACCGGGGATTAGAATCTAACGGTCTAATCAAGCGGAAGTAACTGGTTTGTCATGCGCGAGATATATCTCATTTGGTCCTGCTCATCGCCACTAGATGGCAATGTAGTAAACTTAGAATTTATGAACCATCAAGTGGAAGGGTACCTTAAATCCATAGGCACCAAAGTAAGGCATTCTACAGCTTTTCACCCCCAGACAAACAGTAAAATTGAAAGATTTAACAAAACTTTTAAAAATATACTAAGAAAATTCATCAATGCAAGACCAGCAGAGTGGGAAAGCCATTTAGGTCCAACCCTCTGGGCACATAGGGTCTCCACTTCTTGTGTAACTGGTTTTACACCATATTTTTTAACTTTCGGCACCAATCCAAAATACCCCTATTCTAACTCTATTCCCCACTCCAGAGGGAACAGAAGATGTCGTACTGAGTGAGCGCCTACAGGCCTTAACAGATGCGTTCAGAGAAGCTGCTGAGCGCACTGAGGCCAGTAGAGTGGCTAACTATGAGAGATTAGGGCCAGAGCAAATGCAAAGGATCTAAAAATAGGGGATCATGTGGTGGTGCTATCAGGCACCAGTACTCCACTAGATCCCAAGTGGGACCATGGTTATGTAATAACGGGGATAAGGGGTACCACCCTAACTCTGAGGGGACCCCAGGGTGAACGCAGGCGTATAAATAGGGATAGGGTAAAATTGGTATCTGGGGAAATAGAATGGGATGTACTGAGAACTAGGCAACCGAGGGCGGGTCAAGGTAAAAAGAAATAAGGCTCGGAGACAGGCCCAAAAAGCTCAACAAGTTCATGTTCCACCACCTCCCCCACCCCAGCCTAGGGCAGTGCCGGACACTGTTTATTTACCAATACCAAAGATGCCTCCTCAAATTCAGATAGAACAGGAAGACCAAGCGAGAGCAGAGCAACCAGAGGACGAGCACATGCATGTGGAGGACGAGGACCAAGTGCCACGCCCACCTCAACCACAACAAGTGCCACGCCAAGGGGGTCATTTCTTCCTCAGCACTGTATTGGGTTTGAACCCCAGATTTGCTCAGCTGCAATAGAGCATCTAACCCCGACCTGCGAAACAAATATTATTTTGGGTAAAAGGCCAGACCTTTGTAAGGCGCAGATTGTAAAAAGGAATAATTTAACGAACCAAGTGTTTAGAGAGGGAGAATCCATTTCTTCTGTAATTTTAGCTATTTATGAACCTCTGGAAACCATCTTGAGGTGTCCTGGGCAGAAACCAGTGATCCAAACGTATCACCGGCATGCCAGGGTAATTTTAGAATGCGGTTGTCTCCTGGTTGGAAAGGATTGGCATGTGAGCAGCATCCAACGCCATGAGTCCCACCCCCAAGATTATGCCTCTCCCCGGGTTTAATCTGACTTATGGCAAATTATCCCTTTACCCCCAATTAAATCAGCAATTGACTTTCCTGCCGAGATACCCTTACTCACCCTCACAGATTTCCCTAAACCCATTTCCCCCCTGATTTCCTCCACCCCTTGGTCTGAAAGTTCTATCTGGGGTATAGCCACTCTCATCCCCACTCTCCTAGGAGTCATGACCCTGGGAATAATCTACCTCCGCCGAAAAGGGCTCGCCCCCAGAGGCAAAGTCAGCCTTCTGTGTTGTCTGAGGAACCTTAAGCCCCGAGAGAATATCCCAATAGGACCCCCAACCCACCACCTTGCAGCCCTAGCCCTCCAAGAATTAGATCGAGAGGATGAAGAGCCCACTCCAGGCGCTAGGACTGGTTCTCGTTCTCTCGAGCATCTCCCTGCCCCCTCCACTGCCTCACCATATTACGCTGCCAATTTCGGACTGACCAGGATGAAATAATTTAATTTAACAATGTTATTTGGTTTCTCTGGGGTAACAATCATCTGTCTTTTTCTGCACTCTTTAATATTGATATTTGTGCTGTAATCTCTCCTGGTGCTAGAGATGTACATGTGTTAACAAACAAATAGACATACCTTGGGTAAAATCCATTTCCCCTTTTGGAGACAATGGTAGGGTCCGTGGACAAGGACCCAGCCCAATGGTAATCCTATTCAATTATCTTTATGAGACATTGTTTTAAACAAACAGTTAGTTAGAGATAGAGAGGCCTACAAAAAGCACCACAGGACCAGTGCTTCTTGTCTATTCTCAACTACTGCTTTGACCGAAGTATTGTCCATACAGGAGGGGCTGGTGAAATAATGCAGAAACGTTGACTTATGGTCTGTTATTGTTCCCATTATTATGGAAATACTGTAGTGTGACTACCAACCTGTGCTTGCTCCAGCATCTAGGAAAACGGAGCAAGACAAGCGTCTTCTCGGTCAGCAACAGGGTCCAGCAGGGACCTTGGCTGGCCGGGCAGACAGAGGGAAAAACGGTGACGACCGTACGTGTGGACCTTTGTGTGCTGAATTTCCTACGAGAGGTTAAGACATTTAACAGGTGTTCAAAAGCACACCTCCACCCACAGACTTTTTCAACTTATTCCACTGAAAGACTTTTTAATACGGGAAGATGGCTTCTTAATTAATGAACAGTCCTTTAATAGAGCCACCCCCCTTTTTGAAGACTTTTTCATCTTGACCATTTCAGGTCCACAGATTTTATAGTATTTTCATTTTTAACCTTTTTATGTTTTTGTGTGTGTGTATTATGTAACTTTATTTCTATTTCTCTTGTTTGGTTGGACTGGGTTGATCAGTGGCTAAATATTTTGTTCGAAAGAAAGCTTTCAACAAAAATAAAATATGGGATGAATGTAAAGAATTGAATTCTTTGGGTCGAAACTCTGACCTATTTAGCCCTGATCATGGTCAGACATGCACGCCACTCATGGCCTGGCCAGACTTCTTTACAATATAGCCCTATCCCTATTTATTGAGGTAAAATCAATGTCAGCTAAGTTTGAACATAATTATGGTGAATAATAAGAGTCCTGGAGGGCAAACAATCTTGGATTATGATCTTTAATATAGGCAGACATCTTCGGAGGATTCATGACGTCACTCGTGAGAGAATCCTGCCTGCCATGCTAGCATGGCGAGTGCACCGTGGTCATGCTCCTCCTCCTACTGGCATTTTTGCAATGATATATAGAGTCTTGACATGCTAGGTGCTGCCACCTAGGAGAGACAACCTCCAGCCCCCTGGTGGAGGAGTTGTCAATAAACAGTTGCTACTCAGATCTTGTTGTAGTCAGTTGATCTAAACCATGGTACCAGAAAGTGGAAGAAAAACGCTAAATCAATATGGAACGACAAATGATGCCCCCAGTTGCAGATGAAGGATGGCAACATCGCGGAAAAGTGGAGAAAGTTCAAGGCGCAGATAGGGTGGTACCTCCAGGTGGTTGGAGTTGACCAAGCAACACAGGGACTGAGTGCAGTAGCCATTTTACTATCCGTGGCAGGCCCGGAGGCACAGGATACCTACACCATGTTCATGTGGAGGGCTCCCATCGGGAATAATCTGGTTCCAGGGGAGGACCATCAGGACTATCCAACAGTGATCCAAAAGTTTGGACAGTTTTGTGAACCTAGACAAAACGTGTGTTATGTACGATATGTACGATTGACAGATTCCTCACAGACTTGAGACTTAAAATAGCATCATGTGGCTATGGCGAGTTGACAAACTCAATACTGAGGGACCGTATCACGATGGGAATCAGTGACAGGAAAACAACCGAAAAGCTACTCAGGGACCCGGCATTAACTTTTGAGGTCCATAGAAATATGCAGGGCGAAGGAAACTGCTGGTATACAGATGAAAAAAATTGCCCAGTCAGTAGGCCTATTGACCGTCACACCTACCTTGCTTTAACACTAAGTTTACACCTGGCGACTTTAGGTTGTCTGCCTGAGCCCCGTTTCATAGCGATATATCGCTATTTAAAAGCTTTCTTTCAATTTAAAATGTCCCTTTTTGGTATTACCAGGTATATAAAGAGCTATTGTTTCTACCTCTTCTCACTATTGTAGTTAGTAAGGTTTATTTCAATAGGTCTGAAACAATCCATTGGTCACCTAAATAATGTCTGAAATAATCTCCAAATACCTATGTGAATTTATGGAAAAAATATCAGTTTTTTTTAATCGTTGCTAGCTAGGTATTATCGATTATATACCTATACCAAGAGACTTCATGTTTTGGTGAATATTCATGTAGAGTAGTTGAGCGATTGTTCCTCAGATTGTTTTCATATATTTAAGCAATTGTGAAGATGTATTGGTCTAAAACTTATCACTCATGTGTTGCCCCTAATAACCCCCTTATCAAAGATGGGGCAATGGGACAGCATACATAGACATGGCAACAAAGTTCTGCTCTTTGATAAAAATCAAGATTTATTCAGATCGGACCATTCTAAGGGAGGATTTAAAATTGAGATATTTCCCGTTTTGGGCATTACCTGGTATGTTCAATGGGTTAGGGCCTAGATCTATTAACAAATCATGTCAAATGGACATGAACCATGTTACCTCTCTTAAGCATAGATTTGTTATGCTTCAGTGGAAACTTTCACCTCATCCATCCCCTTTCTTCTAAATAATTACTGGTAATGGAGATGTTCTGGAGGAGGTTACTGGAGGTGGGTTACTGGAGGAGGTTAATAGAGGTTACTGGATGGGGTTACTGGAGGAGGTTACTGGAGGATATTACTGGAGGGGATTACTGGAGGGGATTACTGGAGGAGATTACTGGGAGAGGTTACTGGAGGAGGTTACTGGAGGGGGTTACTTGAGGTGTTCATTGAAGGAGGTTACTGGAGGGGTTACTGGAGGAGGTTACTGGGAGAGGTTACTGGAGGAGGTTACTGAAGGGGGTTACTTGAGGTGTTCATTTGAGGAGGTTACTGGAGGGGTTACTGGAGGAGGTTACTGGGAGAGGTTACTGGAGGGGGTTACTGGGAGAGGTTACTGGAGGGGGTTACTGGGAGAGGTTACTGGAGGGGGTTACTGGGAGAGGTTACTGGAGGAGATTACTGGAGGGGATTACTGGAGGAGATTACTGGGAGAGGTTACTGGAGGAGGTTAGTGGAGGGGGTTACTGGAGGTGTTCATTGGAGGAGGTTACTGGAGGGGTTACTGGAGGAGGTTACTGGGAGAGGTTACTGGAGGGGGTTACTGGGAGAGGTTAGTGGAGGGGTTACTAGAGGTTACTGGAGGGGGTTACTGGAGGAGGTTACTGGGAGAGGTTACTGGAGGAGGTTAGTGGAGGGGGTTACTGGAGGGGGTTACTGGAGGTGTTCATTGGAGGGGGTTACTGGAGGGGGTTACTGGGAGAGGTTACTGGAGGAGGTTACTGGAGGAGATTACTGGGGGAGGTTACTGGAAGAGATTAATGGAGGGGGTTACTGGAGGAGGTTACTGGAGGAGTTAGTGGAGGGGGTTACTGGAGGTGTTCATTGAAGGTTACTGGAGGGGGTTACTGGGAGAGGTTAGTGAAGGGGGTTACTGGAGGAGGTTACTGGAGGAAGTTACTGGAGGAGTTAGTGGAGGGGGTTACTGGAGGTGTTCATTGGAGGTTACTGGAGGGGGTTACTGGAGGTGTTCATTGGAGGAGGTTACTGGAGGGGTTACTGGAGGAGGTTACTGGGAGAGGTTACTGGAGGGGGAGGAGGTTACTGGAGGAGTTAGTGGAGGAGGTTACTGGAGGAGGTTCGTGGAGGGGGTTACTGGAGGTGTTCATTGGAGGAGGTTACTGGAGGGGGTTACTGGAGGGGTTACTGGAGGAGGTTACTGGAGGAG
This sequence comes from Sthenelais limicola, assembly GCA_942159475.1. Classification (NCBI taxonomy): domain Eukaryota; kingdom Metazoa; phylum Annelida; class Polychaeta; order Phyllodocida; family Sigalionidae; genus Sthenelais; species Sthenelais limicola. The sequence continues at coordinate 6,538,453 of OW804100.1, read as the reverse complement.
GTTAGTGGAGGGGGTTACTAGAGGGGGTTACTGGACGAGCTTGCTAGAGGCGGTTACTGGACGAGGTTACTGGAGGAGGCTACTGATGGGGGTTACTGGAGGAGGCTACTGATGGGGGTTACTGGAGGAGGGTACTGATGGGGGTTACTGGAGGAGGGTACTGGGGGAAGTTAATTACTGGGGTTCTAGGGCAAAACCCCGCCAGGCAGAAGCCCCCTAGTGAGAACCCCTCTAGCCAAAACCCTGCCGTCAGAACCCCCCTAGCCATAACCCTGCCATGCCATAACCCTGCCAGCAACAACCCTGCCAGTAACAACCCAACCTTTTCAAAACCCTGCCTGCCAAAACCACGCCAAAATCAAAAGAATTGTGTGTGCTTGAGGGTGGGGTTGGGGTGTGGTGGGGTGGGGTGGTGAGTGGCCAGGTGGTTGTGCGGAGAGAGAGGAGAGAGAGAGGAGGAAAGGGGAGAGAGAAAATGGAGGGAAAATGGAGGGACAGGCCCTCTATTTCGCAATGAGTTACTCCATACCTGGTAAGTTGAAATTGGTTGCAGAGTATAGGGCCTGCCTAGGGAGGATGGGGCCTCCAATGACCACGGGCATCTGCCCCTCAACCACCACATTTACAGCCCCATATATAATTGACGACAATTAGAACTAGGTCTGGAGATGAGAATTATTTCCATCTAACCATATTTTTTTTATTCGTTTCTTATATTATCAATCATAAGGAGGGAATTCCAATATTTAGCCAATTGATATGGGTATGACTGTATTCAACAAGATTAAAATACACATTACCCAAAGCGACAAGACATTATATCTCTTACAGCAGCAAGGGTCACAGGGCATTGACGCTCTGGCCATACACATATAATCCATTATATTTAGAATTTATACACACATAATTACCCCCCCCCCCCCCCGTTTTCATGTAAAGATGACTTGAGTACTTGTATTGGTTGTTTATGAAAAATGCGCCGACTAAATTTGCCCCGATTTAATTAGCAAAAATGATCATTTAATGAGCGAAAATGATGTAATTATTGAGAATAAGTATTTAAAAGCATTTAGAATCATTTAAAAAATGTCTACGATGACGTCTTAGATGACGAAAAATTTTGCGGAGACAAAAAAATTCTCCGCAATTTAAGCGATACATAGCGATTTTGAATCGCTATTTATCACTATTTATCGTTATGATCACTATCGCTACTAGTTATGAAAAGGGCTAGTGATATTTAGCAATATATCGCTAAATATCACTATCATTCATTATCGCGTTCATTATCGCTAACTATCGTTACTAGTTATGAAACGGGGCCCTGGCTAATATAGACATAGTCATAGTATGATGAACGAATTTCAGAGGATACAAGATAAACTATATCCTTATAGAAATTATAATATTAAGAATGGTAAGATCATGAGAGACATTGAACTGACTAGGTTAATAAGAAGAAAGAATAGAGCCTATAAGAAAGCGATAATGAGCAAGGAGGCAAATGACTGGGCACATGCCAAAGATCTTAAGGTACTCGTGCAGAGAAAAATTTTTAGATTAAAAAATGAGGCTATGATAGATGTCTGCCATAGATATTCTAGAAATGAAAAAAAAATCTGGGATCACCTAGCTAACGTTTATGGTACCTCAAAGTCTAAAGATAGCCGTATTGAACATATTATTACCTCAGAGGGTGTAACCCTACACGGTAAGGAGGCAGCTGATTATGCAAACAATTATTTTTGCAGCATTCTTCCAAAGTCAGCCCCTGAAAATTTTAATTTTAATTTTAACAGGGACAGGGATCTGCCTAAATTTGAATGGGTTGAGGTTATCACGAAAGATAGGGTTATCAAGGTGATAAATAAGATCGATGTTAGAAAATCCTGTGGTGTATCTAACATGAACTCTACGTTCCTAAGGTTTGCTTTACTGTCAATTATTGATAGTTTTGTCTGGCTGTTAAATAGAATAAGATCTGAAAGTTATTTCCCAATTTCCTGGAAGAAATCATTGTGTGTCCTGATCCCCAAAAAGGCTAACTCCAGACATATTGACGATATAAGAGCTATCCCGATATCACCAATCATGGGAAAAATTTTCTAAGAATTATTGAGGGAGAAATTAGAACAATATCTTCTCGAAATTAATTATCTAGCTCCACAACAGCACGGATTTAGACCTGGTTACAGTACGGACAGTGCAATTATTTCCTTTTTGAGGAAAGTCCTGCAAAATAAAGATAAGGGTCATGCATGACACGGTTGCAGTATATTTCGATTTATCTAAAGCTTTTAATTCTATAAATATTGATATTCTTTTGTATAAACTTTGTGTAGTAGGCCTAGGTGAAAACCTTGTCAATTTAATAACAAGTTATTCCAGAAACAGACAACAAATGGTACAAATGGGTGATATATGCTCTAAACCTGAGAAGTTACATGCTGGGATAGCGCAAGGCAGTATAGTCAGGCCATTATTCTTCATCGTGGAATTTGAAGGTGATATCGTCATGTATGCAGACGATTGTGTACTATTAAAGAGAGTCATTGTAGATCGCGACTTAGAAAAGGTCCAGAATGATGTGTTAAAATTTTAGAACTGGTCTGACAGAAATGGATTGACCCTAAACACACAAAAAAAAAATGCAGATTTTTCGTGGTAAAAGAGAAACGAATGCTATCGATTATTTTGTATATAGTGATGGTCAAGTTATTGACACTGTGAAGAATTTCAAGTATCTGGGTTTCCTCTTGAATGAGAAGTTGAATATGATACCCTATGTAAATTCTGTCTGTTTGACAGCCATTTTACTATATAGAAGACTAGCTAGAGTGAGATTCTATGTTTCAAAAGATATATCGACATTGATTTATAAGACTTACATTTTGCCAGTTCTAGAGTATTTAGTATTCGATTTAGCACCAAGAAATGAGACTAGGAGACTACAATTATTACAGAATGACTGCTTAAGGTTGTGCCATGGTAACAGAAGGAGTGCTGAGAATAGAATCAGAAATATCGACATACATAACGGTTGTAAATTACTACCATTGTGTCATAGAAGACTTCAACGTTTTTCAATGTTTTCTGGAGCTAATTCAGGCTAGACCGTCCGTTGGAAAACCAATATAATCTCAGAGATATATATCGAATCCCAATTGAAGATCGGAGGAAGGAATCCATCAGGAGGAGCCTCTTTGTAAGGATATTTAACTTTTGGAACAATCTGCCTCAAAATTTAAATGCAATCGATGATAAAGATACATTTAAAAAAGAGATTAAAAAGGTCCTTCTCAAAAGCTTCCAAATGAGGAATGATTTCTGGGGAATCGAGGAAATTATGTACTGAGTGGTACTATTTGTCATCATCTTTCTGACCGCATGAAGGTAAACGCTCGTAGGGGCAAAGATCTCTGTTATTTGTGAACCTGATTTTGATTATATATGGTGAACTATGCTTATGTGTCATTATTTGGATATGACTATCATTAAAGACACAAGAGATGTTGTTCCTATAGGCTATGCCGGTTGTATCCACACTGTTTATTAATGCCATAACATCACATACCATATTCCACACATACCCTTTCAGGCAACGCCCCCCTACATAATATTGCATCTTCACATCAACATGTCCCGCCCACAGGGCAAGGCCCACAGGGCAAGGCCCACTCCCCCCCCCCCCCCGTACTGCGCCGCAGGTGCTGCCACCGCGGCCAACACGGACATCACATATACATAAATGGGCATCAACTAAAAACTAGCCGTCAGGATGCTAGTGGGGTATAACTACTGCCTATACTGACCTAGGACCACACATTTAAGGTTAGGTTTAGGGTTATAGTTAGCATCAGTATCCATCCATGTACTCGATCTATTCCACTTCACAGAACACATGACAATACAATGCGTAATGGTAACAATGCTCTATTAACATCCTGGCAGCTAGTATATAGACGCTTCCACATAAATGATAAAGATGGAAAATGTACCATATACAATTTTAACCCTCAGCCTAAAATCTCTAAGGAAATTATGCTGAAATTACGCCCGTTCTTCATGTATGAATCTTTAAAAAAAGGGGTCGCCCGCCGCCCCCCACCCCTACCCTGAATACGTACCGCCTTTTGGTGATACGTACCTGCTGTACCCAGTGCGGGGCCAAGCGCTCCGCCGTAAAACAAATGGCCCCCTACTAAAAGGTTGTACTTCCATTCCCCCTACTCAAAACCTTAACAAAAACCCTGTTGGAGATATGTCAATGTTTGATGTAATCTACGTACGGCCCGGCCCAGTGGGGATAAAGTAAACATCTCAGATACTCACGATTATCATATTTTTTTAAACAAGAAATGGTAGCTGAAACGTCGTTAACTTTTGCTGGTGTTCATGTGAAATTAATAATTACCGCCTAATATACGGTGACTGGTGAAGACGGACCACCGTGATGTCGGACCGGGCAGCTTAGTGGAGTCGGACCACGGGGTTAGTGGACTCGGACCACAGGGTTGGTAGACTCGGACCACTGTGAACTCGGACCAGATATGATATTAAATTCAAGTTACTCTCGTTGTTGGTATCAACTAAAAACTAGCTGTCATGATGCTAGTGGGGTATAACTACTGCCTATACTGACCTAGGACCACACATTTAAGGTTAGGTTTAGGGTTATAGTTAGCATCAGTATCCATCCATGTACTAATTTCACTTCATAAAACACATGAAAATACAGTGCGTAAGCTACCGGTATTTTATGTTAATATTTCAAAATGTGTTAAATGAGCTCATTGCTAGACTTGTGGATGCAGTGTCAAGTGACGGGATGAGCGGAGGCCGTCTCAAAGAATAATAATTATATATGATAGACTTCTACCCGGACTTCTGGTTCTGGGCACCGGTAGGCGGTATCGACACGGTAGGCCTACCGTACTTAGGCCTCTTAAGCCTAGTCAGTCACTAGTGTCAGTACCGGTACGGTACCGTACTAGTGCATACTGCTTACGCACGGCCAATGCAATAATGCAGTGCGACCTTCCAATGATGCTCGTCAGCAAATGACCCAATGACATTACATATCTGACGACTAACTTACCTTATGTATCAAGAGGAATATGTGGACAAATGTCGCATAACTAATATCTATGCAAATTATCAGATATATCCGACGGTTGTTATCCTTGTTATCCCCAATACTTTCAAGTGTAGTAGACGGCTTCTTCCGGAACACCCACCGGAAGTTATACTGTATCCGTCAGGATGTAGGGCACATATCGGAATAATATCCACCTTTTCCGAAAAGTAATTTTGGGCTCATTTAGAAAATATCGGTGCGACAGATTAACATAGTTAGACTTTACAGTATGTATAACTCAATATATGATTGGTTTTAAATATTTTTTTTTACTACCTGCGGTAGTTCTACTACGAGTAACACGCACGGGACGAAGTGGACCTCTAACCCGGAAATCACTGGAAGAAACTATATCGAAGGTGGTGATACCACAAGTTACACGTTGGCTACTAAGGTATGGTTTTACCGATCGATATACATCTAGGAATTGATCCTGATATGCATGTTAGCAATGACCTCTCTACTACCGAATAGTTTTACAATCGAAGCTTATAGTTATTAGGCCTACCTGCACGAAGGTCTGTTCCAGGGTTCCAGCTCTGGAGAAAGCTGGGTTTCCGGGGCTGGGTTGGTCAAGTTCAAGAGTACGGTACCGTACACTAATTTAGAAGTGGGCGTGTCATAACACAATTCTGTAGGCCTACCATACTCTATCACTATATTTGGATATATTGGGGTAGGTGCCTAAAAAAACTAAAGGAATTTAAATCGGAGTGCATACTGTGTGGCTACTACTATGATGAACTTCACTCAACAAGGTGCTGGTCTGGTAAAAGTTGGCCGGACTTTCATGGTAAGCCCCATGCCCCCGCCCATGCCCATCCTACCGGGCCCATAGCCGACAAGAGCCTGTGTTTTTTGGGGGGATAAGCAGCTACAAGGGGCGAGGACTGCAACCCAAAAACAAGGTGCTACGTATGAATGTCTTGGTACCATGTGTGGCTACTACTATGATGAACTTCACTCAACAAGGTGCTACGTATAAACTACGTATGAATGTCTGGTTTATTCATGTGCTGGTCTTAGTACAGATGATGCTCCTCCAGGTGGTGCCACCGGTGGTCATAGATATCACCACACATACAATTCCGTCTGGGGTCACTTAATTTTTTTTTTACTGAAAATTACATCTATTAGATAATACTAACTAGTATATAGACAAATTATTCGTCCCTAGCACCCCAAGCAGATCGGGGATAAAGGTGCAATGCAGGCTAATAATAGTATAGGTAGGGGCCTACCTAAGATACTTGAATAGACACTACATCATTTCCGTAAAAAAAATATGTCACAGACAAAATTCTATGAACCCTAATTTAAATAAGTGGGCCTAACTAGTGTAGTTTCATATGGATCGCCAGGCTAATATACTAGGTAGGCTAGGCCTATGTGTTTGTCAAGTGCTTACAAGTTACAATCCACTAAAAATCTCTTCAATAAATTTTAACACTCATTTAGGAATATTATGATTTTCCAAATCAACACTAGTGAAACGAGAGAGACCTAGCTGCGTCTCAGAGAGGTTAATTTAACATCACCACCACCACCACCCGCAAATGGGGGGGGGGGGGGATAAACCCAACCCCATAAAAAATGTTTGCACATACCCCATTACAGTGTTCCCAAAAACGTTTTTGTGACGCAGGCCAATGTGGATGGCGTCAACAAGCCACACACCGGCCATTTGTCACAGACATAGGCCATTTGTACCTATAATTTGCATATCAAAATTTTGTACCAAATGTCCTATATTTTCAGAAAAAACTTCATATAAAATTTAGTATATTTCCCAAGAATATTTATGAAGCCTGTTATCATTTATTCAAGGTAACTGATTTACTTGCTTTAATTCGGATTATGCCTATAATCAATACTGTACACAAGTCCACTCAATATACAAAATCGATGATTTTCATGTAATGTTGTATGGTGTATCTGCGTTTATTGTTGCATTTACCGTGTCTAAAAGAAAGACTAAACAGGTTAATACAGTTGAATAGATTATATTAATCCTTATCCAATCCATTCCAATATTACGTTGGAGGTGACGTTGACGTCGACCAAAGTAGCCGACATGGAAGGAGCAGACGTCGACCACTGAACTGTAGTTCGTCTGCCTTCCTATAGATGGCAGAGCAGATGGGAGACGCGGGTATGCATGGCTTCAATCAGTTCAAAATGCTCGTTTTGCTTCATCAGGTGCTTCATTTTGAGAAGCTCATTCGGATTATCATTTTTTATGTGTTTTACTTGTCACAAGCCCTCCTTCGGATTATCTCTTCAACTCATAGTTGTGACACCCCAGGGTTAGTGTGAAAGCGAGATCCCATCGGGATCAGCGAAAACTCTTGGTAATACCCATCAGGTACAACCGCTCATGCTGCCATCGGAAGCCATTGATAGTGTGCAGAGCAGCCGCATGTGATTCTAGCGAGGGATGCTATATTGCAGAACTGATTTTCTTGACCATCGGTCATCAGAAATATTTGACAGTGAACTTTTTGACTTCCATTGGAACTTCATCTTGTGTCAAACTCAGTTATGGCTACTAGTTCGGTGGATAGCAGCGGCGAGGAGAAAGCCAAGACTCCAGATACAGTCACTTTGGCCGAGCTGTAGGCAGAGCTCGCCGCGGATCTATTCAAAGATGTCAGGGACTTGATTTACTGGGAAATCCAGGACAGACAGGAAAGGCATGAGAAGCCCTATAGACCAGAGCGCTCCTCCTCAGAGGAGTCCCGTACTTCAAGAAAGCACAGGAAAAGAAAACATCGCTCGAGATCTAGCAAGAGGAAACATAGGCGGGAGGCTCCAAAGCACCGCTTATCTCCTCGCTCTTCTGAAGAGTCACTTCCGGATCCGCCGGCTAATGAAAACAACAATAAAGACAAAGGTCCACCTACGGATAAGTCAAAAGACAAGGATATCCCAAAGGGAGACCTAGACGATGAGGAAATACCTACTACGTCAAAGGGTGAGCAAGACAACCCTTTTGTGAAGTTCACCAGTGATCTTAAGGCTGACCCAAACATTGGGCCCAAAGTTAACCTAGACTTAGCGGAGTTCACGAACACCGCTCTTACCACCACGTTCACACTCGAGGAAATTAAGGAAATTAGGGGTAAGTTTCCACGACCATAAAACTTGACCAACCTTACCGTTCCTTTAGTGGATGACACCTTGTGGGAACTCATAGCCAGGAAAGCTAAGGATAATGATGAACTCAGAGTCAAACATCAAGAGACTTTTGTGAAAATGATCACGGCCCTCACTCTAACGGCCTTGGTCTTAGTTCATAAGGGTTTGTGACTTAGAGACCGCAGGTAAAGACTTTCATACTCCGGCCAGTTGGTTCAAAGGTCCCTTACTTAAGCTCAGAGATGCAGTAAAAGTCGCTTGTTACCATAATATGGAAGACATAACCAAGCGCAGGAGGAGAGGATTAGCTGAATTTCTCCCGGAGAAATTCTGGTCACTTTCTAAAGATTGCACATGCTTCCCTCCCACACCAACAAACTTGTTGTGTCAGGACCTGGAGGATGCGATCAAGAGCATCGAAGTAACCAACCGCCTGTCCACTAAACTCACCCCAGCCACTCAGTCAAAAAACGGGGGAGGGGGAGGGGCAACCAACCTGGTACAAACAACCAGAACAACAACAACAACTAGAAAGGTCGAGGTCGAGGGAAACCCGGAAAGAAGGGCTTTCAAAAACCAGGAGCGCACCAGAACAAGGGTGCAAACCAAAACCAAAACTCTCAGTCAAAGGACTACAAGAAGAGTTAAAGGTAACAACTAATTTCAACCAGGAAATTTACAGTTCTTCCTAAATGAGTGGCGAAACCTCACTTCTGATTCTTTCATTTTAGAGTGCATTTCAGGTGTGAAACTAGAATTCATCTCTTTTCCATCTCAGGACAAAATTCCTAGACCCTTCCGGTTTGCTGAAGACATAGACTCGGCTCTTCACCGGGAAGTCATGAAATTGAAAGAATCAGGAGTAGTGTCCGTTATAAACTACCATAAAAAATTGTTTGTGTCCAATATCTTCTCTAGGCCAAAACCCAATGGGAAGATTTGATTGATCATTGATCTAACCATTGTAAACAAGTTCATTGTTTACCACCACTTCAAAATGGACCATTTAGAAGTGGCAGTCAATATGGTGACACCTGGTTCTTACATGGCATCCATCAACCTTAAAGACGTCTATTATGCCATCCCTCTTCACCCAGATTACAAGAGATTTGTGTGTTTCCAATGGAAAGGTTGCTTTTACCAATTCAATTATGTGCCTTTTGGACTAAGCCCTGCGCCAAGAATTTTTACTAAAATTCTAAAACCTGTGTTCTCTCATTGGAGATCTCAAGGAGGACACAGATTCTCCTTTATAGATGATTCGTTCATCTGGGCGCTCGAGGAAGAATTATGTAAGGAGTCAGCTCAACAATTGGCTTCCTTGTTCTCACTGGGCTTCACTGTCAATGTGGAAAAGTCGTGCTTTCAACCTCAAACAGAAATGGTGTTCCTAGGTTATGTGATCAATTCTCAGTCTATGAGTGTGTACCCTCCTACAGACAAGATTGACTCCACTTTATCCAAAATTGACAACGTGTTATTCAACAACAACTGGTTCTCTATTCGCTCCATAGCAGCTCTCACAGGTACCCTTGTGGACCTCACAAAGGGAGTAGACTATGGGCTAGCGCACTATAAATCTATGGAGAAGAACAAATTATGGGCCTTACTCCGTAGCGAAGGAGATTTTGGCACTCACATGAGAATCTCACCAAAATCTAGAGCAGAACTGTGGTGGTGGAGAGACAAACTCCCACTGGGGCAAAGGCTTATTCATCACATCACTCCAGATGTAGAAATCTTCACCGACGCCTCCCTATTAGGGTGGGGTGCGGTGTGCTCCAAAGGAAGGACAGGTGGTCAGTGGCTTCCATCGGAAGCTGACCTCCACATTAACGTCCTTGAGCTTAAGGCCATTCACTTAGCCTTCCTCTCTTTCTTATGATTCGAAAGAAACACTTCCTCCTTTATCAGATCAGATAACACCACAGCTGTCACCTACATCAATAAGCAAGGAGGCACTAAATCAGCCTCTTGCGACTCAGTAGCTAAGGATGTCTGGAAGTGGGCTGAGGAACAGAACAACTGGGTCTCAGCCTGCCACATTCCAGGGGTAGAGAATGTAGATGCCGACTATGAAAGTCGCCACTTCACTGAAGACACAGAGTGGTCTCTCAACCCCTCTATCTTTAAGAAAATTTGCAACAAGTTTGGAAAGCCAGACCAAAGAACGAGAACGAACCACCAGGTGTCACCATATGTAAGCTGGAGACCAGATCCCCAGGCAAAATTTATTAATGCTTTTTCAATCAACTGGAACGCATTTAATAATCCTTACATTTTTCCCCCTTTCAGGCTAATCGACCGCTGCCTAAGGAAAGTGAGGGAAGAGGGGAACAGAGGAATCCTAGTCGTCCCAGACTGGCCAGGGCAACCCTGGCACAGTATCGCGCTGTTGATGGCAAGACAGGTGATATGGTTTCATGGAAAGAACACCTTGCTTCCTCTTCTTCAGGAGTCAAACCCACCAGAACACCTATCATCGTGCCCCTTGGTGGTGGTAGGCTGTTGACAGACAAAATAAATTCTCTCAACCTACCAAGAGCAGTAGCCCTTCACTACTTAGACTCCTGGAGACCAAACACTAGAACGTCATACAGAACTTACCACAATAAGTGGAAAATTTGTTGTTACCTAAGAGGAAAAGAACCCTTGTCAACGGACATTACACTAGGACTAGAATTTCTAGCCCAGCTGTATGACAAAGGGGCGAGTTATACTCTTTAAATGTAGCGAGATGCTCCCTATCCGCGGTCATGGACAACATGGAAGGCAAGACCTTTGGTAATCATGATATCACCTGAAGGGTCCTCACTGGAATGGGCAATAAGAGACCCATCACCTCACGTTACTGCCAAACGTGGGACCTGGACCTGTTTCCGAGAACAATATCGACACTCCTCTATGACTCTGAGAATGTTAATGTTCAAGATAACCATTCTTCTCTCCCTAATCTCCAGCCAAAGGGTACAAACCATTACAAACATGCAAGTAGACTCTGTACACCCAACTTCCGACGGATTCAACATTGTGTATACCAAGCTTATGAAACATTCCAAAGTAGGGAAAGCACTAGGAATGCTGAAGATTGACTGGTTTAAGGAAGACAAGAGAGTATGTGTGGCCTCCAAGATTATTTGGCAAGGACCAAAGATCTCAGAAAAAAGGGTAAGGATGGAAATCCTAAGGGAGGACTAATCCTCAGTCATACAGGCCCTTATGCCCCTGTAGGCACACAGACTGTAGCACGCTACATCAGACAAGCTTTGCAGATGAGCGGAATCAACACCAAAGTCTTCACCGCCCACAGCACCAGAAGTGCTTCCACTTCAAAACTCCTTTCCCTCAACATGCCCATCAAGGACATCTTAGAAAGGGGGGTGTGGACCTCAGAATCCACCTTCAGAACATTCTATAACAAGCCTGTTATAAGGGATAAAGGAGCAAACAAATTGCTCGTGGCCCATGCCAATAAGTACAAAAGGGCCTAAAAAGACTCAACATACTTGGAGTCTAGACTATGTGTAAATAATGTTAGTTAACAGTTAGTTCAGTTCTCTTAGAATTAGGACATTCATGTCAGGGATCAGTAGCTTTCTTTAAAAGTCCCATCTGCTCTGCCATCTATAGGAAGGCAGATGAACTACAGTTTATGATTAATCGAGGAATTAACTTACCTTACGAAGATTAATCATGACTGTAGGAGGATGACGACTAGAGATGGGGAGCAGCTGCCCACCCTCACCACCCTGGGCTCTTCTCTCCTGTCCATCGTGACATGGAATAGTCTGCTTCCCAGCTTATCTCTAACTACATCAGTTTAAACAGTTTAACTAGTAATCTTTGTCATCCTTCTCTACTACTGATCCCTGACTACTTGCTTTGAAGCCTGATTGAAGCCACGCATGCGTGCGTCTCCCATCTGCTCCCCATCTCTAGTCGTCATCCTCCTACAGTCATGATTAATCTTCGTAAGGTAAGTTAATTCTTCGATTAATCTTAAATTGTTATGTCAGCTTTTGCCGACATGCTGACGTCTTTTCGGGAACACTGCCATTAAATCATTTGTGTTAAATGCACTCTAATTAACCCTGCATCAGGCTATAGCTTCCATCAGTATTTGCGATTGATAGGTATTGTCTAAATCTTCATTTGCTTAATGTGTCTTTTCTTAGCAGAATACGGTACTCCCATTTAGTTATGATTGGGGTGAGAGAGCTGATCAACTAACTAAAATGTTGAGAAATTTGTTAGCACTACATAGCCATAATATATCATAATAGCTCTGGAACTATAGGTTAGATATACAGTGAAACCCCTCTATTGATACCACCCTTTGGACTGAACGATTTATGCATGGTCTTATAGTGAGGTGGTTTCTTTAGAGGGGCTAATCTAATAAGTTAAATAAGAGGAAAACAAACCGGGACTGACTATTGGTCTCTATAGAGAGGTGGTCTTTATGTGAGGTTCCACTCTATACCAATAGCTATAGATCCAGAAATTTTACCCGCGAGTATTTTTAGGTGGTGTTACTTACTGATTTTTTTATTTTTTTTGAGTGTTGGAGTTTCTTTTTTCAATGCTTTTTTCAACGGAAATAGAACCCATCCACCCACCCTAGCTCTCTCTATCCCTCCTACCTACAATATCCATTTGATTTAGTGTTAAATACCATAGACGTACACACCACAACATGCTGTGTAGTCAACACCACCCACCCTTTAAACATAATTATCAACACTACCGCTATCTATTTCAAATATATCCCATTTGCCGGTTACATTTATTAAACGTGACTTCTGGGGACGTTATGGAACCGGTACAGAACGGAATAAGGGATCAGAATGGTCACGCGATATTGCTGATAATGAAGCGCCAACTTTTATATTTAAAAGTACAAGTTTTGTACACCGTATAATATATAAGTCCTCCCATAAAAAGGCTTCGTAACTAACACAAGTTTCATTTGAGACGATAATAAGGTCGCAACTTACATGGGATAACAACAAAAGTTAGGCCATAAGTAGGGGTCGTTCATATATGCGGAGTGGACGCTGATTGATAGGGCAACGTGAGGAATTTCGGATATGGGATTCCACTCTCATAGAGGGCGGGTTGGCCGCGCCTCGTCTAGATACCATATGAAAAAAGATAACTAATACATCCGAAAAGATATGTTCTAGAATGTCTATGTGTAGCCCACTATCAAAGATATTGGTAATTTTATCTATAAGTATGGATACCGTATAGTATTAAAACTTTATTTATGTTACAGTACTCCTATGCCATGGTTAATTCCTTCACCACAGGTGCTTGTTGGATGACATTCCCAACAATCATATTGAACGAAAATGAAAATATTACAATTTATTGATAGACATTTTACAAAACACTTCAAAACTAAGACATTTGTTTACATCTTGATTTCAGAATAAAGACTAATCATGGATTCTGATGCACTGAAAGGAGCTTTAAAAAGAGATGAGGAAGCTCTTGCCCAATCCCTGAAACGAGGAGTTGATCCCGCTGCAGGCTTAGAAGCTCTCAAAGCTGCCACAATGAATGGGTTCTCAGAAGGCGTGGACATGATCATAAAATCACTCCCAGAGCTCGCCCACACCGAGAGAAATCCTCTGATCGCAGGTGCTAGATGTGGAGCATCCGAAAAGATAATTGATATATTTGTTGGAAATGGATGTGACATAAATGTCAGAGATGAAAATGAACAAAACAAGACCCCTCTGATGGTAGCAGCTTGCGGAGGACATGTGGAGACCGTTGAAGCTCTTTTGAAGTATCCGGAATGTGACCGAAACGCCATTGGAGGACCCCCTGTCAAAATCAACAGGATCGATGAATTCCACACCGGTATCACCGCCCTTTTGGAAGCAATAAAACTGAAAAAGAAAGGAGCTCCTGTGGTGGAGGCCCTTCTAAGACATGGCGCAGATTTCAATATATGCGGAGAGACACAACTGGATGGGAAGATCACACCTCTGATGCTGGCAGCTATGTATGGCCTTACTAATGTTGTGGATATGTTACTGAAAGCTGGAGCGGAGGTGGATGTGAAAGATGGGAGTGCTCAGACTGCACTTCACTGGGCGGTGAAAGGTGCTCAGTTGAACAAGCATTCTGAAGATGAAGTCATTGTTCCGTTAATCAAAGCCAGTGCTGATCTCAATGCTGTATCTAATTGTGGAGGGGACAACATAACTCCTGTACAAAGAGCCGCTGACATAGGTACATATCTAGCCCCCATTGGACATGATCTCACCAAAGCATTGATAGAAGCCGGTAGTGAGTTGAACCGGAGGGACATGTATGGGAAAACCTTGCTTCACAGGGCTATCACTGCTGGTTGGACTGATATCATAGATTTATTGTTGGACAAAGGTATCGATTTATCGCTTTGTGATCATTCAGGACACACTATTCTATATGATGCAGTTTATGCTTACGGCGCCGATCTAAAAATACTCAAAAGACTTCTCGACTGGAACTGTGACGTTCAAGAAAAGTTTACCCTCTTAGAACAATGTAATATTCGTATACCCGGTATGAGTCTTATACAAGTGGCTCTACATTCAGGGAACCTGGGGCATTTGCCCTACCTCGTAGCTGCAGGTAGTCCATTTCATGGAGATGACATCGCACAGTATCGGGAAAGGGTCGTTATGGTGGATGAAGTCTATAGATGGCTTGACGACCTTAAGTCGAAGCCTCACACCCTGAAAAATACATCGCGTATCTCAGTAAGACGGGCTCTTCCGAGAGGTTGCCATATGGAGAGCGCGGTTGCGCAACTTGCCTTACCAGGTGATCTTCAAGACTTTGTACTTCTGAACACTGGAGTCTAAGGTGGTCATTTGAGAATATTAGAATTGCATCAGGAGCTAGGGCGGATCCTGGTATTTTAAAGGAGCAGCCAAGGGTGGTAATACATCGTTATCATTGATAAAATGACCATAGGCAAAATTGAATATGAGGAAATAAGTATGAACGTCTAGGTCTCATTTCTCCCTCCCTGTGGATCCGTCACCTCTGATTTTATCGACCTTTTTAATCGATATTATAACATGGAGTGTTGCGCCTGCTTACTTAGTTTATACCAAAAGAACGTTTATTTATAATTAGATGGGCGAACCCTATACGCCTTCGTCAGAGGGTGTTTAGTGTAGTCAGAATCACAAAATAATTAGTTGGTATTTAATGTAACTGCAACCCGTTCAAAATGTAGCTATACAACCTGAGGGAAAGTGGCTTTGCTTTTTACGAGTGTTTTAGAAGATTACATGTTTGAGGAAGGGCTAAATAGCGAGATAAAAAGCATTGTTGCGCAATATTGGATTATAAATAACCATTAACGTGTTATAACGTACGGTTTCAGGGTGCATCATATATCTGGGAGGATGGGGCAATGTGTATTAAATCAACATTGTCACAGGGGCTAAAAGGGAGCCCATTTTTGGCCTTGATATTTGGACGACTCAAGAAAATATTTGTGGTAGTTATCTGGAAGGTTTTATGAGAAATTCCCATGTGATTTGTCGGGGCAACTGTATCTAAATAAAAGAAAACAGATGCTTTCAAAATATTCCCTTTCCATGACCCCAAAGAATGCTTCTACTTGACATGATACTTGCTGTGTTTATCAAGTATGGTAACACAAATTTATGATTGTAATTATACCTTGTAACTAGTTATAGAAAGCAGCATTATATCATTTAATTTGAGAGAGATTACACAAATCACTACTATATACTGCAGAATAAAATATGATAATTAACATGAACTCATCTGAGATTCACTGATTGAATGTTAGTTAGGTACTGCTACACTGTTCTGATTTTATATATATATATATATATATATCATTATTGTGAGTTATTCTTTATGGAAATAAATGTATACAAACATGAATGTTTGCATGTAGGTGATTTACTCTTTTGTTGTATTGTTGTATCAAAAGTTTGAAGTAATTTGTAAAGGATTAACAACTCATTGATGTTAGTTATCAATGCTCCTCGGATGCTTCCCTCCACAGGAAACGTATTTGTAGTGAACCGCAGATTCATCAAGTTGAGGTGTCGCGAAAAGAAAACCAGACGAACAGGTAATTCGTATGCAGCAAGTTTGATTAAACTCAGAGTATCACAGGTTGCAACAGCAACAGCAGTGGTCATGCTTGATTTGAACAACAGAAGAATCTTGGTCTGCGGGCGGCCCAAGTCTGTAGTGTCAAGCGAAGGCCGGATCCCCTTGCGAAGAAGGTGTACTCTTTGCCTACCATCCGCAGGATGGTGTCTTCAGCAACGATTTTCCTGTAGTCGTATGACGCCCCCTGTTGGAACTGGCTGGCAGTTCTTATCAGGTCCAGCTCTGGTAGAAGTGCCCTTCACTGCTGCTTGGTGTTGATGGTGTTGGTACGGCAGCGACGTCGATGTTGATGAGTGGACCACTACATATTAAATCTCTGTTTTACAAGGTCTACCAATCCCCTGTCTCGCCCTCTTTCCGATTCCTCTTTCGCAACTGCTCTATTGATCCCTGCCTTTCTGTACCTTCCTTTTACTTTACTGAGCGGTTAGATTATGAGGTGATCGTGAGGCATATCTACGGCTCCTGTGAACCAGGCCAAGGCTTGGTTCCGGGAGCCATAGACATGCTGAAGGACCAGAACTGAATGATCTATTGGCTTTAATTACTGTCATTAACAACAATTTATAAAGACTTTGAAACAAAATGAACTAGTGGAAAGCCATGATCTTGCCGTTTTGAGCAGTAAATATTGTTTTTTATTTCCGTTGATGTAAGCAGTTGGCCAGAAACGGACGTCCAATACTAGTAGCACTGGTCAGTATGCTTACAACTGTCCCGGCCAGCCCAGCAAACGGGGACTAACTTCCTATAGCCTTCCTCTCCCTTGACGAAATGGCGCAGTGGCATTCCTTAAGGAATCCTGATTCTCCCATAGGCACAAGAGCACGCCACCAGTCACCTGGAGCGGCGAAATTGGTCTATAAAACTTGGCTCGGTGTCCCGATATCCTATGTTTTCGTCATCCAGGTGAAAAACCAACGCCAGATTTGACATCCTCAACATTTTTAACAAGCAAAACGTCGGGGTTCATAGTGTCTATATTGTACTCGTAATGCACATACCCTGATTTCCCAACGCATGTCTAGCTATCTCCAGTCCTTTCACATGTCTACCAGCTGCCAATGCTTAAGCCTTCTTCCTCGCACTCAGCCGTACTCGGTAACACGCTCGTAGTGATGTCATAGCAGCCACCGTATGATGTGCAAGACATAGCCCATCATCGGCGATCGTTTTGCACAGTTAATAACACAAAAACCAAACGATTTTAATGCGATTGTTGGTGGGCGGGATGGTGGGCGGGATGGTGGGCAATGTCAACGTACAAAAACATTCCATACTTATGAAAGTAAATAGCCCAAGACATCCCTTCATTCCCATCAAATTGTGACGATAGTTCTAATCTGGTGCCACACACCCCCCTGGACGATCGCCGACCAAAATCCGCCTTGAGAAAGGCGGGCGCAGCTGGCATACTTCGAATCATTTCCGTCGCCCCAGGCTTTCACCGTCAAGACCCAAGTCTAGAGAACTCACAGAGATCATGCCGTTTTCCTATTAAACATACCTGAGTAACTCTCCCAAACGGGCAGCATTTGATTTCCGTAGGCCATTTTTTTAGAAAAAATAAAATTCGTTGAATCTCTACAATCTTTCGTTTATATATAGCAGGGAATATCAGCATAATGCAGGTGAAGTTTGGGAAGGCTGGAGCAAATATTTCGATTCCTACAGCTATGTTTCAAATACCTGTATTTTCCCTATTATTTTGCCTTATTTCGGCCTTATTAAACCTGATTAATCAAATATTTAGTGTAAGCATGAGGTAAATTACCCACTAATTCGTCTGGCAAAATTAAATGAAAAGTCAGAGATAGAGAATGTAGGTTGGCCGGCAAAAGAGAGCCTTGGTTCTCACCAGAAGTTTGACTTGATTTTAGAAAAGAATATCCAATTTATTACCATAAAATCACCGTTTGAATAGGAGGGTCTCTTTATTTTTAATAATTATGGCGTAACGGCGACGCCTATGTTGTAACGGCGACATTACTACACAATCTGGTCTCAATATCAAACCATTTGTATTCATTCATATTTATATTTTTCACCAACTTCAAGCAGGCCTAAAGAATAATTAGGTAGGCCGAAATTACATGAAAATGTTTTTTAGGAAAAATATTGGAGATATTTTACATGTCGTAACGCGACCTTAAATATTCCCACACCAGTTCAAGGAATTTTATGTGAGGTGATATAAGATTTCAGGGATATCATGGGCTATTACCTTTTCTTTTTATCTAACTATACATACATATACATCCTCCCTATACAAAAAAATAAATGCAATTCAATATTAATCATTACTCTTGGAGTATTTGATTGTGTTGAAGCCAGTATATGTCGTAATGGCGACACAAATATTCCAAAACGATATTTTCCTTCTCTAAATCAGTATAAATGAGTGATTACATAAAAATGGTGTTTTTTCATAATAATGAACCAGCGTGCATGTGTAGAAACCATTCTTTTCAGCAGAAGTAAAATATTTTCCAAATGCGCCTGTGTATTATATACAAATTCCATAATCATTACTTATTTTCCAGTCTGAAATAGCCCTTTTATCCCAATAGCAGCGAAGATGTTGGTATAAGAACTTTGAAAGTAGGGTTCCCACGGCCTAATTTTGGCCAAAGAATTCAAATAAAATGGTTATGAATATGTGTGGTTATCCTAAATACAAGTTGTAGAAACCCTAGGCTGGAAAACGAAATGATGCCCTATTGGGAGAATTACCCACCTATAGCCGACATCCTTACTCTGAAATCGCAATTATATTATGTTCCTCCAAGTTTTGTCCGAAGAAATAATCCATCTAGGCTTTAAAATAGATTCTCGATATTCCTATAGTAATCCTATGGGGATGCGTTGGGACTTGCCAACCACCATTTGCGCCACCACAGAGGAGAGGGGGGGGGGATCATTCAACAATCAGTAAGGTAAACGTCAGTCACAAGCAACTCATTTATCACACAAGAAAAAATATATTATGGGCGGTTTGATACTTCTGGATCGTCCTTCTCTCATTCCTTATCCCTCTCTCTATTTCCATCTCTCTCACTCTTAATTACGTTGTCTCTTACACAAGACACTTTCTAATCCTCTTCCACCCCTCTCCCTATCCTACTACACACACACACACACAAACTTTCTGCCCCTCCATACACTCTCCATCATCTACTCATATTCAACTCTCCCTATATATCTATCTATAATGCAAATAAATTAAAAGTCGAGAATTGTTGGGTAAAAACTTTCAGTATTGACCAAATTATCTCAATCATTGGTAGGGTAAGAAATAGGTACATAAAAACAGTACAGCTTCAAACCTAAACTAAAACTAAATTCGGCATGCCAGTACAGGCATCGATCACAACAAAACAACATCATTTATATTGTAATGCGAATTATTTGTAACATGCAGTAGTGAAGATTTTACTCTTGAAGAACTTTGCTTATTCAGATTTTTACTAGTGATGTTAACATGTACTATTTCATGATGTTACGTAGCGATCTGTAGACCTTATAATTGGCTGTGATTCAGGAATAGGGCGATATCAAAAGATAGATATTATAGCATGATAACTTGACTCTCCCGCGACCTACCGCTTTTGAAAAAAGCCGCCACCGGCTCCTCTCTAAAATTGGAACAGTCGTACCCGTTATCACGGTCATACGTACAAAGTAGAAGAAAAGGGAATTGCTGCTGTCCCTGCCTACGAAATAAATGCTCATTCAGCTTTGTGTCAGGTGTGAGAACTACCGTATATTAGTAAGCAACGATATTAGCTAGTGATTACTGGAACAATATTGTCTATATACAATGCTAGAGTCAGGTATAGCTCGATAGGTCCCGTCGGGAAGATTCGAATGGATGGCCATTGCCGCGAAATATATCAACAAGTGCCGAAAATGGTGTCTCCCAATACCGCCGCTAGCGCCACTGCATAGGCCGCTGCTCAGTGCCTACGCACTGAGCAGCGCTAGGGGTGGGGGTCGGGTGGAGGCGGTAGGGTGCGTGGACGGGACCTCGTCGGCAACTGTTTTTCTTTATTTATACAAGCAACTAGCCTAAAACTCAGATCCCAACACAACCCAATCCAGCGGTATGCTTTCTGGACAGTAGGCTTAGACTTTGCGCAACCGACCCGCCCCCTAGAGGGCGGAATTAGCCCACCTGTAAACCTCCTTACGTTGCCCAAATAATCAGTGTCTTTTCCCTCTTATACAAGAATTGTATGTATGGCCCTGTTTTCTATGTATTCCCATGTAAATGGGCACAATTACATCGTCTGTAAGGCAAGTCGTGTTCCTCCTGATGCCTTTTTATGGGACGACTTATGTATAATATGGTACAGGAAAGTAGCAATTTTAAATATAAAAAGTGGCGTCCAATTTGTTTTGACTCCCACCCCTCTCGGACCTCCTCCGCTCTACCTGTTGTCACTCACTCCCGTCATGTTTACATAGCTTCAACCACCTCTCACTAGTCTCTAGTGCAGGCATGCATGTGTAGCTATAGGATCGTTGCTCCAACCACGGTAGTGGCCGACGCCACTACCGTGGTTGGAGGGGAGCAGATATTATACACAAACATTAACAAGGAAGAGAGAGTGGGGGAAGCAGGGCGGGGTGGTGGGCAGTCATTAAAAGTGAGAAAAACGACAACTATAAGACAAAAACAGAAAATAAAATAATATCCTGTAGGCCTATAGGTAGCCGGCTAAATTTCTGGATGTCAGTCTTCCTAGGATTAGGGTCTTCCCTGCAGTCCTATATGGCTTCCATGTAGATTTGTATGAGTGATTGTTATATTTGTTAGAGCTCTGAGTGGTATGTACTTTGCATTGTATCCATAGTCAGCAATACAGTGACTATCCAGTATATAGGAGATATCCAGTAGTGGTGGCTTATACTAGCCTCCTATGAGTTAGATGGGAATCCAGCATCTCTATAGCACTATTGCAGCTACATAGAATGAAGACAACTCAAGGAAGCAACACAACACAAGAAGCATAGTTATGAGCTCAAACTGTATTCCTCATGAAGAACAAGTGTTTATATAGTTGGGGTGTCAGGGCTGGTATTGGTTCCCTCCCCTGGGCCTATCCCTCCCTCCCCTTAGTGTTGGTCCCCCCCCCCTCTATCTCCTACCCTGGTCCTACCCTGGTCCTACTGGCAATTTAGTATCCTACTACTGTCCCCTGCTGCCCTCTGGTGTAAACTACAGTTACTACACTACCCTTTTTCTTGATACGAATAAAAACCGAAATGTCCCTCATTAATGAACGCCAGTAGACCTCCTTAATCAAAATACAATACCCACTAAATTTTGAAAAGTTCCCCTGACACCTCATGCTTTACAAGATTACATTAGTATTTTTTCTAAATTTTAAAAGAAGAAATGCGTCCAACAACATTCTAGGAATCCACAATCTTCTTGCTTCTGGTACATAAAAACGGTATTCATCTTAACAATTTTTACCGCATTCGCAAACATAAGCTTTAAAGAGATTAAGAGGAAAAACACATACATTTGAAAAATAAGAGATACGGATAAAGGAGTGAAACTTAGAGCAAATAACAGTCATACCGGGTACAACTTTCAACAGATAGAGGAATATCCAATAAAATATATATATAAGCAAGATAAATAAGTGTGCACCATAAAGCGACTTCTGTTAAAAACGAATGTATATATAGTTGTATATATGGATGGGTACACCTGTTGTTTTTCTGGATGTTATAATAATAACAAATTGCTTTGGGGTATTATTTTCTGAAAAAATATATTCTCCTCTATATAATGCTAAAAAAATAACATTCACGCTCAAATATTAAGGGATCTTGAGTCCAAAAGGAAAGGTTATTTTCGCATAGGAATAGCATTGCATAGAAATTAGAACATATCGCAAATACATATGATATATGTGTACGAGCATACTCTCTATAGGCCTAGATCTAATATTCATTCAAATCTCAATGAAGCCCATTGTAAGTATACTGTGTGTATGCCATGTTATTTATTCTAATTTTTGCTAATTTTACTAAAGTAGTCTATTCTAATCTTGATTTCTTTTACATAGTATGATAAACATATAAATGTATCATTAATGTCTCAGGGTCACAAATATTTGATTGAATTGATTTTAGATAATAACTATCGATTCGAAATAAGGGTGTTTCCTTGTGGAAATCATTGTATTTTAAGTATATATATATGTTACATAGTTGTGATTAACTTTACCATATCAATGAGGAATAATTATTACCCTGCTTTATTTTTTAGTTGAGTGTGTCTGACATTATGTTGTCGAATTTGAGGAGAAATTTATAGAGTTTTTCAATACTTTGTAAGCTAAGCATACGCACGGTATAGCACATGAAAAACAACAGGGCTAAACTTTTTAATTCAATTAAACAGCAGTTGATTTCTTTTATAATAGTGTATTATTCTATGGATAACGATTTTAGTATGACCCCTATCTCTGATACAATTTTCGGTTAAATACAAGAACTAGATATTTATTCCCAGAGGATATTTCTCTTTCATCTTAGGCATACGCACGGTATGCATATTCAGGCATGCATGGGATGGGTATTTTGGTAGGAAACATGTGTGAAACCTATAAAAGTCATATTTGAACTTGACACTATCAGGAAACATTCTAGATCGACTCATTGCATTAAAAGTGGTTTAATAATTACACATTCTGAATATTTATTGCATTAAAGAGGATATGCCGTGAGTATGCCACCCTAAAAAAGTTGCATATGATATCCTATGAAAGATACAATAGCAAGTCAGTGCATATTATGCGCTTATGGGTGACCTGGATGTCATAAAATATAATTTGGTACTAAGGAATATTGATATACAATTTTGCTCAATCGCATTGTTATTGTTACATACATGTAGATATATAAACTATGTATGCATGTAAGTTTTACATGTATGTACATACATACATGAATATATATATAATATATACATACATGTGTATGTGTTGTGTACACACATGTGTATGAACATGCACATACTAAATTATAATACATGTATCTATAATGCATACCATGTGGTGTTTTACATGTAGCCTATGTATACATACATGCATGTATGTATTGTTTGTATAGATGTGTGTATGTGTACATGTATGTGTATATATGATCAATAATATGAAAAATATGATCGTTCATATATGGCATGGTCGCTTACATTAAAATGTGCCCATGCTGTTTTTTTAGGCAACATTATGCTATATCAAGGATATCCAATGAATATCAAAACAATTTTTTGCATTACCAAGACAATGTAACGAAATTATTTTTTATGTAATTTCACATATCATTATGTATCAAAATTAATAAAATGCAGCCATATTCTTTACTTTATTTGCATTCAAAAGTGATGAAGTCGGATTTTAAAGCAATCGGTAGTGGTATACCATCGACAGCTCTTGAAGAGGGGAATACATTTATAAGTGTTATTAAATATTGCATTTGCATAGACAAAGATAACATCACTATGGAACAAAAACCATTACTGATTATTATGATGAAGATTTGGTGGATAGACTCATATACCAAGACGATTTCTACGGTCCTATATGTAGCTATATGTGTTAAACTCTTCTTAGGCCTAAAGCTCGATATCCACTTACACGTCGGTCGGTACCACGCGGTCACCATCGAACGGTGCCATGATGCTTTTTGACAGACGTGCAGGACCGTTTGACCGTCCATATGGCTCCCGTTCGACGGTCCATGCTCTGGTCAAAGATGTCAGGGGGTACTTCTTTGACCGGAGCATGGACCGTCAAGCGACGGTCAAAAGTGGCCAAGGCAAATTTTTTTTTTCTGTTTTTAGGTATTTATGGTCATACCAAAGTTTGTCATTATCTCTGATACCTCTGGTTGACACATGTGAATATTGATGTGAATATTGTGATTTATGATTAATTATTGGTGCTTTTATAGTGATTATTTCGACTTAAAAATATGAAAATATGTATGAATATTTGTTAGCATTAAGTAATATTTCTACTCTGAGCATTGTATTAGTGTCACCTGTGGCAACGATGTAATAATAATGTCTAAGAATTATCTATATTAAATAGGTTTCCAACATGGAAACCATATCAGGGGCCCTAGGCTATGGAATGGTCTACCAGGTTATATTAGATGGGAAAAATGGCCAGCTATCAAGTCATTTTGATGAAAAATAAAAGTTACTAGCCCACGATGATTCTGAAACCTTTCATTCCCATACATAAAATTCCTTGAACTGACAAGGGAATATTTTCTGTAGCATTACGACATGTGATATATCTCCAATATTTTTTCTAAAAAACATTTATATGTTATTTCAACCTACTTCATATTGCGTATATATTTAGTTCAATACCTTTCCTGTCAATGTTCAAAAGTTCATTACTAAATTTTTAATTGAACGGAGTTATGTGTATTTTTGTAAGGCTTGTTTATGAATAAATTAGCACCGACTACAATGATTTTTTTCAATTTAAACGATAAAAATAAATGTACAATTATACTCTACAGGGGCGGATCCAGGATTTTCATAAGGAGGGGACGCACTTTCAAATTTCATTTCAAGAACATAATATACTCATGTATTTCAAAAATAAAATCGACCATGATGAAACTTCTAAATAATCTTAAAATCACCCCAAAAGAATTTTCATTCTGTACGAATACTTCCCTGTGTAATAAACTGAGAATCTCCAAACATTTCAGGGCCATTTAAAAGATTCCAGAAGGATTCAATGCCATGTGATGATATTTCAGGCCCTTTGACCTATGTGTTAAAGTGGCTGTATGTATGTATGTTGTTTATTTCCAGTTCAATCACAGTTACATCAATATAAATAATACAATATCTGGAAATGGGTACCACATTCTATGCTAATCATAGCTCTACCAGGAGGTCCCTTCTACGTTTAATTACATTATTATTTACAGTTCAAGTTATTCTATTTGGTAGATTCGCTCGCTATTCAATACAGTACAGTATAGAAGGCAAATTGTCTGATCGTTAGGGGGACCATTTGCATTCAGACGAACACTCCTGGCGGCCCGCCCGTTCAGACATTGCTTCATTTGGCGGCGTGGTGCGATTTGCATTCTGACGAACACTGGTCGCACCAGCCATTTTTGTGTGTTGGTCTACTTTGCCAACATCAAGTCTCTTATGGACTAGTGTACATATGTATTGACAGTCGGTCGTCTGAGTAGCTGGTTGCATTCTAACGAACACTCTTGGTGGTGTCAGTCGGCCGTCTGTCCTTACATGGACCGGGTCGATGGCATTCTAACGAACACTTGGTCGAGCCGGCCCATGTCCGTTCATTCATTACAAGTTCGGAAGAGAGATAGAGCAGTCGGGGGGCGTAAGTTTAGTCTGCGTTCAGTGTAGGGTGAGGGTTTCCTGTTTAGTCGCACTTTGGTTGGTCTTAGTGAATACCATTGTCAGTTAATTACTTGGATTATTTCTTCAGTGTTGGGGGTCGTTTTGATTGGCCTGGCCCAGAGAGTAGGAATAATGTTCCTCTTCTAGGTAGGCTTTGAAATCACTAATTGTTAGGGATGCCTTCCTCCCTTTGGGGGGCAATTTGTTGTAAAGATATGGTGCCTGTACATAATACGACTTCTTTATCCTCTCGGTTTTCGCCATAGGGACTTTTAGCAATTTGCCACTTTTTAGGTTTCTTAGATTTAATTGCCTATTGTCAGTGTAATTTTCGTCGCAGCTCATTGTGAATGCAATTTGGAGGAGATGTGCCTCTCTCCTTTCATTTAGGAATGGGATTTTGTATTGAGCATGGAGATCTTTTACACTCTCAGTTCTTTTTAGGTTGTAAGCTATTCAAATGAACGAATTTTGGATGGTTTGGAGCCTCTCCAAATGCTTCGCTTGAGCTGGTATATAGAAAATGTCACAAAAGTCGATCACCGGCTGCACCATGGTGGTGTACACTAGCATGGTATTTGTGGGCGTTAGTGATTTCCTAATTTTGGATGTGGCTTTTAATCGTTTGGCTATTTGGTCTATTTTCATCTGAACATGGGCATTGAACGTCAGTGCTTGGTCTATTGTCAGGCCTAAATAGCAATACTCCTTTTCGTATTCTAGGATGGCTGAGTTCAGGCTCAGTGCTTTTGGTGTCGTCTTCTTTTTTGTGTTGCCAAGGATAATATCCATGACTTTGCTTTTCTTTACATTTACGGAGATTTTGTTCTTTTTACACCATTGACTGACCATGTTCAGATCTTTTTGTAGATCTTCTTTAAGAGAGTCCTCATTTGTTTGCGAGTGATAGATCACCGTGTCGTCAGCGAACAGTTGTACCTGAGATTCACTGACGACACTTTGCAAGTTGTTCACGTACAGGAGGAACAGCAACGGCCCCAAGACCGTACCTTGTGGGACGCCACATTTCACCCTCACCCTGTTAGAGGTTACCCCATTCACTCGTACCCTTTGATACCTATCCGAAAGGTAGTGACCGATCCAGTCTATTATAGGTTGTGATAAGCGGAACGAATATAGTTTCTCAATAAGGATCGTATGGTCTACCGTGTCAAACGCTTTTTTAAAATCTAAATATACGAGCGATACTGGTTTATTTTTAACCTTGTTCCGGTAGATATAGCCGAACAATTTTTCGTGGGCCTGTTCCAGAGAGTGGCCCTCTCTGAAGCCATATTGAAATTCATATAGGAGTTTGTTCTCTTCTAAGTGGGGATATATTATGCTCTGAATGACTCTCTCCAGTAATTTAGCTGGGAGTTTTACAAGACTTATAGGTCTATAATTTGAGGGGTCTGAGCGGGATCCCGCTTTATAAATGGGCACTATAGTTGCCTCCTTGAATTCCTTGGGTACTTTAGATGTTCTGGCTGATATATTACATAGGTGCGTAAATTGGTATGATAGGGCCAGGAATATTGGTTTCAGGACTTTGGTTGGCATTAGAGCCATGCCTGAGGATTTGTTTGGTTTGGTTTTCCTGATAATATTGTATACCCTGTTCTGTGTTATCTCCGGGAACTGTAGTACCTGATTGTTGTGTTCGGTTTTCGGTGGGGTATCGGTAGGGACGGGTGAATGGGTTGTCGTTTGGTCATGTATTTGCGGAGTCTGGATCTGGGCAGCTAGTGTTGGCCCTATATTGGCAAAAAAGCTATTAAATTCCTCTGGGGTATCCTCCCTTTCTATAAATTCCCCTTCTGAATTTTTGAGTTTTATTTTCTCCTCTGATTTGGTCTTATTTGGAGTTATTATAGTACAGTGGCCAGAGGCTAAATTTGGGAGGGAACCCCTACCCACCGTATAACAAGCTAAATTTGAGGTATTTTGTGTAGAATTTCATGAATTTTCCAAATCTGAGGAAAAAAATTGCCCAAAAGGTGGCGAACATTATCAAAATGGCCTGTTTCCATGGAAACTTGTGATTTTTTTGTATTTTAGCAAAAAATAGGTTTTTAGTGTCCCATTTCTACACTTTTATCAGTATTTTGACCAAACTTGGGAATAACAATGTTGTATCTAAGGGTTATCATTTCCTTTCAAATCAATGACCTTGGTCAAGGTCAAGGTCACCAAATATGACCTTGAAATGTAAAAATAGCAAAATTCTGGGATGTGACATCCTATTTTCTCTTATGAAAATATGACAATAGAAGAAAATGGTAACCTAATGCATACAAATAATAACTGATATTAGGGGAAAGAAAAATAACCCATTTTTGGTATCATTGGAATGTCTGTTGCCATGGTAATCAAGCCTCACTTTTCATTCTATGCTAAATTTTGTGTAAATCTAAATACCATACTGCGGTCTATATCTTTTGAACAATTTATTTCAAAGCTACACAATTTATACATGTGAAAGGGATCTGAGAGTACTTTCATAATATATCTTTTAATTGACCTTTGTCAAGGTCAAGGTCACATTTTCAAGGTCAAACATCAAATTTTGGTTCAAATTTGAGTATTATGTATGTATCTTTGGAACTATTTATCTCTTGTGTATACAATTTATGCATGTGATAGAACACTAGCAACACTTCCATCGGACATCTTGTCAATGACCTTGGTCAAGGTCAAGGTCACCATATCCAAGGTCAAACATCAAATTTTGGTTTAAGTTTCAGTAATAGATATGTGTATCTCTGTAACAATTTATTTCCAGGCTACATACTTAAAGCATGTAATAGGGCTCTAAGTGCCCTTCCATGAGACATCTTGTCAATGTCATATGTCAAGGTTAAGGTCACGATTTTCAAGGTCAAACATAAATTTTGGTACTAATTGAAGTTTTTGGTACTTATCTCTGGAACTATTTATCTGTAGGGTGCATAATTTAATCATGTGATAGGGCTCTGAGAGGCCTTCCATTAGATATATTGTCAATGACCTTGGTCAAGGTCAAGGTCATAATTTTCAAGGTCAAACATGAAATTTGGGTCCAAATTGTGGTATTAAGTAATCACAGAGTCACTAGCATTGACATGTATGTCCATTCAACCAGGATCCTTTGGTCTAGGGGTAAGGCCTCTGACTCCCACACAGTAGGTTGATGGTTCCATTCCCACAGCAGGAGGCTTTTTTACATTGCCTAGTTGTGTGGTCCTTTCTTATTTCTTTTTGCCTAATGTTTCCACATCTGTGGCTCAGTTTTCCTTTAAAACTAACACATTCAGTTCATCATGTTTATTTCCTTTTAATTTTTGAATGAATTAGAGAGGCTGAGATTGATTTGAGCAAGAAAATTGTCTTAAGACTGGTTCTGTGGGATATAATTTCCAGAGCATACAAGGCAATGGCTCTGACCTGACACCCAATGACAAGGGCTGGAACTATAGCTAGAAGTCTTAGTACCTGCAGTTCACACCAGACTCCACTGGTTATACATCATGTATGGGATATTTCCTAAATAAATTACATTTCCTAAATTAAATTCCAAATGATGGGGAACACATCACTTCATTTTAGTCAAGTACATTATGGCAGGATATACCACAATACCCTAGATTTTGTGAAGGAGGTCCAAGGTCAAATATCATACCACCTGTGGAAAAATAATTAAAAATCACATATTTTTGTGTCTTAATTGCTGGGGATTTTACTCATGCAGTTTAGATCTGGCAGGTAGGTAAACCTATATGAATACATATATTATTGTACTTTGATCAAGGTCAAGAACATTTATTTCAAGGTCAAATGATGAGAATTTTGCCTTTTTAGTGCACTAGTGTCTGGTTACAGCTCCTGTTTCGGGTATTTTTGAAATAAAATGCATATATTTGACCTTTCCTAGCATATCAGGAAAATATAACTTCATTTTAACTGAGCATGACAGGAAATTCCAGAATAACTTATATTATATGAAGGTCAAAGGTCAAATGTAATACCACCCCATGGGACAATAATGAACATTGACATGTTGTTGTATTTTCGCAATTAGTGGGGAGTTTATCTCATCTCGGTATTTTAGCTGGGACAATCATGGACTGAGGTCCTAGAATACACATTTAGTTGCCTTATTCTATTGAAAAAAATGATAAACCTGGTCAAACACACTTAGTAATTCAACTACAAAAAGTAAAAGGTTAGGGTCACTTTTATTTCTTGTTTACATGAGACAAGATGAAATCCCATTTCTCATATGAAATAGGAAAATACTTACAGAGAATTATACATAAATATTGTCACAGGAGCAGACGAGTCTCCCTTGTTAGAATGACCTCTGTGACCTGGGTTCTTAGAAGTCACTCAGTCAACACGTCCCTGTACATAAATCTATCCACACCTCTCGTCTGATGATGCTTGGGACGGGTGGGATAACTTAACCTGTCAACACCCTTTCCCACTTCATGTCTATTTTATTGCTAATGCTTTATATAACGCCCAGTGTGGGCCGGGTAAAATTGTCACTTCCTGTTGACTATTCCTTGGATGATGATGTGAGCCTGTGTGTGGAGAATATAGCCTTGCTGCAAACCATATTCCTCTCCTCTGATGTCTGACTAGATTGAGCGCAGGCCGAGCCGTCTGAACCCCAAGGTCACGAGTACCTTTCCTACTTAAGTTACTTATATCGCTAAGTCCCTCTTCTGTGCTAGCTGCCGCGCAACACCTGATAGCTGACCATTGGAATGGACTATGTAATTGAGCCTAACTCTATCATCTCCCCCTCTTCCTCCTAGCGGTCAAATAACTAAAAACATTAATTCCCACTCCAACATTGGTGGCAGCTGTGGGGATCGTATTGAAGGAAGAACTAGTCGCTCAGATACAGACACAAGCCCTCTGGCATTGTCGCCCTCCATGGAGACTGAGAGAAAGCTGGAGGATGGATAGGGTCCCAGCAGACGGACGGGTCAACATGGTATGAGGTGCGGATGTGGAAGCAAGGCCCCTCGGAGGCTGGAGAGGCGCCAGACAAGACAGGGCACATAGGGAAAGAGTGAACTTGGGAGTTGAGGAAGAAGATGATCAGCCATAGCTGGACGTGGGTCACAAACAAGCCAACCCTGGGGGCTATCCAAGAATGCAATGGCAGGGAAGGAGGGTCAAGACAGCGCCAAGGTCATGATGGATCAACATCACTGAACAATTCTTTAAATCACTTCAGAGTTTTAGCAGACCTCAATGACTGGTCGAACAGGGAATGCGCGCTGTACCTGGGGGCTAGTATAGATGGGTCTGTGCTGGCTATACTGGAGTCAATATCGATGACGGGGATAGCTTTCTCCAACTTGTTCAAGAGCTGGAGAAGTGCCACCAGCCTGCAGATCAGCTATCTCTGTATAGGATGCAACTTTGATTGAGAAAGCAAGGTAAAGATGAAGGAGTCAACGACCTGGTGGATGACCTTGAGAGAATGATGAGACTAGGGTTGATTGGGAAGTAAGGGATGATCTCAGCCGAGATGCATTGATTGGAACCCTGAGGGATGAGAAGTTGAGACAATGGATTGTCCAGGCTGGGCCTAGATCATTTGCAGAGGCTAGAGGGGCTGCATTACATGGAGAAGCGTTCCATCATGCAGTGTGCGACCGACCTGGCCCCTCAAGTGCCCAAGGTTATCTTAGGCTGACAGCAGTGGAAGAATCCCCACCTGTTATTGAGTCCCAATTGAAGCAGATCCTGGGGAAAATATTGTCTAGGTTAGATAAGCTTGAGACCAGTCCTCGTAGCAGAGATCAGACAAGCAACTCTTACACACCTAGACAGTGAGGATGTTTCCTATGTGGTGATTATGGACATTTCAGACAAGAGTGTCCAAACCATCCCAATGATCACACACAGAGAGGACAGGGAAAAAACAGTGGGCAGTAAGCCACCGGGATACTGTCCAGCAAGTCACCGGTAATGGGGAAGGATGGATGGCCATATATGGCAGATGGGATCCTTCTACAACAGGAGTGGTGGTTGATGGAAAGAGCAATGGGGTGGTCATTTAGTTGCTAATAGATACAGGTGCTTGTACAACGATATTGAACAAGTGGACCTGGGAACGGATGGATGATCCCCCTCCATTAAGGCGCTCATGAATAAGAATCACAGGTGCTGGGGGAACACCGGTGGACATGCTGGGTGAAACTGATACAGAAGCAGACTTCGGACCGATCTTAATTAGAATGAAAGTAGTAGTAGCAAAATTAGAAGAAGGGGGTATTCTAGGAATGGATATCATCAGAGCTAGAAGGTCTCTGGTAGACACAGATACTGGAACAGTGTGGATGTATACGCCAGAGGTAGTCATACCTGGGCGACGTCTTGGTGATGTCTGCACCACACAACATGGAGCAGTGAAAAATGGAAGTCAGGCGTGGATGAGCGTCACCTGGGATAATGGAGGTGATGGGCAGGACATGTCTGATCGAGGACCCCTGGAGGAGGTGGATGAGCAACATTCTGGTTTGAATGTGTGTGATCCAGGACCCCCGGAGGAGGAGGTGGATGAACCATGTTTTGGAGAAACAGGTAGTAGCGGTCAAGGGCTACTGGAGGAAACAGGTGAACGATACCACACCTTGGCGTATGCAGAAGGAACTGATATTCAGGAGTTCCTAGAGGGGACGGGAGAAACACCCCTGGAAGGATATCCAGTGGTGGGAGGGCAGGGACAGCAGTTTCTGGAGGAGATAGGCAGTCAGGTTTCATCTGAAACCAGCGATGAGGGTGATGGAGAGTGGAACTGGCCGACGTTACCATGTGGGTATGCTTATGCTGCTTCTCAGACGATGATAATGGCGGGTAGTATCACAAGATGAATATCACATGGAACCCTTCCCATGCTGTTGGTGGAGTGGAACCACAAGATACTCTGACTGAGGAAGGAGCTCGGAACCTCATTATGGAAGATGAAGGACTTGGTGCCAGAAGTTAGAATAACAAGGTCAGTACATTGGCCCACTGGGAGAGAGGGTATAGCAAAAATTCTCAACCGAGGTCAGCTAGATGCTTGCATACTCCAAGGTGTGAAAGTGGTGGCATGGAGTGGGGCAGAAGTTAATTCTTCCCCCCTCCCCACTTGCAACACCCTACAGGATGAGCAGGACACGAGAAAGGCCATGATCAGTGACCTGTGGGGCCAGACCGATAGATGTATGACTCAAGGTCATCAGGACAAGATACAGAATTTATATGAGGAGTTCCAGAGTTTGTTCCATAGAAACGGAGAGCCTCTAGGTAGAACTGGGATGGCTAAACACCACATCGATACTGGTACTAGCCACCCAATTAAGAGTCGGCCAAGATGTGTGCCTATTCACAGGTGACAGATTGTGGAAGAAGAATTGTGCAAAATGGAAGCAGGAGTGATTGAACGTGGAAGCGGTCCCTGGGCCAGCCCTGTTGTGTTGGTAAAAAAGAAGGATGGGGGCTGGAGATTTTGCGTAGATTACTGTGATTAAGTCACAAAGAAGGATGCTTATCCCCTGCCTAGGATGATACTTTCAACCTTCTGAGAGGGGCCAGCGTGTTTTGCCCACTTGATCTGGTGAGGGGGTATTGGCAAGTGGAGATGGATGTGAGTAGTATAGAGAAAACGGCCTTTTGCACACACTGGGGCCTGTACCAGTGCAACATTATGCCTTTTGGCTTAGTAAACGCTCCTTCAACCTCTGAAGGATTGATGGAGACAGTTCTGGTAGGCTTGGTCGGGGAGCAGTGTCTTGTCTACCTGGATAACGTAATACTGCACGGCCGGACCATGGAGGAATGTGCTGATAGACTAGCAAGGATGTTTGAAAGGATGAGAGTGGCTGGTCAAGCCTACCAAGTGTCAGCTTTTTCAGGCCTCTGTGGCTTTCCTTGGGCACATTGTGTCAGGGGAGGGTGTAGCCACTGACCTGGCCAAGATTGAAATAGAACATGGCCTTACCCGTCCAGTAAAGAGCAACTCAGAAGCTTCTTGGGCTTCTGCTCATACTACAGAGCTTTTCTCAAAGATTTCTCTTTGATAGCCGCTCCTATCGTAGCCGCTCCTATGTTCAAGCTGACAAAGAAGGATGTACCCTATGTGTGGGATGAGACTTGTACCCAGTTGATGGATGCAATCTGGAATCTACTGTGCACAGGCCCCTGTGCTTGGTTTTTCAGGATCCAACAGCCCAGATGGTCCTTGATACGGATGCCAGTGGCCTGGGAATTGGCTGTGTCCTCTCACAGGTGATAGATAGATGTGAAAGGGTACTAGGATATGCGGGACGCATGCTGAATAAAGCGGAGAGAAATTATTGTGTTATCATCATGGACATTTTGGTTTGGATATGTTATATTTATACTTTTCATACAGGTACATCTCCTGGATTTCTCCATATTTTACTCAGTAACCTCTGACACTATCTATTTTATACATTTTGTGTGTGTGTGTTGTTGTTGTTGTTAATAATACATCATAATACAATATCTTTCTCATTATGTCTTAAATTATGTTATTCTAATGGATTTTAAATGACTTCAAGA
Source organism: Sthenelais limicola (assembly GCA_942159475.1). Classification (NCBI taxonomy): domain Eukaryota; kingdom Metazoa; phylum Annelida; class Polychaeta; order Phyllodocida; family Sigalionidae; genus Sthenelais; species Sthenelais limicola. The sequence continues at coordinate 6,504,020 of OW804100.1, read as the reverse complement.
ATACAGAGTTTGTTAACAATGATAAAAATAAGTCACGAATATGTATGACAAAATGATGATGATAATAATGATAGGCAGTGGTATACATCTTGTGTCACATTGGCCTAACTAACATTAATAATTATTCTGTATCGTGATGTAGCTTAGAGGCAAAGTTAAAACCAATATACCTAGACCCTTAACAACGTGTTTTTAAAAGAAGGAAACAGACAAGTCGGAAGATTTTTCCTAGACAAATATCTAGGAATTGAAGAGACTGCCCCGAATAGAAATATGAAATATGGGCACATATGTACATAATACTAAACTTTCCTGATTATTCAGACAAATAACTAAAATTGTCCACACTCGGAAAGTAATTCAGGAAGACGATTCATTATTTCGGGTTGCCTTGCTATATAATTCATTTTCTGCTACAAGTAATTTATCACAACAAATTGTTCAAAAAAAAATTGTATGATAAATGTAACATCACATAGTGTTTACTACAAACTTACGGTGGAAATATCACTGCAAACTTTATTCATCATAAAATACCCGCAATGCGTTGGACATGTACAATCCTTAACAAAATAAAAAAAGGTCTTTATTACTCTTCAAAGTTAAAATTTCCATCGGTTGGCAGCCCCATAAATCAACATAGTATAAATTTACATGGCCTTGATACTGTTGACTACTCGTTTAACAATGGTTGGCACTTTTGTTTTGCCCGGCATTAAGAAAATGTACTGTTCCAGGAAGATTAGGGTGTTGTGGAGCCTTTTCGGATAGGCTATGCCATGCAAAAAATAAGTGGCGAAAAGGCACATCACTCCAGTGATGAGATCTGTATTTCCATTGGATTTTACAACCGTTACCCCATCAAGTACTACTGCAAATGCCTCAGCAGTTAAGACGTTTGCCTCGGGAGATTGACTCATCCTCAGCGTGGGTGTGGCCTGCCCTGGTTCCTGTTGAATCAAAATCAAACCTTTAAGGATGGTCTCCACTGGCTGCGGTAAGCTCTGCGGCAGGCTCTGCGGTAAGCCTGGCAATGGGGCTGTGATGGTGAGGAGTGGCGAGGTCCTGTCTACATGGCCAGGCAACCATATAGGCAGGACCTCATCAGTCCTCTCAACTTACAGAACCAGCACAAACCATCGCAAGGCTTACCGCAGCCAGTGGAAACCAGCCTTTAGACTCATTGAATAATACTTCCATAAATAGAGGATGCTCACAGATTATTTTATTATTATTATATATATCAATATATATAAATATTGAGAATATTCTCACTCAGGAGTATACCTGTTTCTCTCTCTTTATAAGCAAGGTCTTACGCATAGAAAGTCCAAAGGGCTTAATCTTAGTTATTACTATTACACTTGTTATTTTATCTTTATCCTTAAATTTTATTTTTATTTTTTTACTTCCCTTTCGGCCAAGGTAACGGCGGGAGAACTGGATGTAATTTAGAAGTCTGTATACCTGTTTATCATATGTACTGTTCTATACGATAAATAAAGTAGTTCCTTATCTTATCTTATAATTTATGAGCAAACAAACAATTACAAATTTGAATGATTTTTGTTCTGACACCATTTACTTTTGTGTGTATTTTGAAAATGTGTACCATAGTTAAAATATATTTGTATTTATGATTTATGGAAAGGCAAATAAATTCTACCTTATTGCAGACGATCATGAGCGATGTCTGCTCTTTGAATAGCTTCGGCAGGAGGAAAAGAGCGGCATTCAGTTCCTCTTCTGTAAAAAAAAAAGATGAAACAACGATTATTTGGTGAGTGGTGTCATGAAAGCTATTTACAGGTGTTGCTTTATGCCATGATCTTTGGAAGAAGTTTTTTTTTACACTGATTTGAAAACTAACAAATTGCAAATTCATTGTGGGACGTTTTTGTACTTTTTGTTCCAGATGGAAGAGATAAGGGATGTTCATGATATTTTTAAATACTTTTAAAGGTTACTATTTTACTGTTTAAAAAGTACAGGATTGATAGCTTCTTGGAACAGCATTAGGAATGAATTACATTTACAGATAATATTTTATTCTTAATTACCTTTCTTTGCTGTCTCCTCTATTTGGCTATTCAAAGCAGCAACTAGCCAGGGTTCTTGGGGTATTAGTTTCAATATGCCTGGAACGAGTAGAGGCAGGTTCATTTCCAACCGTTGATACAGCTCCACGCCAAATTTGCGTTTCATTTCATGCAGAACCTAGATTCAAAGAAAGAATGTTTTGTTTTAATAGACAACATTTTAAATCAAGCTTCATCAAACATAATCATAGGAATATCCTTCGTCTTACACCTATATTGACGATGATTACAGCTTTGAATTAGATGATAGAATTAGTCACCTATTTGTATTTTGTATTTAAAGATTTTTATTCAGTCAAAAGCATTGTGTAACAGGTACCTTATTCTCAGAATTTGCTGTCTCTAATTTTAACAAATATTTGTACAAAATATTTTAGTGAAGATGTTGATCACAAAAGGATTATTTATATGTAAACTATGAATAAAAATAAAATACTAATACACAGATGTATAAAAGCGCGTTGTTCAACATCATGACAGTCATATAAGTATTTCATCTAATTCTTTCTGTATATATTCAATAGTCCAAAAAATACCAAATTTACCTGCCAAGGAAACAAATATAGGAAACGATTTCATTCCAGATATTTGTGATTATCACAGTTGATAAAAGCATACCATCAATCATCCTGAAATGTGTTGATTTAGGTAACAAAAGTTATGAACTGATTTTTTTTAATTTAATATTTGTATACATCACATCTTCTGTAATAACGACAGTTGAGTTATCAACAAACAAGTACATTGTACAATGAAGTTCTGATAATCAATTGAGATATGGAGATATTAACATTAAGATATGGGCTCACAGATGATAATCCTATACAGAATAACCATGGTCTTCCGCCCACTGCTGTGTCTATCTAGACCTAACTCTATAGAACCAAGTCCAAAGTAAGACCAAAGGTCAAGTTCAGAAACATAATCAAATGAAATAAATTTATCAAATGAAAATATGATTTATCTGTTTACCATGACTGGAGCTGCTAGCCATGGGTAGAGTTCTAGAACTGCATCAGTTGGGAGGGTCTCCATGTCGTGCTGCCTCTGGCCAGCAGTCCTTTTTGCCCTGTCCTGGACGATGCTCCAGTCCGGGCGCACCTTTAAGCATTCAGTTTGCATCTGTTTAATATGCAGTTTGATGCTGTGATCATCCTCGCCGTCATCGTTCTCATCTTTGAGTAACTGGTTGGAATAAGAATAAATAGGATTTTAATGAATATGACACAATGAGTTATAAATCTAAGGTATCAGACTATTCGATCATATGTATTCATACTGCACTAAAGTTGAAATATGGGTAAGATTTTCAGAAAATGTACAATTCGTCTTCACCAATCTTCTCAAATAGCCCACATTTAAGACACAAATAAGCTTCAAAATGCAGTTAACATAACAGAACTAATACTTTAAATCAATCTGATACCAAATATACTCAGATATACTCGGTGTTTTTCATTTTTCAGCCTATTTTAGGAGAATTTCCTAAATGTGTAGAGCTGCCAATTGTACATTTTCTGAAAATCTGACCCATATATCCAGTGGAAAAGGATCCACGTGCACCTTTAAATCAATAAATTCCTTTAATTCATGTTCATGTCATTTTTCATGAAGTGGTGTGCGTTAGCGGTCCTCCAGTCATTAAAGTGGCTAAGGTCACTGTTTGAGTGTATGTCATTTAGAAATATGTTTGTAGTTTTCGATGACATGCATAAGTAAGAACGCTATATATTCCTTAGATTAATTGATATTTGTTAATGAAGAATGTGGCAGAGGTTCCATTGGGGAATTCAAATCTGAGAGAGCAGTAACTAGACCATAAGGTGCTGCCCCAGTGTATGGTAAAGGGATGTGAACTAGGAGCGAGACAGGAGGTACATAGTGAAATATATACCCTGTCCCATCCAGCTGGTATCACTTAACTCATTAAGATAAGAGGCATACAGGCGGCGAGACCTCTTCCAACTGCCATGTCTGAGAGACTATAGTGTGATGGAGGCACCCCACGAAATTTGAAGTTTTAAACTCTTATATATTCCAAATACTTGTATTTCATACTGTGGCCCGTATGTTAATGCTCTCAGGTATTGGTTAATGGCATAATGATCCAGAACATTGTTGAAATTCAAGCATAGGTAAAAAAATGAGGAGCTCAGCGGCAAGTGTCACTTTAATCAAGACCTAAAATGATTCCAGACGCCCTGATTGTGCACTGACTCTCTGCTTGTACGACCTTACAGACAACTTGGTTTTGATAAGGACGATCTAAGTTTTAATTTATTTTCATACAATGAATAAAAGTCGAGAACAATATGAGACTATAATTCAAGCTTAACATAAATAAATGTGAATATCTAAGATAAAAAAATACACTTACAGTTCTTTTCTTCAACTGCACAGGCTGTGCCAGTTCCTCTTCAGCCATCCGTTTCCGGCCGCTACCAATGCTTCCGAATCTAGCCTTGGCAGCTTGGATCTCTCCATGGCTTGAGAGAGGATTTTTCTCATGACGCCTTTCTTTCTTCATTTTGTTTCGGAGGGAGTGAAGAAGTGTTTCCTGGAAATATATAGTTAATGGCATTAACTTTTGTTTGCTAAAATTATTTAGAGCTAGGTTCATTATGGACAGCTATTCTCAGCATAAATATAAGTTCATTGACTAAACACTACAAGTATTGGCACTTAGTAAAGTCCAAGAGCAAGTCTCCTTGAGACACTCCTCCCTATGGGAGAGCGCCTCCCAGGCTATCCACATGTTCCCCACTCATATCTTATCATTTATTAAACCGTCTTCATAGGGAAGACATGTAATGCATATTTAAAATGATACCAAGTCACACCAACGGCATATTCGATATATATATAATACAAGGTTAATGCATAGCTTAGTCGCATCTTTCACATGGTGTAATAAAAAGTTTACACCACCAAGTGTTTAAATATCATTCTTTTAAACGTATGTGGTGGTTCTATATATTTATGTCTTTACTGTGTATTACAACTATGTTGGAGCTGTCTGCTGGTGTAGTGTCTACGGACTGCGCCAGTGGGCAGTGAGGGCTCTGGTTGAACCCGAACTTTCAACAATGTTGTACCTTTCCTGTTTCACATTGTATTTTATCATGTCTATGCTATGTTATCCTTTCTATGTCTTTGATCTGCCTTATACTTTATGTCAAAACCGGGCTTTTATTGTACCTTCTGGCTTTCATAAACAACGTGTGCTTATGCCAAGTATTTATGTGATTAGGTGCTACTTCTTGTTCTTCACACCTGTCGTATCCTTTAACCCTATTGATCGTATGTGTTGGAAGCCAGAGAGCTATTTTAGTAATAAATATCGTGGCAGCAGGTTAAATACCTTGTTCCATATTTATTTAGTTAAGAATCCGAACCGAGTTCACTACACTTACATATTTTGGTCCCGATGTCCTTGTACTGTCGGTATCTTTAAGGAAGGGATATTTGGAGACCAAGGTAGATAGCACCTCTCTGTAGTGCTGAGCAGTAGGGTACCTAATTGGAATAAGGAGAAATAAACAAGCTCAATATTTATTTAATAAATAACAATTCTACAGCAGTCATCACTCACAGACAGAAGACCTTAGCCTGGATGTGCTTGGAAGGGGAGGCACTAGCCTTTGATGATGACATTTCACTATATAACAACTGTAGTGTCTGCTAAGGGCCACGTCCGGGTGATGGAATAAAGGAAATCAGCTAGCAAGGACTCAGAGATCTGTGTTGTTATTTCTAGTCAGTCGCCAGCGACTGACTAGAAATAACAACACTTGAAACAACACAGATCTCAGAATCCTCGCTAGCTGATTGCTCAACAATGGCCAAATCGACCCCTTCAACTCCACAGGAGAGAAGTATATGAATGTTCAATATAAAAGGTAAAAAGGGTGTATAAAAAAGTATGTAAAAAGGTAAATAACAGCTAGCCATTAAAATACAAAAATATGCGACATAAAACCCAGTAGCGTCATCTAACATTGACTCCCTGTAGAAGGAGGCAATGTCAGCTTGTATCCAGCCTGGCTGGCTGCGACCAGAGAACCGGCCGGCTTATAGCCAGGGAGCTGGGCGGCTTAGCCAGGGAGCTGGGAGGCTTAGCCAGGGAGCTGGGCGGCTTAGCCAGGGAGCTGGGCGGCTTAGCCAGGGAGCTGGGCGGCTTAGCCAGGGAGCTGGGCGGCTTAGCCAGGGAGCTGGGAGGCTTAGCCAGGGAGCTGGGCGGCTTAGCCAGGGAGCTGGGCGGCTTAGCCAGGGAGCTGGGCGGCTTAGCCAGGGAGCTGGGAGGCTTAGCCAGGGAGCTGGGCGGCTTAGCCAGGGAGCTGGGAGGCTTAGCCAGGGAGCTGGGCGGCTTAGCCAGGGAGCTGGGAGGCTTAGCCAGGGAGCTGGGCGGCTTAGCCAGGGAGCTGGGAGGCTTAGCCAGGGAGCTGGGCGGCTTAGCCAGGGAGCTGGGCGGCTTAGCCAGGGAGCTGGGAGGCTTAGCCAGGGAGCTGGGCGGCTTAGCCAGGGAGCTGGGAGGCTTAGCCAGGGAGCTGGGCGGCTGGCTGGCGGTGCCGGGCCAGAGCAAAGCAAACGGCTCAGGCTCAGCACCACCACACTCAGAACCACACAACCTCATATGACAAACATCCTCTTACTGACATCATAACGCCAACATTATGTCTTCTAAAGTGTGGCACCTATTCCTATGGTCACTATGTTGTATTTGACTATAATGTTTGATACACTAAAGATTGAAATAACTATATTTACCATGTAAATCTGGTGATGTCATTACACAATATTTGAATGAGCCCATTACGTAATAAGTTCCGCTCACTTCCTTTTATTGAAACATCCTTCCTATCAAGTGCTGCTTGTATGAGGGGTGGGAATGCAGGCAGGATATACCTTGCTGGCCAGCCAGCTACTGGTCTTACTGCATGGGTTGGGGGTTGGGGAGATGGACATCTCTTGCTAGGTTCAAGAGCAAATACCAGAAATGCATTATAAAATGAAAATAAGAGCAATTCTTATTCATAATGAAATCAGAAAATACATAGCTCATACAAATATGGCAGATCTATATAATACATAGCTCATACAAATATGGCAGATCTATATAATACATAGCTCATACAAATATGGCAGATCTATATAATACATAGCTCATACAAATATGGCAGATCTATATAATACATAGCTCATACAAATATGGCAGATCTATATAATACATAGCTCATACAAATATGGCAGATCTATATAATATATAGCTCATACAAATATGGCAGATCTATTTACATGGCAGATCTATGTAAATATAAGATTACAATTTAGTCATAGAGTTGAAATCGGTTACAATTTAGTTATAGAGTTGCAATACCGATTTCCTCTTATTATTTTCATCATGATGCAGTAAAACTTGCTTACATTGCACAAAGATATTAAAAATCAAGAATAAACAATACCTGCAAGATGGGTTTAGTTTCCTCAACTCATCTAGTTCATGCAAGATTAGTTGGCGCTGCATGAGTGGGATGAGACGTTCCGACATGCCTTCCGTGAGCTGAAGCAGGGCAGGCCCATCAATTTCATTTTCTGAAGAATTAATTAATTGAGTGATAGAGAGACACAAATTTTAACCCATGACCCGCCCTAACCTCTATAGTTCCATTTCCAGGAGGACAGCTTAGTGGTGATACATTGTATAGCATCTAGGAAATGAGATCCAAGTGAAGCACCTACACTCTACACTCGTCCTGTTGGCAGCGGCGCACCATAGGGTTAACCATAGGGAGCTTTGATGTTTACTGCCAACAGGTCGCACATAGAGTGTATATCGGCACATGGTCAATTGCCATTTGGTAGCCACCTGCGTCTGATGAAAGCTTGTTTTCCCATGAAATTGAGAAAATTAATATTTCCTGTATTGTTTTCTATTGTTTCCTGGCACCTCTCTCTTGTCTGCGTGGGTGTGCACCCTTGAAATGGACACAGCTAGTTGCAGGGGTTTTTTTTATATTTGACACAGATACAGGCGGGTAAAACCCTATTTCACGGTTACAAAAACCTGTTTTCCTGATTTTATTTTGTTTTCTGATTGCACGTTCGCACTTGAACTGTAATCTGTATATCTCAGAGTCAGTCATCACAGCTGTTAAATTGTAACACTGATTATATAATACGTATGACAATATTGAAATAAAAATTTTATAATAATAATAGTACAGCTGGCTTAATATTCTGTCACCACCAGTGGTTGAAAGTCGCTATCAATTGTCTAAGATAGATATATCAGATATCCCACAGACACTTCCTTCCTCTCACGACCTTAAAATAAAAAATCATTGTTGTTTTTGCTGTCGACCGGATGGTGCTGCTGAAGTTACTTATTATGAATTCAGTAGAAAGATGTTGAACTTTTTTTACTCTTTTATTTACCTTACATGGCCTCAATGTTTCGGGTTACAAACCCTTCATCAGGAAGCATAAGGATGAAGTCTGTTTATTACAATAAAAAAAGAATGGAACACTTCCTAACTGAGTTAAACTGTTTTTAATCTCCTTATTTCGGACATATTGCTCATATGTTCATGAAAAGGCTGAATCTTGTTCCTAATGATTATGTTACTGACTAGTATTCAGCAATATTACATCGAAGGTATCACGTGCCTCCGTCACATTCTGATTCATGTTTGATGTCCAGCTTTATATGTTTAGGCACAGGTTCATGGTCATTATCACAGACAGACGTGGAAGTGACGGAAGACACTTCGTTATCTGAGTCGAGATCATCTTGTCCTATTTCCATAAACGTGCGTTCAAAGGCAAAGGGATTTCCGCCTGGCATATGACAAGTACTCGGTCCAGGAGGCATCGTTCTTTTATCTCCAGCTGAAATACAGAAGAAATTTTATTCACTGAAAAAGGTTCCGCAAATTGTTATTTTAAGATCACAAGAAGATTGAATCTTTTCACTATGGTGTGTGTGAAGCAACCACTTCCCATCTTGGGATATGTTTGTGCCTCAGTGATAACATTATTATCCCCTATCTGATTTATTTTCACTTACAAACAAATTAACCCCGGGTATATTTGAGTATATTTGTATCGCATTGATTTAAAGTATCAGTTCTGTTATGTTAAACTGCATTTTTGTCTTAAATGTGGGTTATTGCACTGCATGGCCATCCATACCATTGGTTGTCTCAATGTGTTTGCTAGAGATGGTATCAGGGGTAGTAGGATATTTATTCTCCCTCTTCAATGCTCTTCTTGGTGGATCCACAAAATCGTCTGCCGAATCCCTATCTGGGGCCTGGGGCAATGTGGAAACCTCCATGTGTTTAGCAGAAGCAGTCCCACGCTTATGACATGGTACAGCTGTTGATGCGCGACCTCCTGTCAGCTCTTGTATCAACTGTTGAGCAGGAACTCCTCTATGGTTGGTGGCTGCTGTGGGTCTAAGTGAGTGCGGGGTAAACCTTCCCTCCTGGCCGATTGATTTCATAATTTTCTGCATGAATTCCTGGATATAATGGATTCCCACCGGACGACGACCAAACCAAACTCTGCCTTTCGTGGCTCCACTGGAGGTAGCGTGTAAGTAGAGGGACTTGGGACGTCTGACAGTTGGGCTGGAAACAGAAATTTCATAAATGGGTCAGATTTTCAGAAAATGTACAATTGGCAGCTCTACACATTTAGGAAATTCTCCTAAATTAGGCTCAAAATGAAGAATATATATCTGAGTATATTTGGTGTGACATTGATTTAAATTATCAGTTCTGTTATGTTAAACTGCATTTTGAAGCCCATTTTTGTCTTAAATGTGGGTAATTTGAGAGGATTGGTGAAGACGAACTGTACATTTTCTGAAAATTTGACCCAAATATTGATTTCATAAATACTATGAGAATAAGAAATAAATAACAATCGGTCTAGCCTGACAGTCTCTCAGATAATAAAGATTCTCCAAGTAGGTCATATGTTTGACTGACAGTATTTAAGTCTGTGGTGTACTCCAAAGATATTCTTATATACAGTCATACATCCGCTGTAATAATATTTACATTCACCTTAACAGTACAGTTAAGTTGCATTTGAAAATTCATTTTTGGTACTTCCTATAAAGAATGGTATGTTAGTGATTGGAAGCCTACTGCACCAATGGCTTTTTCGGCCCTGGATTAGGCGTCCTAATGGGATTCTAATGGCATTGTGTGGTTTGGAGCGAGAGGCTGTCCCTCAGTATGAAGGACTGCAATGTAATTCATAAATATTCCTATTGAGGTAACATCCCAAGCAAAATCCTATATTTTTGGAGTTTTATTGAAGGTTTGTAGGTAATTGAAATGATCCCAACGTTTTGGATAGTTATCTATGTTTCATCATATAAGTTACAAATCTTTACTTACCAGCGTTCCAAATATTGTTTGAAAATGGCCACTGGACACTTTTCTGGGTCTTGTAAATTTGCGTAAGCCCTGGCCGCCCGCGGGGGGCGTTTACTGAACGGTTTACTGGTAGACGCTTCATACAGGAGGAACTCGTGAGAATATTCATCCTGACAAATCTGAAATAATAAAGATTAATAATTAAAATGGGAAAGAAGTATATTTCAATATTATATCTATTCTACAAATAAATTGAATATAACCATTTATTATACACGCATTGCTCTGAAAACAACCCATAGAGAAATGAAAAGCTAATAGACCGGTAATGACATATCAATGACATATCAATAGCCCAGTTTTCCTGGGCTATTGATCCCAATCCTAATTTGCATAAGCTGGGCCATTGCCGTTCCGTTGAACATAGACTTATTCCAAAGTTTGCCATTGCCTTTCCATTGAACATAGACTTTATTGATGTATCGAGGTGGGTAAATATCGTATTTATACCAAGGGGTCCGGTGGTTATTGGTAGTTGAACTGATGTGAGGTTGGAAATAAAACCCTTGTGTTATGGTTTTAATGATTTTATTCCACAAGCTTTCGGGCTTTTAGACTTTATTGAACAAACTTATTCCAAAGTATGCCGTTGCCGGTTTATTGAACATTACACAGAGACTGATGACATCACAGAAGTGTGTGCACACACATCTTTGGAGCCAAGTTCAACTGTCATTCAGTAAGCAACTTGATGAACTTGGATTACATTGTATTTTGCTGAAGATCTGAGACTGCTCAAGTTAGCAATGGTTTACATATGTACAGTGACACATGTAAAGTTACATCCAGGTTGGCTGGTCCTTTGGATATCATATTGAAGCTGATTTGAATTCAGTATGACAGGGAACTAGCTACAGCTGTAGGAATATGCTATTAGATGGGCTAGGCATATCTCTCTACAGTATACTGCATATATTTCATTAAGACTTGGAGTAGGTTTATGCCATATCACCAGCAAAGATTATCCAAGAGTGTCTATGTTTATGACAAAAGAAGGTAAGAGGAAACCCATTAAGCAGGATGATTAAATAGACTAGTAATCCTTAAACTTTTTTCAATTTGGATCTCTGTTTACTCTGGTGTTAAGAATGAACACAGTGAGTAGCATTCAAGCATTGATGGATTTCATATCTGACATGAAGTGATAGTAGTTATTTGGGATATAAGGAAGAGCTATGCATCATGACCTATATAATAACTGCTACATCAATACTCAAAATAACTCAAATAGTAGCAGTCAGGATATGTAACTGGGTCAGGTGGTGGTAACTGGGTTCCATTAAGATGACCGGCCCATTGCCGGTTTATTGGGAAAATGTATTGCTTGGTCATGCATATTGGATTTCCGGCCCGTTGCCGTTCCATTGGATTCCTGGCCCATTGCCGTTCCATTGGATACCCAGCCCGTAGCTGTTCCATTGGATTCCCCGGCCCGTTGCCGGCTTATTGAAAACCGGTCTATTGGCTCATTTGCATGTGAATTTACCCCACTACTGTCACCGGTTTATTAAGGCCACATATCAGGTTGTTGGCATGCCATTAGACCGGGTTACTGGGGTGCTTTTTCCGTATGGGAACATATCTAGAGTGATTTACGCATAGTGCGTATTTCACTAGTGATTTAAGTGGGGTTGTCATGGCAATTTGAATACAGAGAAGCTTCTCTCCCCTTTTAACTTGAAATGTTAGAGTGGTGGTACGTCCTCCCTTGCCATGCTGTTTTTTTATACATTATCGCATGATCATACTATATGTAACAATTTTTTCATGCTTGTTTAAGCTCCTATATTTCGATGTCTGTTAACTGCCAAAATGACTAAAATTTGTGTCTGATTTACACCTTCGTACCTCAGACGGGCATAACTCTTTCATCTATTAACGATTGAATAACTTAAATTATCGCCTTAACAGCTATCGTACCTGCGTGACCAATGTATAACCATTACGTGTCTAGTTTGTATATGTACTTATTACAAACAACTATTTATTGTGTGTCTATTTTCTATGTGTTCTTAATTCAGGCAACTATATAAGACAATGTCGGATCAGGGTACGACCAGCCTGGTCATTACGCCGAGAACACCATATATATACTTACTACTCTTTGCCAAACTCTGAACAGTTACCCTATTACAGACACTATCTTCTGTCATTTAACGTCAATGTTTTCATTGTAAATATTCATTCTATATTTCATCTCATCCAAGACTCTTATGAACCAATTTTGCAACAGTTTTTATTAACCTTAAGATTCAAGTCCAAAAAAGCGGCATCCTCTGGTAGACCTAAAATTTAGATGTAGAGCAACCGCATTGTAACAACAACAGCAATAAAAGGATTTTTGAATTTGAATTTGAAATTTGAACCAATCTTGTTGCTTTTATACTAAGATTACCAGTAAAATTAAAATTTATGACTCAATTCTTTACTATTTTCATGATTGAAAGCATGTATAATAAATCTGTTAACTAACTTGTTGGTTTCAGTTGCTTAGAATATTGCAACCGTTGCTACACAACTCATGCAATATTCATGTTCCTTCAACCAACTCGTTAGTTAACCTGTATATAAAAGGTCCCATAGAAATAAATGTCCAGAAAAATTGACTTACGGTCAGTTGTTCTTGGTAGTTAAGTGCTTTGTGATCGGAACTTCTCAGGGCGAAGTGTTTACCAATTAAGTACATTACAGTGTGTAACAACTGCTTCGGCTCTTTCGTACCAAGCGTTCCAGATGACCACAACATTGCTTCTTGATTTGGAGATACCACATCGACTTGTTTTCGAAGACCCGCTCCTGAAGCTGTAGCCTTTTTCATTCTGACCTCGAGGGCATCTTGAATGACCTTGAATGTAGGGTCTTGTAGGAAACATAGACGCCTACCCTTCATACGTAGCAGGGCCTGCATGCTTGCCACCATCTGGTACAGAGTGTTTGCCGGATAATCCTTCCCAGTACGCTTTTTAGTTTCCATAAGAAATTTTGGAATTATGCTCAAATATTGATCTGTCGTCATAGACTCAAAGGGAACGATTGGTAAGATGTCTGATGGCTCTTTTCCTTCCATTAGGGTATTTCTGGCAGCTCGCCAGCAATAGAAGGCATTCAGGACCCAATTCATGTTCTTTCGTGAATTCAGTGGTACACTCTCTTCACTCAGTCTCCCTATATTGTCATCTGTAGTAACTGGATCCCCATATAAACAAGATGGATTGGAAAGCTGATCTGCAGATGTATTGAAATCCCCTTCTGCCATGTTCAAATCAGAGGAGAAGTGGAAGGTGCCGACGTAGCAATGGAGAGTGAATAATTCGAGTGAATAATTCGACCAATATGTGGTAGGTAGTATATCGGTCAGATTTTCAGAAAATGTACAATTGGCAGATCAACATATTTAGTATATTCTGCTAAATTGGACTGAAAAATCTTCAAGACTAGGTATATATGGGTATATTTGGTATTGCCTTGATTCAAACAGTCTGTCTGGTTATGTTGAACAGTATTTTGAACCTGATTTTTGTCTTAAATTTGTGTTATTTGAGAGAATTGGTGAAGGTGAATTGTACATTTTCTATATTGAGCTTCAAAATGCAGTTTAACATAACAGAACTGATACTTTAAATCAATGTGATACCAAATATACTCAGATGTACACGGTATTCTTCATTTTTCAGCCTAATTTAGGAGAATTTGCTAAATGTGTAGAGCTGCTAATTGTACACTTTCTGTTAATCTGACCCATATATGTATATACCATGGAGAACCCATCATTAGATTTGTATCGTATCCAAGTGAACTTTACATCAAGCGAAAGTAATAGCCAATATTCCAAGATTATATTTGTTTTGCGATAAGTAACTGAGGAAGCAGCGTTGCTTTGCTGACACTACAACTCCAGGGTTGACCCACCTGTGTCATCAGCACTGGAATATTCACCAGGAGTGATTTGGATAACCCGGAGTCCATCCACAGTAGTAAAGGTAGGATCTTCCTCATACTTAATCTCTGCCTCTTCCTCCTCAATGCATGGGTTGGCCCGAGTAGACGGGTCAGACTGGTCATCTGAGCATATTCCAGTTCGCTCATCTTCCTACAAACGGAGGCAGTTAGATAAGAGGGAGTGTTATTAATTAGATCGTTTACTTGTAATTATAAGATCAATGGAATTATGATAGATTATGGTGACAATTTGCACTGATCTGACTAAGAGATGATATCCACATTCAGCTCAATCTATCTACTAGATAAGTGGCTCTATTTGCTTAACCGGGCAATTGTCTGATGTTGTGGCATATATAAAACACAAAAATATTTTTTTATCTGTGGTAAAATGTATTCTTTGTCTGGAAGATTAATGTTAAAACTTACTTACTTACTAAGATTACTATGTGAAACATACAGTTTCTGTACAACAATATTGATGTTTTTTGAATATTTATTTGTATTTCATGAGAAAATCGGGACTTGTCCACGAAATTGTATGCAATAAAAATCTTTTTAAAAAAGGTACCTGTATCGACTCCATCAGTACATCATCGGTAGCCATGGTAACAACTCCTCCTAGGATGTCATCCTCCAGGCGGTGATGAGAATCACTTTCAGTTTCTACCAGTTCTGGTTTGACATTGACAACATGACTTTCAGTTTTTGGTAAGACAGAGTTGGCAATGATGTGGTCAACAAGTCCAGTTTCTGCTGCTAAAGTATCATCATGAGTACTGCTATGTCCAAGACCTTCAGCCACTGATGAAGGAAGCACTGGTTTGACATCCTCTAGGCCATCAGTTGCTAAAAAGCGAAGTTTACCACTGGCATCTTCACCACCTCCGGACACTGGAAAGAACAGGGGACCATTTGGGTCAGGTTTTTGGAAAATGTACAATTGGCAGCTCTACACAATTAGTAAATTCTGCTGCAATTTGGTCAATACTATAGGTAAATTCGAGTATATATTCGGCATTGCATTGATTCTAGCAATCTGTTTAGTTAGGTTGAACTGTATTTTGAACTTTATTTTCGTCTGAAATTTGAGTTATTTGAGACGATTGGTGAGGCCAATTGTATATTTTTCTGAAAATCTGACCCATTTACTTGGTTTGACTTATTTTATTTGTTCATGTCTGTTTGAATTCATTTGGATTTGTATTTGAGGTTTCATGCTCTGCTAGCTTGGTACGTTTACCCATTTGGGTGAATCATGGAATATTGTAACCATCATACTGATCATTTTTTCTTTTTCCATGGAATGCCATGATATTAGTATGTAAAGACGCCCGAAAAGTCTATCTGTGATGTAGTCTGATGATGTTCTTCCTTCTGCACTTACAAGTTATTATAATTATCTCTTTTAACTTTTCTAATTGTGACTTAATGCTCAACTTAACGGAGGTGATAAAAAAACAAAAAAAAATAACTTAACTCAGATGTCATTAGTAGTACTATACCTTTTGACGATTTTTACTCATTTGTAAATCGTTACTAATATTATTTTTCATTAGCTTTGAATGAGAACATTGTTTATCACATAACGCTTGGCTGAATAAAATCGTTTAAATACCATTGACATTCCTATGACATTCAGTTCCTAAAAGGAGAACGCTGTCATTGGCCTGGTCCTGGCCGTCGTAATGTGACAGCTTCTCTTTCAGTTGTGACACCTGCTCCTCCAGATGGTGGACTCTATTAAGCAGCGACTCAATGATGCCATTCTTCTCGTTGAGAAGAGCTTGTAGAGAGGCTATAGCGGTAGGTGTGTTATTATAGGCTTGTAGCGAGGTTATAGCCATAGGTGTGTTATTATAGGAGTGCTCGCTAGACAGAGGGACTCTTGGTGCATCACTATTACCTGAAAAAGAACATTATGTCCTAGTATTAACTCGTCGTCAAACATATCATATCATATTACATTATCAACTAGTATAGATCCTTTTCCAAATTCAGGGCTATTTGGAAGACCTGTATACTTTACAGATATTATGCCACGATAGGTGTGCATATCCACAAATGGAGGGCCAGACTAGCCCGTGGCCTATGCATGCATACATTTCACTAGTGAGGGCTGCCTTTCGAATGCAACCAATTTACAACGCTATTTTGATTGGTTGTGTATATTTAACTGCCAATCAATGACGCTCATTTCATGACGCAAGGCTGTAGGCGCTTGCTTTTGCCGAGTCGAAGGGTTGTGAGACATTAACTAAAGATAAATAATGGTCAAATAGCACTTAAATATATATCATGGTGTAGTGTTCTTCACTACAACCCAGTTCTTTTAGCAAAGAATAAAGCAAAAGAGTGTTTTCCTACACCGTTCTCTGTTTATTCAGACTCAAGAGGTAAGCATGACCTGTCCGAAGCTGGTTCTCGGACCTGTACACCAATCCAGGTACACAGTACCACATGGTGTCTCGGAGTACATGAACATCAGTACTAATCAATAAAAGATTTGAAATACTTTACAGCCACACGGGCACTAAGGCCACAGTCCTTTATACATTAAGGTTAGACAATAATACTGTAAAATGCTGTTTGTAAAAGATAGGAGATAGAAATACGCGTGACTTCTAATCTCAGTAATATGACACAGAGAAATAGCACACAGTGGTAGCTCCAGCTGGTGCTTCGGAGAGGAAGTAAACCAATACCACTACAATACCCCTTTCCCTTTTTTAGGATTTTTAACAAAATTGAAAAATCCGAACAGGAGAAAAATTTCAAAAAGGGTAATAAAGATAGCAGTTTCAAATGGTTATAAAAAACAGATTATCGGGTAAAAGTACAATTTCCAAAACCTCGGAAATAATAAAATACAGATACAGATAGGTGCATAATGTGACCTCTCTACATACAAAACATATCGGAACTACTAACACTACAGTCATACAAGAAGGAGCTTATGGAGTCCTCACTACATATGATAACAAATCCGAACATTTTACGGCAGTGTACATGAAGGAGCATATGGTGTCCTATCTATATAAGAGAACAACATCCGAAGCGGTCAAAGACCATATAAAATGTTAAATACTCTTTGGAAACCTTATTTCATAGGGAAATATAAAGTGCAGGAGACCTTCTGTCTACCAACACCAAGAGTAAGTATAGCAAAAATATAAAATCTGTAACTCAAGACACGTTATATACAGTGTAGAAAAAATAAATCTGGTAAGGAAACAGTTCCAACTGGGAAAAAATTTTCCAAAAGTCCGAAGACAGATCCGAGGCGTCCACATAATAAAAATAGTTTTCTCACGCATCCTAGCCGTCAAAATCCATTGGCATGGAGGGCTTTTCCGGGTTCTCGGACTCACTGAACAGGCCGCCTGCGCCATCCATCAGGTCCTCGGGATCCAGATCCTGGGTGGGTGTGGGCTGTGTCTCGGATACAGCAGATGTTGTAGCCGCAGCTGGACTCGCGGAAGCAGCAGTCTGAGCCATACTGCTAAGCAGGTTAGCCAACAGCATGGCCTGGGCAGGGTCAATCTGGAGAGGCGTACCGGCCACCGTCAAAGAGCTGACAGGAGGAGCAGTCATCGGGGGAGCAGAGCCAACATCAGACTGACATTGCTGCTGCTGCAGGGTAGCTTGGCTTTCGCACTTCGAAGGACTTCCCTCACTTCTCTCCGAGTCATCTAGTAAGCTCTGAAGGACGGCATTCGCTTCCACTAGATCTCGGATGCGCTTGTCCTTCATCTCGCTTTCTTTCTTCAGCTGCTTGATCAGCTGCGCCTGCGTTTTTGTTACCTCCTGCAGGCGAGCTGACTCCGCAACCTGTCGACGCACGGTCTCAACTTGCCTGAGAGGGGCTGACAGAGTAGCCATGGATGCTACCACCTGTTTGCCCACTGCCTCAGAAGCAGCCGACAGGTCTTTCAGGGCCTTCTTAACAGCGGCCTCCTGGGCAGCAACCAAAGTTTTGGTGTCCTCTGGAAGCTGGCCAATCAAGTCATCCTCCCAAAGCCTAGCCTTCTTCGACTGGCGCTTGGAGGCAGGAGAGGGAGTCCGACTCTCGGACGCAGGGCGCTTTTTGCCTTGCGTTTTCTGGGAACCACTAGCTTCCTTGGAAGTGGAAGCAGCAGCTCCTGTCTGGTCGCGGGTCTCCGAACGACCACTAGAGCTCCGTCTCATGGCAGCCATGTGTTGCCCCGAGAGGTAGACCATCTTCAGGAAAGAAGGGTTGGTCCTGACCTCGGGCTCCACCTTGCTGGCCTTGTAGATGGAGTCCTTTCTTGACTGGTTGTGGAGAGTTTCTCCACCAGTCATCAGATGAGGAATAAGCTCAACCCGCCTGTCGTATGCCTGCGCACAATTCTTGTACGGGCATACCCATACCTGGACAAACGGAGCATGTTCCTCGGAGAGGTGGCGGAAAAACCGCTCCCTAGTCCTATAGGAACGAACGCCAGATGTGTTGATCCCTACGTGGCGGCAGACTAGGAATGGACACCTCCATCCGGGTTGCCAGAGCTTTGACACACCTCTCAGTTTAATGTGGTTTCCCACCGACATATCCTCCTTCTTCGTCAGTTTGGGCCACACTTCAGTCTCATAGGTAGCCATGAGACTGTCCGAGAACTGCGCGCTCTCATCATCTGATTCCTCCGCCAGGGGAATCTTGCCTTTCTTCGTGTCCTTGGAAGGGTCCAGGGGAGCGATCTCGGATACCCTATCCAATTCCAGGCGAAGGCTGTCCACAGAACCTCGTCCCGATAGCTGAACCCTCCGCGCTTCAGCCCTATGAACTTGGTTCTTCTGGGACTTCTTGCTTTTTCTCGGGATCTTCTTGAGGGAAGCAGCAGGAGGGGGCATGCTTCCACTCGACCCCGACCCAGAAGGGGAAGGTTGCTTGGATGCAACCGCCACTTTGGGTATTTCGGAGGCACTCCTCCCAGGCTGGGTGGAGCGGCGGTCTCTCCTTCTTCCTCTTTCCTGCCCCTGTGAAGAGTGGGAAGGGGAGAGAGACAAAGCACGAGTGATGGCCACTGTGCTTCTGGGGATTGAAGGAGTTCTGTCTCGCTGAAACAGCTTCCCCGGGCTGACAGCCTTCCTGGGAGACCGTCTACGAGGAGGAACAACCTTCTCCTCGACTTCAGGGGACGATGAAGTGGCACCAGAGACACCCGAGGTGTCACCAACGGCCGGGGCCTTGTCTGGGACCTCCTCAAAGTCCATGTCACTTTCCGAACCATGGTCCGGACTACTAGCCTCCTTGGAGAGGCTTAACAGGTCATCTGCTCCTCGCAGGACCTCCGCGGCTACACGGTCCGAGACCGCTTCACCTTCCGAATCGGACAGTCCGAGACTCTTCTCGGATTCGGTTTTCTTGTCAGAAGACATCTTGCAGCTTCTTAGCACTGGCAACTGTAATAAAAATAATTCACAATATAAATCACAATGTCCAGAAAAAGCATCCGAAGATGTCTCGGATCGTACCACTAGCTCCTCGGAAACCAGACCAGCCTATAGCACTTAGCTTATTTAGACAGGGGAGGTACCCGAAGCGAGCTCGGAACTGGCTAGGGAGCCCAGTTACAGATATTATGAACATGACATTCTTACCAAACTTCATGAAGGTTTGGTTTATACCCATAGCAAAACTCCCCACAGTACTTGAGGGTACACACAGGTTGAGAAAGGCTTATACAGAGGTGCATTCCGACTCATAACAACACTCTGCTTGTCTAGCCGTCATGGCCGTTGCATTTCACATACCGGAGGCCTAGCCCACCTTCAACTATGTTTTATAGAAAAACTACAATAAATGCAGGGCTCATGCTTCCCACAACCTTAAGTTAGAACGGTATTCACATTTCAATAGACTTTTCAAGCAGTTCTGGGATCAAGGGAACTTACTCTAGAGTTTTCTTTCTCGTTGTATGACCGTTCTCTCTCGAGTCAGGAAGTCAAGTGAAAAGGGTGCAACACGCGGTGTCTACCCGATGAGACAGCTAGTGTGTAAGCACGCCACCGCTGCGTGCAGCGCCACCCGAGTTCCCGCGCTCCGCTGGTGACTAGAAACCAGTTTGGTATCGGAGCCTACTACAGCTCGGATCATGCTTGACCGGCTGTTCTGATCCTCTGTATGAGACATGTACAGAGCTAGCTAATTTTAGATTCAAGTGATCATCGTACCAGGCTTTTGTGCAACACTCTATTTACTTTCTAAATAGATTCTGACCCTCCAGCTGGCCCCAAGTTACCATAACTTAAAACAGGCCAACCTAGATACAAGCACTCCTCGCAGTCAAATCAGATGTTTCCAAAATCTCAGATCGTCCTCTCAGGCAATAATAGAAATAAATCTATATTGTCGAATGGGCTTCAGAGTGGATAAATTCGGTCTTCCACTCCTCGACTTCTCGTTGTGTACTTTTATTGTGTTTGAGGCAAACCAGCTCGAAAATTTCCCTCAATGATACCAATTCGGGTCCATCTTACACTCGAACTTGAACAGTGCGAGAACGCAAAGTTCGTGTAGCAGTTGGAATAGGGTTTTTACCAGCCTGAGGAATTTTCCTCAACCCCCTCCCCCTCTTCTTTCCAGGGCCTGAATCGTCCGAAATTGTCTTAACAACTAATTTCTTAGGACGGCCAGGTTTCCTTTTCACAGGGTCAGGTACCTGGGGTGTAGCAGCAACAACTGACACACCTTTTGGTCTACCTGGCCCCCTCTTGCCTACAGGCAGGACAACATTATCAGCCTGAGCTGGTAATTTCTTTGGCCTGCCAGGTTTTCGCCTCGCAATAGGGGAATCAATAATTGGAGGAACAGCTGGGCGCTTAGCATTTTTCTTTTTCTTACCAGCTATACCCTTAGGTCTACCTCTAGGCTTTACACCTATGGTAACCTTGTCTCTTTCCTTCTGCACTGGGCATTCTTTCCCAGCCAGGACCTTACCATCTTTCAGTCTCAAAATATCACGGCCTGCTTTCTCTTGCTTACGAAATTCATCAGCCCGATGTAAGTTAATGACTTGCCTCGGACCATTTTCGTCAAAAGCAGCCTTGAGATAATCAACATGATATCTCAAAAGACCTTCGGATGTCTCTAGTTCATAAGTGGTACCCCCTATGAACCGTCTGACCTTGTAAGGGCCGTCCCATTTTGGACCAACCTTCTTACCGGCCTTGGGAGGACAAAATCGGTAAACAATGTCTCCCACCTTAAATGATTTCGGATTACTTCGTTTGTCAAAATCTCTTTTCTGATGAACAGCAGAAACTCCGAGATTCTTTCTAACGAATTGGTGACCCTTCCTCATCCATTGCTTGAGATTTTCAACAAAAGCAACCCTACAGGGAAAATCCAAACCACCAGGTGACACACCATGAACAATGTCCAATGGAGTCACCAGTTCAGTTCCAAATACAACTGCATTCGGAGTGCACAAGGTACTGGCCTGTACCGTTCCTCTGTACGCATGAGCAATACAGGGAACCAACAAATCCCAATCATCGCCATCGTAGTCAGTCAAGCAAGAGAGCTGCTCCACAAGGACGCGATTAAATCTCTCTGATTGGCCATTTGATTGGGGTCTGTAGGGAAGGGTGATTAATTTCTCAATCCCCAACATCTCCAGCAAACTCTTTACTAGTGCAGAACGGAATTCGGGTGCGCCATCAGTTTGCAAAGAAACAGGGCAGCCAAACCGCAAAATCCACTCTTTAAAGAGCACCTCAGCACAACGCTCAGCTGTGTGATCTGGCATGGGATAGGCTTCAGACCACTTAGAAAAATGATCTGCTACTACCATGACATAATTGTTTCCTCTAGGGGTCGCCCGAAACGGCCCTAGAATATCCAAAGATATCCGGTTCCACCTCTCACCATGTTTCTCCTTCTTGAGAAGAGAGATTCCTCCCCCTCCTCGGGTCTTTCGCATTGCACTTTCAGGACAAGCCTTAATCCACCTAGTCAGGTCGTATTTCATCCCGGGCCAATAATACTTCATCTTGGCCGACCAGGACACCTTAAATACACCAAAATGACCTGAGGTCTTCGGACCATGCAAGCCTGCAAATATCTCACTCCTCAATGATGTAGGAATTACCTTCCGAACATACAACTTCTTGGTACCCCGCCTGGTCCATTCCAGACACAGAATACCATCTACCATTGACAGACTCCCTAGGTGATGTACATAGTTCCTGAACTCATCACATTCACCAGCAAGATTTTCCTTGCCAGGAACAGATTCCGTTCCATTAACCAATGCAATCACCCGAGAAATGATTGGGTCGTCTTGTTGTGCTTTCTGAATGGTATTTTCTAAAGCTCCGAGGGAAACAATCTGCTGTGCATCTATTTCTGCAATGACAGCATCATGAGACCCACAATCCGGACAATCTAGCCTAGCACATTTTCTAGTGGGCAACCTCGAAAGGGCGTCAGCATTTTCATGCTTTTTCCCTGCACGATGCAAAATCATAGACTGATCTAACCCATACTCCTGGATGGTAGTTAGCCATCGGGCGAGCATGTCAGTAGGATCTCTAAAATTCAGCAACCATCTCAAAGAGGCATGGTCTGTTCTGACACAAAAATTCCTATTACCAAGCAGATAATGTCGGAACTTATTCAGATACGTAAGTACTGCGAGCAGCTCCCGTTTAGTAGCACAATAGTTCCTCTGCGGGCGAGTGAAACCATTGCTAGCATATCCAAGAACTACTTCCTTCCCATCTTGTATCTGCGACAGGATTCCGGCCATGCCAAAACCACTGGCATCAGTATCAAAAATCCCCTTTTGTTCTCGGATAACCCAACACTGGTGCAGTAGTCAGTAAATCTTTCACCTTTGAGAAAGCTTTATCACAGTCAGAGTTCCACACTATAGGTTTAGTATAGCGCTTCTCCCTCCCTGCCTCGGTCACCACCTTCTGCAAAGGAATTACGATCGAACCAAAATCCGGCTGAAATTCCCGATAATAGGAAGCAAAACCTAGGAATCGCCGAATCTCCTTTGCGTTTTTCGGGATTGGCCAATCTCGGACTTTCTGCACCTTCTCTGGGTTAGCACAGATTCCTTTATTGGACACAATCCTGCCCAAGTATTCCACATGTCGGCGGAAAAGTTCACACTTCTTGGGCTTAAGCTTAAGGCCATACTCTCGGATTCTTTCCAGGACTAATCGGAGGTTATCCAGACACTCATCAAAAGTTTTTCCGAAAACCACCACATCGTCCAAGTATACCAAGCACGACTTCCAGCGGAGACCATCCAACATCTGGTCCATCATACGCTGGAATGTGGCAGGGGCATTACACAATCCAAAGCTCATCACTTTGAACTGAAATAATCCCACGCTAGACAAGAAAGCAGTTTTCTCTTTGCTGTCCTCGTCCATAGCAACCTGCCAATACCCACTTTCCAGATCAAGAGTACAGAACCATTGGTTGCCACCCAATGCCTCTAAACACTCATCGATCCTTGGGAGTGGAAAGCTGTCCTTAATCGTCACAGAATTCAGCTGACGATAGTCGACACAAAACCTCTGAGTGCCATCTTTTTTTGCGACCATAACAATAGGTGCTCCCCAAGGGCTACTGCTATGTTCGATTCTACCTTCTCTGTACATCTTCCAGATCTCTTCTTCAGCCTTGTCCCGTTTGAACACAGGTATTCGTCTATAAGGGAGCTTGATCGGATTAGCATCCCCTGTGTTTATCACATGACGAACCTTATGTGTGCATCCGAGTTTATTCCCTGGCAAGGAAAAACAAGTCTCAAAATCCTGCAGAAGTGTCAGAGCTTTTTCTTTATCTCGGGCCTCAGTTAGGTGTGAATCACCTATCAACTTAGTCAGCGGACATACTGGACTTGGTGGTACAGGAATCTCGGGACAAATCAAATCATCATCAGCAATTGGGGACTCCAACACCTGAATAGAGTTAATTATCGCCTCACGGATCCTCGGATCCTCCTCCTGTTCGGGATCATCTGAATGTGGTGTCAATAAAGTCACTTTATTCACTTTCCCTACCACCATACCCTTCTTCAACCTCACCGGGTTTTCGGACGGATTGCAAAAGGCTACCAAGGCCGGTTTCCCGTCACCTGACACATAAGTGTTCAAGCTCCCCAAAGAATAGTCCTTCAGCAATCCCTGGTCTGGCTCGAACATCAAACCAGTTGATGCGTCTGAGTCACTGCAAACATCTAATTCAGCAAGAGTAACGGATTTCGGGAGGATGACAACTGCTTTCCGAAGTTTCACCGCCCGTTCCCCATCGTTCTCACTGACATCTATAGTGTTCACAGAGGATTCTTTCACGTTGTACTCAGGGGGTCTTTTCCATAACCTACATTCCACTGAATGTCCTCGGTTTTCTAAGTAGAACAATCCTGATCAGTCAAGACTACATCGATGGACCCAATAAAAATCAGCTCCAAGAATGCCGTCCTCGGGTCCTTTCAGACCACTAACGACCAAACATGTAATCATGTATGTCCGTCCACCCATTACCATGGGGCAAAGCACACTTCCATAAGTGAATATAGGTGTACCCGTTCCAGTTGAACACACCATATGTACCGAAACCAAAGGTGGTGCATTTGGAAGGGAATCATAGAAACCCTTAGTGACCAGGGAAGTTGTAGCACCTGGGTCTACCAAGAAATGTCCATGACCTCCACCTAATCCTACTGGGGCGTACCATCTCTCCCGAACCAATATTTCATTAGTTGGAATCTCCAAAGTTTTATGCAAGTGCACGGAAACTTTCTGAATCTGGGCAGAAGTTCTAGGAATCTGATTTCCCACCAGTAAAATCTGACCTTCCTCAGCATGAAATCCAGACTGACCCCATCTCACATCTGAATCCTCCAGGGGACCTTCAGTCCCTGGAGAGGCTTTACCGTCCGGCAACGATGCGCAATCTCTGGCTTTCTGAAGGCTTTGCTCTACTGAGAGCGCGTCCGACATACTTCCCAGTGCCTGGGCCTGACCCTCAGTCCCTATGCTACTCACAGACTCCCTTCGGACTGCAGTACTTGAAAGCGACTTATTCCCGACCCCCACCTCGCTCTTTATGAGGGTCCGTCGGCATTTCCCGAAGCCGGCTTGCCTATTGAGGCCTCAGCCTGCTTCAAGAGTCCGAGCAACTCCAACTTCCTAGGGCATTTCGCCAAGAAATGTCCGTCTTGGTCGCACAAGTGACACGTCTTTGGCATGGTTCTGACAAATTTCCTAGGCCCAGGAGCCTTGGATTTATCAGTACCAGTTGCACCCGAGGAAGGTTTCTTCCTACCATCACCCCAGGCCTGGACTGCCTGCACAAAAACTTCCTGCAGTTCCTCGGACCCAGAGTCCTCCGGAATGCTTTCAGCTTGAGCTACATCTGTAGCCTGAGTGACGGCCTTAATCCTAGCCCTTGGAAGGCTACTAAGTGCTGGCAACGCTGGCTGCACTGAACCGGCCTGAATGGAAACAAGAGAATTTGTTTCCAACGTACAACTCTCCCACACCTCGGAGTAGTGAGCTGCTTCCAACAGATCAAAGGGCTGCTTAAAACGTACCCAGGTAGCCTCCTCTTGGTTACTTAGGCCACCCAAATATATTCTCAGCGACAGGGTTCTCAAGGTATTATCAATACCTGTGCCAAAGGCATACCTTCCCCGCCTAGCAACTTCGTTGGCAAACTGTCTGCTAGTTTGCCTGGGTGTCTGACGACAAGAGTAAAACTCGGATTGTCGTTTCACCCGAGAGTGATCTCCAAAAAATTTGCGTCCATGTGGGCCACAAATTGAGTGAGAGTAATACCCGTAGGTAGACCACCCATATCAGCTAGTTGCTTTCTAGCCCCACATCTAAGTTGCCTTAGAAATTGAGCCTCAGACCAGTTGTGCGCCTCAGCCACAACTTGCATTTCTCCCAAGTACACTCTCCAAGGATCTTTCCCATCCCACAATCTCATGACTGGGGGTTTAGGACCGATTGTTTCCACCTCCTCGAAGTGAGTGTACTCAAAAACATCCAAATCACAATCATCCGATCCTTCATAGTGCAAACCTTGCACCAAGGATCTGTCCTTTATATTTAAAGGCTTTCTAGTGTATTTGACTAGAGTTTGTGAAGCAGCCATGGTAGGGCCTTCTGTCCACACGCCTGGCTTAGCCGTATAAGTACTGTCGGACACCTTACCCCTAGCATAAATACTCTCCCCCTTAGGGCGTTTAATACTAGAAGGCGCGCCAGCACCAGCTAAACCCGTAGGAGGGGTATGGCTTAGCAAACCCACTCCTTCTGACTGCGGAGACGAGGTTGGAATCCGAGGTACAGGGTCTCGGATCGTCACCTTCTTTTCAGGCTCCAAAGGTTTAGGAGTTCCTAACACATAAGACGCACCAGCATCTTGTGATTCTCCGGCCTTTTCCGCCCCTACTACCGCAGCACGTGCAGCATCAAACATCCCTTGGACCTGGGGAATGAGATCCTCACTAGTAATGCTAGTAGCCCGTTGACTATCAACATCCGAGCCGAGGTTTGCCATCTGAACTCTGTTATAATCGGCCGACAAATCATCCACTCTAGCTACTTCATTACGTAGCTTTTCATTTTCTATCATCAAATTTTTAGTGGTATCTGCCGCTGATTTAGACACAGTGTCCAAACAATCATGCAACTCGCGATTTTGAATCACAAGTTGCCTCATCTCAGTTGCAAACTCATGACAACGAGTCTGTTCATCAGAATAAGAAGCCTTCAAATTCTGATTTTTGAGTTTCAAAGCTCGAATCTCATTAACCAGATCCATAGGATCTGCATCCAACAAGCTCGCATCGCCACCTCTATATTGTCCCCAGGTGGGGTTATCCAACGAGAATCCAGGCCTAGGATTCGCTGGTCGGATACCAATTCTAGGATCAGGAAGCCTAGGTGGAGCAAAGACTTTCGGGCTCGGAGGCCTCAGTGGAGCAGCGCCTCTCGGGCTCGGAAGCCTCGGAGAGGTAATGCCTCCAGGGTTTGGAAACCTCGGAGGGGCAACATTATCAAGCCCAGGACCAGCCTGGGCAGTGGCATCAATACCGTCCGCCATAGCACTTCCGAGGAAGGCTTCCAATTCCCAATAAAGGGACAACAGGGTTATTCCGAAGAAAAACCACCAAAAACTTTCCAATTGAGGCTAAAACTGGATCACGGCACCAATTGTAGTGTTCTTCACTACAACCCAGTTCTTTTAGCAAAGAATAAAGCAAAAGAGTGTTTTCCTACACCGTTCTCTGTTTATTCAGACTCAAGAGGTAAGCATGACCTGTCCGAAGCTGGTTCTCGGACCTGTACACCAATCCAGGTACACAGTACCACATGGTGTCTCGGAGTACATGAACATCAGTACTAATCAATAAAAGATTTGAAATACTTTACAGCCACACGGGCACTAAGGCCACAGTCCTTTATACATTAAGGTTAGACAATAATACTGTAAAATGCTGTTTGTAAAAGATAGGAGATAGAAATACGCGTGACTTCTAATCTCAGTAATATGACACAGAGAAATAGCACACAGTGGTAGCTCCAGCTGGTGCTTCGGAGAGGAAGTAAACCAATACCACTACAATGGCATAAAAATAGAACTAAACTTGAGCTGTATATGCAACAACGCATTCACAAAATGCTTGTGGCTTTTGGTGAATGGCTTTCACACGTGCCTTCACCAAAAGCCACTTGGGTTTCACCAAAAGCCACTTGGGTTTTGTGAATACGTTGTCGCATATGCCGCTCGCGTTAAGTCCTATCTTAGTACACCTTTTTCCATATTTTATTTCATTGCAATTTCTAGTCTGTACCATGTATTACACTTTGTAAATGTTTATGGAAATAAAAATCTATTATTATTATTATTATTATTAGAACTAGCAAACACTGTTTGAAATACTGAACGTAGCTAAAGGCGAAAACCCATTATTGTGAGAAACAAAATCAGATTCATACAATATGACAAGGCACCGTCTGGGTGTTTTGTATGGTAAGCTCTCTATCCACAACATTAGGAATGTATATGGGTCAGATTTTTAGAAAATGTACAATTGGCAGCTCTACACATTTAGTATATTCTCCTAAATTAATTAATTAGGCTTCATGAAGAATACCGGGTATATCTGAGTATAATTGGTATCGCATTGATTTAAAGTATCAGTTCTGTTATGTTAAACTGCATTTGAAGCTCATTTTTGTCTTAAATGTCGGTTATTTGAGAGGATTGATGAAGGCGAATTGTACATTTTCTGAAAATCTGACCCTCATAGAAGACATGTTATGATGTACAATATTTACCATCATGATTTCTTTCTGCATTATCGGTTTGGTGCAAATGATGCTGGTCTCCGGCTTCTGTCATGTTTTCTGACTTTGCAGCACTGGATGATGAGAAAAGCAGAAGAATTTTAAATAATAATTTTATACATTTTATACAAATGATTGTGAAAATCCCCCATACAAAGTCCACAATGTATGTACCTTGAGGTGGGACTATCTGCCAGTATCGTCCGCCCCTTGGTTGATGGAAGTCGGCGGGTGGTCGTGGGCTGTCTGGCAATACGCTGTGAGGCTCTTGGCTTCTGCTCCTGATGCTTCAACTGCTGCGTTTGCTGCTTGCGTTCCTTGCGTTCTAACAGCTGCTCCTTCACCCCGGGGCTGGGGGTCTTCCCCTTGGCTTTCTGACGGTTGCCCTATGAAGTGTGAACGGATAATCAATGCATTTTTTTTTCGCACAAACATATTTATTCAGGAAAACATTTTTTAACCGTCTCATAGCAATAGTGATTTTCGTTCGGTTCCTGAAATACAAAGTCACTTTAATAACTGTGAAACGACTATTTTTTTTAGCTACAAGAAATTTTCATTCATAACAAAACAAACAATTAACATAGAATCATTACATACATAATTGAGAATGAGTGGGTGAATGAGATGATGATTATTCAATGAAAGTGATAGGTCCTGTTAATTAATATTTCACTTTTTAGTCAGTAGTGGTAGGGGTGAGTTATTTGAACATATTGTTGAATGTAAATTCATGATAAAAAAACTTAATCTCCTTGCCTTTGCTTCAATATACTTTGTAAATAGGTGATGAAAATATCCGATTAATTATATTAAACTACTGTATACCCCTAAGTATAACATTAACTACTTCGTTTAGAGATCAAGTTAAAAATGCAGCTTAAAACATGAAGAAAAAACATTTGAATAACATTCATCGCGGCCATATCAGGGAATAATCAGATGTAAGGTTCGTCATAGTTTGGTGACGTTCAAATAGCGCTCTCACGCAGAGGCGCACAAGGGTCAGATTTTCAGAAAATGCACAATCTACATTTCTACACATCTCTCAAATTTGGCTAAATTAGAGTGAAAAATGAAAATTACTGAGTATATCTAAGTGTATTCTGTATTCATTCAATAAATTTGTCTGGTTGTGTTAAACTGTATTTTGAATCTGATTTTCTTTTTGAATCAGGGTTATTTGAGAGGATTGCTGAAGGCCAATTGTACATTTTCTGAAGATCTGACCCATGAGGGTGTGTGTGTGTGTGTGTGTGTGGGGGGGGGTTATGCTTACTTTTGACCGCTCAGCTTCAGGGCGTTTGGTTCTTCGTCCCTTCACCATCCGCTCTGTATTGGCCTCCATCTCAGTGGTTCTCTTTTCCGTTGGTGGTGTGTCGGTACTGGAATGGTAGGATACATAAATGAGTGAAATTTTGTTTGCATGTTGATTGTATAGAAATATTTAGCTTCTCCTTGGATAGTAGTTAATCGGTGATGATACCCGGGTGGTGGCTCTTATTGTATTTTTGCTATCGATTTTACTGTTTAGATATATTACTTAAAATATTATATTAAATATTATATTACTTTCGAGATATGTAGCTGTCGAACTAAATTGTGATTTGATGTTGGGATGGGATCTGCCAACCGTCTTAATTTCAATACTTGTTTTGCTTACGACTTGGGTTGATTAAAAGAAGTGGGGGGTTGAGTTTTTGCACTTTTTATTGGACTTACTACTGGTCGACGTTTCGGACTTTGCAGTCCTTCTTCAGGGACAGTCCAGTTAAATTGTGATTTGTACTGAACTTTTTTGTAATGCTTTTCCCATCAGCTAACACTGAGAAAAGTTCATAACAACATAATGTCTCTTAGCTAAATAAACATATTTAAAAACAAAAAGATTATAGATAAAACAACATGTAACGGTAGAAAGACCATAAGTAACAGTGGTAGAACCTATTTTCTTGAATACAATAATGTGTTTCATCGGGATAAAATTCGTTTGCAGAACTTGCTATTTTTTTGTAAAGAATTTTATTTTCATATTTGACAGAAAATGCAGACACACTTCACTAAAAATTAATTTAAACGATTTTCAAGGCTATCTGCCCTAATCAATTATTCCAAAAGCATTACATAGACATTTTTTAAAAATTACATATAAAATATAAATTTCGTGGGCGACTTGGCGGCCATTTTTCATTTCTTTAACTAATTTCAAATTATATATAATGTCCGCATAATAATTATGAAGAACATGATATATATCTATAGTTAATATATATTTTTTATTCTAAAGGCACCGTGTGAAAACATCCCTGAGGGATATTGCGTTTTTTCCTATGAAAATTAAATATTGTAAACTGAATATGAAAAAAGAAAAAAAAAGTTGAATATTACCTGTCTTTTTCCTGTGTTGTGCTCTTGATCTGACGTAATCCATCAGCTTTGACTGGTCCTGGGTGTTCCCTAGCTGGACCTGGGCCTCCGATATGCTGACAGGTAAAGGAATGAATTACAATTAATGATGCTGACATATACCATCAAAAGAAACGCATAACATATTCAGTCCAACTCATAACAATTCTCATATTTAACAGTATAGTAATCTTCATTTCCATTTAAATAATCAAATATATAAGATTGTACAATACACAATTGTAAATATTGGTTATACAACCCCTGAGTCATATGTTACATTTATATACTACACTCATTCCTAGCTATGGGCATCACTGTACCCTGAGTCATATGTTACATTTATATACTACACTCATTCCTAGCTATGGACATCACTGTACCCTGAGTCATATGTTACATTTATATACTACACTCATTCCTAGCTATGGGCATCACTGTACCCTGAGTCATATGTTACATTTATATACTACACTCATTCCTAGCTATGGGCTTCACTGCACCCTGAGTCATATGTTACATTTATATACTACACTCATTCCTAGCTATGGGCTTCACTGCACCCTGAGTCATATGTTACATTTATATACTACACTCATTCCTAGCTATGGGCATCACTGCACCCTGAGTCATATGTTACATTTATATACTACACTCATTCCTAGCTATGGGCATCACTGCACCCTGAGTCATATGTTACATTTATATACTACACTCATTCCTAGCACCCTGAGTCATATGTTACATTTATATACTACACTCATTCCTAGCTATGGGCTTCACTGCACCCTGAGTCATATGTTACATTTATATACTATACTCATTCCTAGCTATGGGCATCACTGTACCCTGAGTCATATGTTACATTTATATACTACACTCATTCCTAGCTATGGACATCACTGTACCCTGAGTCATATGTTACATTTATATACTACACTCATTCCTAGCTATGGGCATCACTGCACCCTGAGTCATATGTTACATTTATATACTACACTCATTCCTAGCTATGGGCTTCACTGCACCCTGAGTCAGAGGTTACATTTATATACTACACACATTCCTAGCTATGGGCTTCACTGCACCCTGAGTCAGAGGTTACATTTATATACTACACTCATTCCTAGCTATGGGCTTCACTGCACCCTGAGTCATATGTTACATTTATATACTACACTCATTCCTAGCTATGGGCATCACTGTACCCTGAGTCATATGTTACATTTATATACTACACTCATTCCTAGCTATGGACATCACTGTACCCTGAGTCATATGTTACATTTATATACTACACTCATTCCTAGCTATGGACATCACTGCACCCTGAGTCATATGTTACATTTATATACTACACTCATTCCTAGCACCCTGAGTCATATGTTACATTTATATACTACACTCATTCCTAGCACCCTGAGTCATATGTTACATTTATATACTATACTCATTCCTAGCTATGGACATCACTGTACCCTGAGTCATATGTTACATTTATATACTACACTCATTCCTAGCTATGGACATCACTGCACCCGGAGTCATATGTTACATTTATATACTACACTCATTCCTAGCTATGGACATCACTGTACCCTGAGTCATATGTTACATTTATATACTACACTCATTCCTAGCTATGGGCTTCACTGTACCCTGAGTCATATGTTACATTTATATACTACACTCATTCCTAGCTAAGGGCATCACTGTACCCTGAGTCATATGTTACATTTATATACTACACTCATTCCTAGCTATGGGCATCACTGCACCCTGAGTCATATGTTACATTTATATACTACACACATTCCTAGCTATGGGCATCACTGC
The DNA here is from genome assembly GCA_942159475.1 of Sthenelais limicola. Classification (NCBI taxonomy): domain Eukaryota; kingdom Metazoa; phylum Annelida; class Polychaeta; order Phyllodocida; family Sigalionidae; genus Sthenelais; species Sthenelais limicola. The sequence continues at coordinate 6,470,944 of OW804100.1, read as the reverse complement.
ACCCTGAGTCATATGTTACACTTATATACTACACTCATTCCTAGCACCCTGAGTCATATGTTACATTTATATACTACACTCATTCCTAGCTATGGGCATCACTGCACCCTGAGTCATATGTTACATTTATATACTACACTCATTCCTAGCACCCTGAGTCATATGTTACATTTATATACTACACTCATTCCTAGCTATGGGCATCACTGTACCCTGAGTCATATGTTACATTTATATACTACACTCATTCCTAGCTATGGACATCACTGCACCCTGAGTCATATGTTACATTTATATACTACACTCATTCCTAGCTATGGGCATCACTGCACCCTGAGTCAGAGGTTACATTTATATACTACACTCATTCCTAGCTATGGGCATCACTGTACCCTGAGTCAGAGGTTACATTTATATACTACACTCATTCCTAGCTATGGACATCACTGCACCCTGAGTCATATGTTACATTTATATACTACACTCATTCCTAGCACCCTGAGTCATATGTTACATTTATATACTACACTCATTCCTAGCTATGGGCATCACTGCACCCTGAGTCATATGTTACATTTATATACTACACTCATTCCTAGCACCCTGAGTCATATGTTACATTTATATACTACACTCATTCCTAGCTATGGGCATCACTGTACCCTGAGTCATATGTTACACTTATATACTACACTCATTCCTAGCTATGGGCATCACTGTACCCTGAGTCATATGTTACATTTATATACTACACTCATTCCTAGCTATGGACATCACTGCACCCTGAGTCATATGTTACATTTATATACTACACTCATTCCTAGCTATGGGCTTCACTGCACCCTGAGTCATATGTTACATTTATATACTACACTCATTCCTAGCTATGGGCATCACTGTACCCTGAGTCATATGTTACATTTATATACTACACTCATTCCTAGCTATGGGCATCACTGCACCCTGAGTCATAAGTTACATTTATATACTACACTCATTCCTAGCTATGGGCATCACTGTACCCTGAGTCAGAGGTTACATTTATATACTACACTCATTCCTAGCTATGGGCATCACTGCACCCTGAGTCAGAGGTTACATTTATATACTACACTCATTCCTAGCTATGGGCATCACTGTACCCTGAGTCATATGTTACATTTATATACTACACTCATTCCTAGCTATGGGCATCACTGCACCCTGAGTCATATGTTACATTTATATACTACACTCATTCCTAGCTATGGACATCACTGTACCCTGAGTCAGAGGTTACATTTATATACTACACTCATTCCTAGCTATGGGCATCACTGTACCCTGAGTCATATGTTACATTTATATACTACACTCATTCCTAGCTATGGGCTTCACTGCACCCTGAGTCATATGTTACATTTATATACTACACTCATTCCTAGCTATGGGCTTCACTGCACCCTGAGTCAGAGGTTACATTTATATACTACACACATTCCTAGCTATGGGCTTCACTGTACCCTGAGTCATATGTTACATTTATATACTACACTCATTCCTAGCTATGGGCTTCACTGCACCCTGAGTCATATGTTACATTTATATACTACACTCATTCCTAGCTATGGACATCACTGTACCCTGAGTCAGAGGTTACATTTATATACTACACTCATTCCTAGCTATGGACATCACTGTACCCTGAGTCAGAGGTTACATTTATATACTACACTCATTCCTAGCACCCTGAGTCATATGTTACATTTACATACTACACCCATTCCTAGCTATGGACATCACTGCACCCTGAGTCAGAGGTTACATTTATATACTACACTCATTCCTAGCTATGGACATCACTGTACCCTGAGTCAGAGGTTACATTTATATACTACACTCATTCCTAGCTATGGGCATCACTGCACCCTGAGTCATATGTTACATTTATATACTACACTCATTCCTAGCTATGGGCATCACTGCACCCTGAGTCATATGTTACATTTATATACTACACTCATTCCTAGCTATGGGCATCACTGCACCCTGAGTCATATGTTACATTTATATACTACACTCATTCCTAGCTATGGGCATCACTGTACCCTGAGTCATATGTTACATTTATATACTACACTCATTCCTAGCTATGGACATCACTGTACCCTGAGTCAGAGGTTACATTTATATACTATACTCATTCCTAGCTATGGGCATCACTGCACCCTGAGTCATATGTTACATTTATATACTACACTCATTCCTAGCTATGGGCATCACTGTACCCTGAGTCATATGTTACATTTATATACTACACTCATTCCTAGCTATGGACATCACTGTACCCTGAGTCAGAGGTTACATTTATATACTACACTCATTCCTAGCTATGGACATCACTGCACCCTGAGTCATATGTTACATTTATATACTACACTCATTCCTAGCTATGGGCATCACTGTACCCTGAGTCATATGTTACATTTATATACTACACTCATTCCTAGCACCCTGAGTCATATGTTACATTTATATACTACACTCATTCCTAGCTATGGGCATCACTGCACCCTGAGTCAGAGGTTACATTTATATACTACACTCATTCCTAGCTATGGACATCACTGCACCCTGAGTCATATGTTACATTTATATACTACACTCATTCCTAGCACCCTGAGTCATATGTTACATTTATATACTACACTCATTCCTAGCTATGGGCATCACTGTACCCTGAGTCATATGTTACACTTATATACTACACTCATTCCTAGCTATGGGCTTCACTGTACCCTGAGTCATATGTTACACTTATATACTACACTCATTCCTAGCTATGGGCATCACTGTACCCTGAGTCATATGTTACATTTATATACTACACTCATTCCTAGCTATGGACATCACTGTACCCTGAGTCATATGTTACATTTATATACTACACTCATTCCTAGCTATGGGCATCACTGCACCCTGAGTCATATGTTACATTTATATACTACACTCATTCCTAGCTATGGGCATCACTGCACCCTGAGTCATATGTTACATTTATATACTACACTCATTCCTAGCTATGGGCATCACTGTACCCTGAGTCATATGTTACATTTATATACTACACTCATTCCTAGCTATGGGCATCACTGCACCCTGAGTCATATGTTACATTTATATACTACACTCATTCCTAGCTATGGGCATCACTGTACCCTGAGTCATATGTTACATTTATATACTACACTCATTCCTAGCTATGGACATCACTGTACCCTGAGTCAGAGGTTACATTTATATACTACACTCATTCCTAGCTATGGACATCACTGTACCCTGAGTCAGAGGTTACATTTATATACTACACTCATTCCTAGCTATGGACATCACTGTACCCTGAGTCAGAGGTTACATTTATATACTACACTCATTCCTAGCTATGGACATCACTGTACCCTGAGTCATATGTTACATTTATATACTACACTCATTCCTAGCTATGGACATCACTGCACCCTGAGTCATATGTTACATTTATATACTACACTCATTCCTAGCTATGGACATCACTGCACCCTGAGTCATATGTTACATTTATATACTACACTCATTCCTAGCTATGGGCATCACTGCACCCTGAGTCATATGTTACATTTATATACTACACTCATTCCTAGCTATGGGCATCACTGCACCCTGAGTCATATGTTACATTTATATACTACACTCATTCCTAGCTATGGACATCACTGCACCCTGAGTCATATGTTACATTTATAAACTACATCACTGTACCCTGAGTCATATGTTACATTCATATACTACACTCATTCCTAGCTATGGGCATCACTGTACCCTGAGTCATATGTTACATTCATATACTACACTCATTCCTAGCTATGGGCTTCACTGTACCCTGAGTCAGAGGTTACATTTATATACTACACTCATTCCTAGCTATGGACATCACTGCACCCTGAGTCATATGTTACATTTATATACTACACTCATTCCTAGCTATGGGCTTCACTGTACCCTGAGTCATATGTTACATTTATATACTACACTCATTCCTAGCTATGGGCTTCACTGTACCCTGAGTCAGAGGTTACATTTATATACTACACTCATTCCTAGCACCCTGAGTCATATGTTACATTTATATACTACACCCATTCCTAGCTATGGACATCACTGCACCCTGAGTCAGAGGTTACATTTATATACTACACTCATTCCTAGCTATGGACATCACTGTACCCTGAGTCAGAGGTTACATTTATATACTACACTCATTCCTAGCTATGGGCATCACTGTACCCTGAGTCAGAGGTTACATTTATATACTACACTCATTCCTAGCTATGGGCATCACTGCACCCTGAGTCATATGTTACATTTATATACTACACTCATTCCTAGCACCCTGAGTCATATGTTACATTTATATACTACACTCATTCCTAGCTATGGACATCACTGCACCCTGAGTCATATGTTACATTTATATACTACACTCATTCCTAGCTATGGGCATCACTGCACCCTGAGTCATATGTTACATTTATATACTACACTCATTCCTAGCTATGGGCATCACTGCACCCTGAGTCATATGTTACATTTATATACTACACTCATTCCTAGCTATGGGCATCACTGCACCCTGAGTCATATGTTACATTTATATACTACACTCATTCCTAGCTATGGGCATCACTGCACCCTGAGTCATATGTTACATTTATATACTACACTCATTCCTAGCTATGGGCATCACTGTACCCTGAGTCATATGTTACATTTATATACTACACTCGTTCCTAGCACCCTGAGTCATATGTTACATTTATATACTACACTCATTCCTAGCTATGGGCATCACTGTACCCTGAGTCATATGTTACATTTATATACTACACTCATTCCTAGCTATGGGCTTCACTGTACCCTGAGTCAGAGGTTACATTTATATACTACACTCATTCCTAGCTATGGGCATCACTGTACCCTGAGTCATATGTTACATTCATATACTACACTCATTCCTAGCTATGGACATCACTGCACCCTGAGTCATATGTTACATTTATATACTACACTCATTCCTAGCTATGGGCTTCACTGCACCCTGAGTCATATGTTACATTTATATACTACACTCATTCCTAGCTATGGGCTTCACTGTACCCTGAGTCATATGTTACATTTATATACTACACTCATTCCTAGCTATGGGCATCACTGTACCCTGAGTCATATGTTACATTTATATACTACACTCATTCCTAGCTATGGGCATCACTGTACCCTGAGTCATATGTTACATTTATATACTACACTCATTCCTAGCTATGGGCATCACTGTACCCTGAGTCATATGTTACATTTATATACTACACTCATTCCTAGCTATGGGCATCACTGTACCCTGAGTCATATGTTACATTTATATACTACACTCATTCCTAGCTATGGGCTTCACTGCACCCTGAGTCATATGTTACATTTATATACTATACTCATTCCAAGCTATGGACATCACTGTACCCTGAGTCATATGTTACATTTATATACTACACTCATTCCTAGCTATGGGCATCACTGTACCCTGAGTCATATGTTACATTTATATACTACACTCATTCCTAGCTATGGACATCACTGCACCCTGAGTCATATGTTACATTTATATACTACACTCATTCCTAGCTATGGGCATCACTGTACCCTGAGTCAGAGGTTACATTTATATACTACACTCATTCCTAGCTATGGGCATCACTGCACCCTGAGTCATATGTTACATTTATATACTACACTCATTCCTAGCTATGGGCATCACTGTACCCTGAGTCATAGGTTACATTTATATACTACACTCATTCCTAGCTATGGGCATCACTGCACCCTGAGTCATATGTTACATTTATATACTATACTCATTCCTAGCTATGGACATCACTGTACCCTGAGTCAGAGGTTACATTTATATACTACACTCATTCCTAGCTATGGGCTTCACTGCACCCTGAGTCATATGTTACATTTATATACTATACTCATTCCTAGCTATGGACATCACTGTACCCTGAGTCAGAGGTTACATTTATATACTACACTCATTCCTAGCTATGGACATCACTGCACCCTGAGTCATATGTTACATTTATATACTACACTCATTCCTAGCTATGGGCATCACTGCACCCTGAGTCAGAGGTTACATTTATATACTACACTCATTCCTAGCTATGGGCATCACTGTACCCTGAGTCAGAGGTTACATTTATATACTACACTCATTCCTAGCTATGGACATCACTGCACCCTGAGTCATATGTTACATTTATATACTACACTCATTCCTAGCACCCTGAGTCATATGTTACATTTATATACTACACTCATTCCTAGCTATGGGCATCACTGCACCCTGAGTCATATGTTACATTTATATACTACACTCATTCCTAGCACCCTGAGTCATATGTTACATTTATATACTACACTCATTCCTAGCTATGGGCATCACTGTACCCTGAGTCATATGTTACACTTATATACTACACTCATTCCTAGCTATGGGCTTCACTGCACCCTGAGTCATATGTTACATTTATATACTACACTCATTCCTAGCTATGGGCATCACTGTACCCTGAGTCATATGTTACATTTATATACTACACTCATTCCTAGCTATGGGCATCACTGCACCCTGAGTCATATGTTACATTTATATACTACACTCATTCCTAGCTATGGGCATCACTGTACCCTGAGTCATATGTTACATTTATATACTACACTCATTCCTAGCTATGGACATCACTGTACCCTGAGTCAGAGGTTACATTTATATACTACACTCATTCCTAGCTATGGACATCACTGCACCCTGAGTCATATGTTACATTTATATACTACACTCATTCCTAGCTATGGGCATCACTGTACCCTGAGTCATATGTTACATTTATATACTACACTCATTCCTAGCTATGGACATCACTGCACCCTGAGTCATATGTTACATTTATATACTACACTCATTCCTAGCTATGGGCATCACTGCACCCTGAGTCATATGTTACATTTATATACTACACTCATTCCTAGCTATGGGCTTCACTGCACCCTGAGTCAGAGGTTACATTTATATACTACACTCATTCCTAGCTATGGGCTTCACTGCACCCTGAGTCATATGTTACATTTATATACTACACTCATTCCTAGCTATGGACATCACTGTACCCTGAGTCATATGTTACATTTATATACTACACTCATTCCTAGCTATGGGCATCACTGTACCCTGAGTCAGAGGTTACATTTATATACTACACTCATTCCTAGCTATGGGCTTCACTGTACCCTGAGTCATATGTTACATTTATATACTACACTCATTCCTAGCTATGGGCATCACTGTACCCTGAGTCATATGTTACATTTATATACTATACTCATTCCTAGCACCCTGAGTCATATGTTACATTTATATACTACACTCATTCCTAGCTATGGACATCACTGTACCCTGAGTCAGAGGTTACATTTATATACTACACTCATTCCTAGCTATGGGCTTCACTGTACCCTGAGTCATATGTTACATTTATATACTACACTCATTCCTAGCTATGGGCATCACTGCACCCTGAGTCATATGTTACATTTATATACTACACTCATTCCTAGCTATGGGCTTCACTGCACCCTGAGTCATATGTTACATTTATATACTACACTCATTCCTAGCACCCTGAGTCATATGTTACATTTATATACTACACTCATTCCTAGCTATGGGCTTCACTGTACCCTGAGTCATATGTTACATTTATATACTACACTCATTCCTAGCTATGGGCTTCACTGTACCCTGAGTCATATGTTACATTTATATACTACACTCATTCCTAGCTATGGGCATCACTGCACCCTGAGTCATATGTTACATTTATATACTACACTCATTCCTAGCTATGGACATCACTGCACCCTGAGTCATATGTTACATTTATATACTATACTCATTCCTAGCTATGGACATCACTGTACCCTGAGTCAGAGGTTACATTTATATACTACACTCATTCCTAGCTATGGGCATCACTGCACCCTGAGTCATATGTTACATTTATATACTACACTCATTCCTAGCTATGGACATCACTGCACCCTGAGTCATATGTTACATTTATATACTACACTCATTCCTAGCACCCTGAGTCATATGTTACATTTATATACTACACTCATTCCTAGCTATGGTCATCACTGTACCCTGAGTCAGAGGTTACATTTATATACTACACTCATTCCTAGCTATGGGCATCACTGCACCCTGAGTCATATGTTACATTCATATACTACACTCATTCCTAGCTATGAGCATCACTGCAACCTGAGTCATATGTTACATTTATATACTACACTCATTCCTAGCTATGGGCATCACTGTACCCTGAGTCATATGTTACATTCATATACTACACTCATTCCTAGCTATGGGCTTCACTGTACCCTGAGTCAGAGGTTACATTTATATACTACACTCATTCCTAGCTATGGACATCACTGCACCCTGAGTCATATGTTACATTTATATACTACACTCATTCCTAGCTATGGGCATCACTGTACCCTGAGTCAGAGGTTACATTTATATACTACACTCATTCCTAGCACCCTGAGTCATATGTTACATTTATATACTACACTCATTCCTAGCACCCTGAGTCATATGTTACATTTATATACTACACTCATTCCTAGCTATGGACATCACTGCACCCTGAGTCATATGTTACATTTATATACTACACTCATTCCTAGCTATGGGCATCACTGTACCCTGAGTCATATGTTACATTTATATACTACACTCATTCCTAGCTATGGGCTTCACTGCACCCTGAGTCATATGTTACATTTATATACTACACTCATTCCTAGCTATGGGCTTCACTGCACCCTGAGTCAGAGGTTACATTTATATACTACACTCATTCCTAGCTATGGGCTTCACTGCACCCTGAGTCATATGTTACATTTATATACTACACTCATTCCTAGCTATGGGCTTCACTGCACCCTGAGTCATATGTTACATTTATATACTACACTCATTCCTAGCTATGGGCTTCACTGTACCCTGAGTCATATGTTACATTTATACACTACACTCATTCCTAGCTATGGGCATCACTGTACCCTGAGTCATATGTTACATTTATATACTACATCACTGCACCCTGAGTCATATGTTATTATATACTACACTCATTCCTAGCTATGGACATCACTGCACCCTGAGTCAGAGGTTACATTTATATACTACACTCATTCCTAGCTATGGACATCACTGCACCCTGAGTCATATGTTACATTTATATACTACACTCATTCCTAGCTATGGACATCACTGCACCCTGAGTCATATGTTACATTCATATACTACACTCATTCCTAGCTATGGGCATCACTGTACCCTGAGTCATATGTTACATTTATATACTACACTCATTCCTAGCTATGGGCATCACTGCACCCTGAGTCATATGTTACATTTATATACTACACTCATTCCTAGCTATGGGCATCACTGTACCCTGAGTCATATGTTACATTCATATACTACACTCATTCCTAGCTATGGGCTTAACTGTACCCTGAGTCAGAGGTTACATTTATATACTACACTCATTCCTAGCTATGGGCTTCACTGCACCCTGAGTCATATGTTACATTTATATACTACACTCATTCCTAGCTATGGACATCACTGTACCCTGAGTCATATGTTACATTTATATACTACACTCATTCCTAGCTATGGGCATCACTGTACCCTGAGTCATATGTTACATTCATATACTACACTCATTCCTAGCTATGGGCTTCACTGTACCCTGAGTCAGAGGTTACATTTATATACTACACTCATTCCTAGCTATGGGCATCACTGTACCCTGAGTCAGAGGTTACATTTATATACTACACTCATTCCTAGCACCCTGAGTCATATGTTACATTTATATACTACACTCATTCCTAGCTATGGGCATCACTGCACCCTGAGTCATATGTTACATTTATATACTACACTCATTCCTAGCACCCTGAGTCATATGTTACATTTATATACTACACTCATTCCTAGCTATGGACATCACTGTACCCTGAGTCAGAGGTTACATTTATATACTACACTCATTCCTAGCACCCTGAGTCATATGTTACATTTATATACTACACTCATTCCTAGCTATGGGCATCACTGCACCCTGAGTCATATGTTACATTCATATACTACATCACTGCACCCTGAGTCAGAGGTTACATTTATATACTACACTCATTCCTAGCTATGGGCATCACTGTACCCTGAGTCATATGTTACATTTATATACTACACTCATTCCTAGCTATGGGCATCACTGTACCCCGAGTCATATGTTACATTTATATACTACACACATTCCTAGCTATGGGCATCACTGTACCCTGAGTCAGAGGTTACATTTATATACTACACTCATTCCTAGCTATGGGCTTCACTGTACCCTGAGTCATATGTTACATTTATATACTACACTCATTCCTAGCTATGGGCATCACTGTACCCTGAGTCATATGTTACATTTATATACTATACTCATTCCTAGCACCCTGAGTCATATGTTACATTTATATACTACACTCATTCCTAGCTATGGACATCACTGTACCCTGAGTCAGAGGTTACATTTATATACTACACTCATTCCTAGCTATGGGCTTCACTGTACCCTGAGTCATATGTTACATTTATATACTACACTCATTCCTAGCTATGGGCATCACTGCACCCTGAGTCATATGTTACACTTATATACTACACTCATTCCTAGCTATGGGCATCACTGTACCCTGAGTCATATGTTACATTTATATACTACACTCATTCCTAGCTATGGGCATCACTGTACCCTGAGTCAGAGGTTACATTTATATACTACACTCATTCCTAGCTATGGGCATCACTGTACCCTGAGTCAGAGGTTACATTTATATACTATACTCATTCCTAGCTATGGACATCACTGTACCCTGAGTCAGAGGTTACATTTATATACTACACTCATTCCTAGCTATGGGCATCACTGCACCCTGGGTCATATGTTACATTTATATACTACACTCATTCCTAGCTATGGACATCACTGCACCCTGAGTCATATGTTACATTTATATACTACACTCATTCCTAGCTATGGACATCACTGCACCCTGAGTCATATGTTACATTTATATACTACACTCATTCCTAGCACCCTGAGTCATATGTTACATTTATATACTACACTCATTCCTAGCTATGGTCATCACTGTACCCTGAGTCAGAGGTTACATTCATATACTACACTCATTCCTAGCTATGGGCATCACTGCACCCTGAGTCATATGTTACATTCATATACTACACGCATTCCTAGCTATGAGCATCACTGCAACCTGAGTCATATGTTACATTTATATACTACACTCATTCCTAGCTATGGGCATCACTGTACCCTGAGTCATATGTTACATTCATATACTACACTCATTCCTAGCTATGGGCTTCACTGTACCCTGAGTCAGAGGTTACATTTATATACTACACTCATTCCTAGCACCCTGAGTCATATGTTACATTTATATACTACACTCATTCCTAGCTATGGACATCACTGCACCCTGAGTCATATGTTACATTTATATACTACACTCATTCCTAGCTATGGACATCACTGCACCCTGAGTCATATGTTACATTTATATACTACACTCATTCCTAGCTATGGACATCACTGTACCCTGAGTCAGAGGTTACATTTATATACTACACTCATTCCTAGCTATGGGCATCACTGCACCCTGAGTCATATGTTACATTTATATACTACACTCATTCCTAGCTATGGGCATCACTGTACCCCGAGTCATATGTTACATTTATATACTACACACATTCCTAGCTATGGGCATCACTGTACCCTGAGTCAGAGGTTACATTTATATACTACACTCATTCCTAGCTATGGGCTTCACTGTACCCTGAGTCATATGTTACATTTATATACTACACTCATTCCTAGCTATGGGCATCACTGTACCCTGAGTCATATGTTACATTTATATACTATACTCATTCCTAGCACCCTGAGTCATATGTTACATTTATATACTACACTCATTCCTAGCTATGGACATCACTGTACCCTGAGTCAGAGGTTACATTTATATACTACACTCATTCCTAGCTATGGGCTTCACTGTACCCTGAGTCATATGTTACATTTATATACTACACTCATTCCTAGCTATGGGCATCACTGCACCCTGAGTCATATGTTACACTTATATACTACACTCATTCCTAGCTATGGGCATCACTGTACCCTGAGTCATATGTTACATTTATATACTACACTCATTCCTAGCTATGGGCATCACTGTACCCTGAGTCAGAGGTTACATTTATATACTACACTCATTCCTAGCTATGGGCATCACTGTACCCTGAGTCAGAGGTTACATTTATATACTATACTCATTCCTAGCTATGGACATCACTGTACCCTGAGTCAGAGGTTACATTTATATACTACACTCATTCCTAGCTATGGGCATCACTGCACCCTGGGTCATATGTTACATTTATATACTACACTCATTCCTAGCTATGGACATCACTGCACCCTGAGTCATATGTTACATTTATATACTACACTCATTCCTAGCTATGGACATCACTGCACCCTGAGTCATATGTTACATTTATATACTATACTCATTCCTAGCTATGGACATCACTGTACCCTGAGTCAGAGGTTACATTTATATACTACACTCATTCCTAGCTATGGGCATCACTGCACCCTGAGTCATATGTTACATTTATATACTACACTCATTCCTAGCTATGGACATCACTGCACCCTGAGTCATATGTTACATTTATATACTACACTCATTCCTAGCTATGGACATCACTGCACCCTGAGTCATATGTTACATTTATATACTACACTCATTCCTAGCACCCTGAGTCATATGTTACATTTATATACTACACTCATTCCTAGCTATGGTCATCACTGTACCCTGAGTCAGAGGTTACATTTATATACTACACTCATTCCTAGCTATGGGCATCACTGCACCCTGAGTCATATGTTACATTCATATACTACACTCATTCCTAGCTATGAGCATCACTGCAACCTGAGTCATATGTTACATTTATATACTACACTCATTCCTAGCTATGGGCATCACTGTACCCTGAGTCATATGTTACATTCATATACTACACTCATTCCTAGCTATGGGCTTCACTGTACCCTGAGTCAGAGGTTACATTTATATACTACACTCATTCCTAGCTATGGACATCACTGCACCCTGAGTCATATGTTACATTTATATACTACACTCATTCCTAGCTATGGGCATCACTGTACCCTGAGTCAGAGGTTACATTTATATACTACACTCATTCCTAGCACCCTGAGTCATATGTTACACTTATATACTACACTCATTCCTAGCTATGGGCATCACTGTACCCTGAGTCATATGTTACATTTATATACTACACTCATTCCTAGCTATGGGCATCACTGCACCCTGAGTCATATGTTACATTTATATACTACACTCATTCCTAGCTATGAGCATCACTGCAACCTGAGTCATATGTTACATTTATATACTACACTCATTCCTAGCTATGGGCATCACTGTACCCTGAGTCATATGTTACATTCATATACTACACTCATTCCTAGCTATGAGCATCACTGCAACCTGAGTCATATGTTACATTTATATACTACACTCATTCCTAGCTATGGGCATCACTGCACCCTGAGTCATATGTTACATTCATATACTACACTCATTCCTAGCTATGAGCATCACTGCAACCTGAGTCATATGTTACATTTATATACTACACTCATTCCTAGCTATGGGCATCACTGTACCCTGAGTCATATGTTACATTCATATACTACACTCATTCCTAGCTATGGGCTTCACTGTACCCTGAGTCAGAGGTTACATTTATATACTACACTCATTCCTAGCTATGGACATCACTGCACCCTGAGTCATATGTTACATTTATATACTACACTCATTCCTAGCTATGGGCATCACTGTACCCTGAGTCAGAGGTTACATTTATATACTACACTCATTCCTAGCACCCTGAGTCATATGTTACATTTATATACTACACTCATTCCTAGCTATGGGCATCACTGTACCCTGAGTCAGAGGTTACATTTATATACTACACTCATTCCTAGCACCCTGAGTCATATGTTACATTTATATACTACACTCATTCCTAGCTATGGGCATCACTGTACCCTGAGTCATATGTTACATTTATATACTACACTCATTCCTAGCTATGGACATCACTGCACCCTGAGTCATATGTTACATTTATATACTACACTCATTCCTAGCTATGGGCATCACTGTACCCTGAGTCAGAGGTTACATTTATATACTACACTCATTCCTAGCTATGAGCATCACTGCAACCTGAGTCATATGTTACATTTATATACTACACTCATTCCTAGCTATGGGCATCACTGCACCCTGAGTCATATGTTACATTTATATACTACACTCATTCCTAGCAACCTGAGTCATATGTTACATTTATATACTACACTCATTCCTAGCTATGGGCATCACTGCACCCTGAGTCATATGTTACATTCATATACTACATCACTGCACCCTGAGTCAGAGGTTACATTTATATACTACACTCATTCCTAGCTATGGGCATCACTGTACCCTGAGTCATATGTTACATTTATATACTACACTCATTCCTAGCTATGGACATCACTGCACCCTGAGTCAGAGGTTACATTTATATACTACACTCATTCCTAGCTATGGGCTTCACTGCACCCTGAGTCAGAGGTTACATTTATATACTACACTCATTCCTAGCTATGGACATCACTGTACCCTGAGTCATATGTTACATTTATATACTACACTCATTCCTAGCTATGGACATCACTGTACCCTGAGTCATATGTTACATTTATATACTACACTCATTCCTAGCAACCTGAGTCATATGTTACATTTATATACTACACTCATTCCTAGTTATGGGCATCACTGTACCCTGAGTCATATGTTACATTTATATACTACACTCATTCCTAGCTATGGGCATCACTGCACCCTGAGTCATATGTTACATTTATATACTACACTCATTCCTAGCTATGGGCTTCACTGCACCCTGAGTCATATGTTACATTTATATACTACACTCATTCCTAGCTATGGACATCACTGCACCCTGAGTCATATGTTACATTTATATACTACACTCATTCCTAGCTATGGACATCACTGCACCCTGAGTCATATGTTACATTTATATACTACACTCATTCCTAGCTATGGACATCACTGTACCCTGAGTCATATGTTACATTTATATACTACACTCATTCCTAGCTATGGGCATCACTGCACCCTGAGTCATATGTTACATTTATATACTACACTCATTCCTAGCTATGGGCATCACTGTACCCTGAGTCATATGTTACATTTATATACTACACTCATTCCTAGCTATGGACATCACTGTACCCTGAGTCATATGTTACATTTATATACTACACTCATTCCTAGCTATGGGCATCACTGTACCCTGAGTCATATGTTACATTTATATACTACACTCATTCCTAGCTATGGGCTTCACTGCACCCTGAGTCATATGTTACATTTATATACTACACTCATTCCTAGCTATGGGCTTCACTGCACCCTGAGTCAGAGGTTACATTTATATACTACACTCATTCCTAGCTATGGGCTTCACTGCACCCTGAGTCATATGTTACATTTATATACTACACTCATTCCTAGCTATGGGCTTCACTGCACCCTGAGTCATATGTTACATTTATATACTACACTCATTCCTAGCTATGGGCTTCACTGTACCCTGAGTCATATGTTACATTTATACACTACACTCATTCCTAGCTATGGACATCACTGTACCCTGAGTCATATGTTACATTTATATACTACACTCATTCCTAGCTATGGGCATCACTGTACCCTGAGTCATATGTTACATTTATATACTACATCACTGCACCCTGAGTCATATGTTATTATATACTACACTCATTCCTAGCTATGGACATCACTGCACCCTGAGTCATATGTTACATTTATATACTACACTCATTCCTAGCTATGGACATCACTGCACCCTGAGTCATATGTTACATTCATATACTACACTCATTCCTAGCTATGGGCATCACTGTACCCTGAGTCATATGTTACATTTATATACTACACTCATTCCTAGCTATGGGCATCACTGCACCCTGAGTCATATGTTACATTTATATACTACACTCATTCCTAGCTATGGGCATCACTGTACCCTGAGTCATATGTTACATTCATATACTACACTCATTCCTAGCTATGGGCTTAACTGTACCCTGAGTCAGAGGTTACATTTATATACTACACTCATTCCTAGCTATGGGCTTCACTGCACCCTGAGTCATATGTTACATTTATATACTACACTCATTCCTAGCTATGGACATCACTGTACCCTGAGTCATATGTTACATTTATATACTACACTCATTCCTAGCTATGGGCATCACTGTACCCTGAGTCATATGTTACATTTATATACTACACTCATTCCTAGCTATGGACATCACTGTACCCTGAGTCATATGTTACATTTATATACTACACTCATTCCTAGCTATGGACATCACTGCACCCTGAGTCATATGTTACATTTATATACTACACTCATTCCTAGCTATGGGCTTCACTGCACCCTGAGTCATATGTTACATTTATATACTACACTCATTCCTAGCTATGGGCTTCACTGCACCCTGAGTCATATGTTACATTTATATACTATACTCATTCCTAGCTATGGACATCACTGTACCCTGAGTCAGAGGTTACATTTATATACTACACTCATTCCTAGCTATGGGCATCACTGCACCCTGAGTCATATGTTACATTTATATACTACACTCATTCCTAGCTATGGACATCACTGCACCCTGAGTCATATGTTACATTTATATACTACACTCATTCCTAGCTATGGACATCACTGCACCCTGAGTCATATGTTACATTTATATACTACACTCATTCCTAGCACCCTGAGTCATATGTTACATTTATATACTACACTCATTCCTAGCTATGGTCATCACTGTACCCTGAGTCAGAGGTTACATTCATATACTACACTCATTCCTAGCTATGGGCATCACTGCACCCTGAGTCATATGTTACATTCATATACTACACGCATTCCTAGCTATGAGCATCACTGCAACCTGAGTCATATGTTACATTTATATACTACACTCATTCCTAGCTATGGGCATCACTGTACCCTGAGTCATATGTTACATTCATATACTACACTCATTCCTAGCTATGGGCTTCACTGTACCCTGAGTCAGAGGTTACATTTATATACTACACTCATTCCTAGCTATGGGCATCACTGTACCCTGAGTCAGAGGTTACATTTATATACTACACTCATTCCTAGCACCCTGAGTCATATGTTACATTTATATACTACACTCATTCCTAGCTATGGGCATCACTGCACCCTGAGTCATATGTTACATTTATATACTACACTCATTCCTAGCACCCTGAGTCATATGTTACATTTATATACTACACTCATTCCTAGCTATGGACATCACTGTACCCTGAGTCAGAGGTTACATTTATATACTACACTCATTCCTAGCACCCTGAGTCATATGTTACATTTATATACTACATCACTGCACCCTGAGTCATATGTTATTATATACTACACTCATTCCTAGCTATGGACATCACTGCACCCTGAGTCATATGTTACATTTATATACTACACTCATTCCTAGCTATGGACATCACTGCACCCTGAGTCATATGTTACATTCATATACTACACTCATTCCTAGCTATGGGCATCACTGTACCCTGAGTCATATGTTACATTTATATACTACACTCATTCCTAGCTATGGGCATCACTGCACCCTGAGTCATATGTTACATTTATATACTACACTCATTCCTAGCTATGGGCATCACTGTACCCTGAGTCATATGTTACATTCATATACTACACTCATTCCTAGCTATGGGCTTAACTGTACCCTGAGTCAGAGGTTACATTTATATACTACACTCATTCCTAGCTATGGGCTTCACTGCACCCTGAGTCATATGTTACATTTATATACTACACTCATTCCTAGCTATGGACATCACTGTACCCTGAGTCATATGTTACATTTATATACTACACTCATTCCTAGCTATGGGCATCACTGTACCCTGAGTCATATGTTACATTTATATACTACACTCATTCCTAGCTATGGACATCACTGTACCCTGAGTCATATGTTACATTTATATACTACACTCATTCCTAGCTATGGACATCACTGCACCCTGAGTCATATGTTACATTTATATACTACACTCATTCCTAGCTATGGGCTTCACTGCACCCTGAGTCATATGTTACATTTATATACTACACTCATTCCTAGCTATGGGCTTCACTGCACCCTGAGTCATATGTTACATTTATATACTATACTCATTCCTAGCTATGGACATCACTGTACCCTGAGTCAGAGGTTACATTTATATACTACACTCATTCCTAGCTATGGGCATCACTGCACCCTGAGTCATATGTTACATTTATATACTACACTCATTCCTAGCTATGGACATCACTGCACCCTGAGTCATATGTTACATTTATATACTACACTCATTCCTAGCTATGGACATCACTGCACCCTGAGTCATATGTTACATTTATATACTACACTCATTCCTAGCACCCTGAGTCATATGTTACATTTATATACTACACTCATTCCTAGCTATGGTCATCACTGTACCCTGAGTCAGAGGTTACATTCATATACTACACTCATTCCTAGCTATGGGCATCACTGCACCCTGAGTCATATGTTACATTCATATACTACACGCATTCCTAGCTATGAGCATCACTGCAACCTGAGTCATATGTTACATTTATATACTACACTCATTCCTAGCTATGGGCATCACTGTACCCTGAGTCATATGTTACATTCATATACTACACTCATTCCTAGCTATGGGCTTCACTGTACCCTGAGTCAGAGGTTACATTTATATACTACACTCATTCCTAGCTATGGGCATCACTGTACCCTGAGTCAGAGGTTACATTTATATACTACACTCATTCCTAGCACCCTGAGTCATATGTTACATTTATATACTACACTCATTCCTAGCTATGGGCATCACTGCACCCTGAGTCATATGTTACATTTATATACTACACTCATTCCTAGCACCCTGAGTCATATGTTACATTTATATACTACACTCATTCCTAGCTATGGACATCACTGTACCCTGAGTCAGAGGTTACATTTATATACTACACTCATTCCTAGCACCCTGAGTCATATGTTACATTTATATACTACACTCATTCCTAGCTATGGGCATCACTGCACCCTGAGTCATATGTTACATTCATATACTACATCACTGCACCCTGAGTCAGAGGTTACATTTATATACTACACTCATTCCTAGCTATGGGCATCACTGTACCCTGAGTCATATGTTACATTTATATACTACACTCATTCCTAGCTATGGGCATCACTGTACCCCGAGTCATATGTTACATTTATATACTACACACATTCCTAGCTATGGGCATCACTGTACCCTGAGTCATATGTTACATTTATATACTACACTCATTCCTAGCTATGGGCATCACTGTACCCTGAGTCATATGTTACATTTATATACTACACTCATTCCTAGCTATGGGCTTCACTGCACCCTGAGTCATATGTTACATTTATATACTACACTCATTCCTAGCTATGGGCTTCACTGTACCCTGAGTCAGAGGTTACATTTATATACTACACTCATTCCTAGCTATGGGCTTCACTGCACCCTGAGTCATATGTTACATTTATATACTACACTCATTCCTAGCTATGGACATCACTGTACCCTGAGTCATATGTTACATTTATATACTACACTCATTCCTAGCTATGGACATCACTGCACCCTGAGTCATATGTTACATTTATATACTACACTCATTCCTAGCTATGGACATCACTGCACCCTGAGTCATATGTTACATTTATATACTACACTCATTCCTAGCTATGGACATCACTGCACCCTGAGTCATATGTTACATTTATATACTACACTCATTCCTAGCTATGGACATCACTGCACCCTGAGTCATATGTTACATTTATATACTACACTCATTCCTAGCTATGGACATCACTGTACCCTGAGTCATATGTTACATTTATATACTACACTCATTCCTAGCTATGGACATCACTGTACCCTGAGTCAGAGGTTACATTTATATACTACACTCATTCCTAGCTATGGGCTTCACTGCACCCTGAGTCATATGTTACATTTATATACTACACTCATTCCTAGCTATGGGCTTCACTGCACCCTGAGTCATATGTTACATTTATATACTACACTCATTCCTAGCTATGGGCTTCACTGTACCCTGAGTCAGAGGTTACATTTATATACTACACTCATTCCTAGCTATGGGCTTCACTGCACCCTGAGTCAGAGGTTACATTTATATACTACACTCATTCCTAGCTATGGGCATCACTGCACCCTGAGTCATATGTTACATTTATATACTACACTCATTCCTAGCTATGGGCTTCACTGCACCCTGAGTCATATGTTACATTTATATACTACACTCATTCCTAGCTATGGGCATCACTGCACCCTGAGTCATATGTTACATTTATATACTATACTCATTCCTAGCTATGGGCATCACTGTACCCTGAGTCATATGTTACATTTATATACTACACTCATTCCTAGCACCCTGAGTCATATGTTACATTTATATACTACACTCATTCCTAGCTATGGGCATCACTGCACCCTGAGTCATATGTTACATTTATATACTACACTCATTCCTAGCACCCTGAGTCATATGTTACATTTATATACTACACTCATTCCTAGCTATGGGCTTCACTGTACCCTGAGTCAGAGGTTACATTTATATACTACACTCATTCCTAGCTATGGACATCACTGCACCCTGAGTCATATGTTACATTTATATACTACACTCATTCCTAGCTATGGGCATCACTGTACCCTGAGTCAGAGGTTACATTTATATACTACACTCATTCCTAGCACCCTGAGTCATATGTTACATTTATATACTACACTCATTCCTAGCTATGGGCATCACTGTACCCTGAGTCAGAGGTTACATTTATATACTACACTCATTCCTAGCACCCTGAGTCATATGTTACATTTATATACTACACTCATTCCTAGCTATGGGCATCACTGTACCCTGAGTCATATGTTACATTTATATACTACACTCATTCCTAGCTATGGACATCACTGCACCCTGAGTCATATGTTACATTTATATACTACACTCATTCCTAGCTATGGGCATCACTGTACCCTGAGTCAGAGGTTACATTTATATACTACACTCATTCCTAGCTATGGACATCACTGTACCCTGAGTCAGAGGTTACATTTATATACTACACTCATTCCTAGCTATGGACATCACTGTACCCTGAGTCAGAGGTTACATTTATATACTACACTCATTCCTAGCTATGGGCATCACTGCACCCTGAGTCATATGTTACATTTATATACTACACTCATTCCTAGCTATGGGCTTCACTGCACCCTGAGTCATATGTTACATTTATATACTACACTCATTCCTAGCTATGGACATCACTGCACCCTGAGTCATATGTTACATTCATATACTACACTCATTCCTAGCACCCTGAGTCATATGTTACATTTATATACTACACTCATTCCTAGCTATGGACATCACTGCACCCTGAGTCATATGTTACATTTATATACTACACTCATTCCTAGCTATGGGCTTCACTGCACCCTGAGTCATATGTTACATTTATATACTACACACATTCCTAGCTATGGGCATCACTGCACCCTGAGTCATATGTTACATTTATATACTACACTCATTCCTAGCTATGGTCATCACTGTACCCTGAGTCAGAGGTTACATTTATATACTACACTCATTCCTAGCTATGGGCATCACTGCACCCTGAGTCATATGTTACATACATATACTACACTCATTCCTAGCTATGGGCTTCACTGTACCCTGAGTCAGAGGTTACATTTATATACTACACTCATTCCTAGCTATGGGCATCACTGTACCCTGAGTCAGAGGTTACATTTATATACTACACTCATTCCTAGCACCCTGAGTCATATGTTACATTTATATACTACACCCATTCCTAGCTATGGGCATCACTGTACCCTGAGTCAGAGGTTACATTTATATACTACACTCATTCCTAGCACCCTGAGTCATATGTTACATTTATATACTACACCCATTCCTAGCTATGGGCATCACTGCACCCTGAGTCATATGTTACATTTATATACTACACTCATTCCTAGCTATGGGCTTCACTGCACCCTGAGTCATATGTTACATTTATATACTACACTCATTCCTAGCTATGGGCTTCACTGTACCCTGAGTCATATGTTACATTTATATACTACACTCATTCCTAGCTATGGGCATCACTGTACCCTGAGTCAGAGGTTACATTTATATACTACACTCATTCCTAGCACCCTGAGTCATATGTTACATTCATATACTACACCCATTCCTAGCTATGGACATCACTGCACCCTGAGTCAGAGGTTACATTTATAAACTACACTCATTCCTAGCTATGGACATCACTGTACCCTGAGTCAGAGGTTACATTTATATACTACACTCATTCCTAGCACCCTGAGTCATATGTTACATTTATATACTACACTCATTCCTAGCTATGGGCATCACTGCACCCTGAGTCATATGTTACATTCATATACTACATCACTGCACCCTGAGTCAGAGGTTACATTTATATACTACACTCATTCCTAGCTATGGGCATCACTGTACCCCGAGTCATATGTTACATTTATATACTACACACATTCCTAGCTATGGGCATCACTGTACCCTGAGTCATATGTTACATTTATATACTACACTCATTCCTAGCTATGGGCATCACTGTACCCTGAGTCATATGTTACATTTATATACTACACTCATTCCTAGCTATGGGCTTCACTGCACCCTGAGTCATATGTTACATTTATATACTACACTCATTCCTAGCTATGGGCTTCACTGCACCCTGAGTCATATGTTACATTTATATACTACACTCAT